>CM032664.1:9533350-9565012 GCA_019095985.1 Streblospio benedicti | reverse complement strand
ATTAATCCCATTATTGAGCTACATCATTGGAGTTAAACAAAATGCTTAAAGTCTGTATAATCTTAGATTTCCGAAGTAGGTATCTCATTTTGGTAGATCTAGATCTAGGTTAGTTTGATGGTGTTATTATGCAAGGATACTACCTATAAATGTAGTATCCTTGCTACGTCGATGTCGATTGATCTAGTCTCAAGCAACCAGGACCACGTACAGTGAGCTCATTCCGCCACGTATGTGAATCAGTGTGGATTTTATTTTTCTATTACCTGTTGGTGTCTTTAATAACTGACTATATCTACCAGACATAATTATAATTTATTACCGCTTTGATCTTGAAAATATAGGCCTACTAGTACTCACACTACCTACTGAAAAAGCAGTATCATCACGTCGTCCTAGATGTAACTTATATGGATTTTGATTTTTCCACGAATCCTCGTGTAAGTATTGATGTATTATCGATTACATGCTGCTTTGCCCCGGGGTTTGACGCTAACCCGGGTCATCACGTCACGGCTCATATAGTCAAAATCCAATGCTTATTCATCGCCAAATAGCGGTTGGGCGTAGTGTACGAATATATGCCCTGGGCTTGTAAGTGGGAACTTTTTCCATTTTCAAAAGGTCCAAAAAGTGCTGTTTTTCGGTCATAAGCCCATGGGCTTTAATGCGCGGGAATACGGTATCAATAATGGGTTCTCTTGTGGCTACCGTTTCCATGCAAGTGATTAAGGCTATGTGTGAGGCTAAGTGTGAAAACCCACAGCGCCGCAAAGGAGACGCTTGGCAGACGCTAGCTGGGCCTGCCTTGCCTTAGTTTAAAATCCTTCCTTTTCACTACCTCGTGGTTCAATGCTGCTTAAAAGAGGTTAATACTTTCACAGAGTTTAAACTTATGAAAACAACTAATGTGAGAGTGTAAAAAAGACTAAAATAACTAACTAACTCAATGTATAATTGCATCATTTCAGCAGCTGAAGCAAAAGCCTTGTGTTTTGTTTGTATGTATGTAGGTATGTTTGTCTCCGGACAAGCTAGAGCTTTTACCGATTGAGCGATTTCGTTCAAACTTTACACAGCTATAAGGTATGAGGCGACAACAAAGTGATTCAATTTTGGGCACTCAGCCAATTAAATTGTGTTTTATATAAGGGCATTTATGACATTTCTACTGGTATTCAATGCACTTAAGACCGGCAAGAAAAATAATTTTTACTCTGGTAGGTAATTCACGCTATTAGGAATGTGCAGCCTGACCATGGAAAGAATTAATTAGATTTTGATGTACTTTGGCCCACTTTAGAGATGGTGTGCTTGGTTTTATGCTACTAGCTTGTGAACCTAGTTGTAAGAGGTATTTATTAATCATTACCAAATTTCAGACTAATCTATATGACAGGAATATATCAAAACCTGATTATAATCTGGCATACTTTTGCTTCTTTTTATGAAGTTTTAGTTGTATTCATGCTGCATTTTATTGAATTTGCGCTTATGAACCAAGTGCAAGAACCATTCAATCATGTTCATATTAGCTGACTTGGAGAAAGAATCCAATATATCTTGTGGTAATTAGCTAGTTACAAGAATTGCTTATATTTTGATGCACCTTTGTTCAATTTTTAGAACATAATGATTTGTTTTATAGTATATCTTTTAAATACGATTTTCATGCATAATGTTTTTTGCAGCTTTAACATCATCTTATTTTTTTCTATAATTTCGACACGGTTCGTTTTGTATATTAACAAAAGGCTCATATTGGCCTGTCATAGTAAAGCTACGAATATTAAGTGTCAGAATAGACCACAATATCATAAACTCATTCAGGCATGTTTGCCGTGTGGGTGGTGCAAAGTCCCTTATTATTAAGATGGCACGTATATGATGTAAAATAATACTTCCATAGCCTTCCTTTGTTCTATATTCTATGGGTTAGTAGCACTACGGGTTCTTGGGAAAGCTAACTTTGAATTTGTGCTATTTTTGTATATTTTGTATTTGCCTGTGGTTGTTGCTGTTTCACTGTTTCCATGCATGCATATCAACAATATTTGAAGCAGAAAATGTGTTATTGTCGGTCTACAGGAATCTCTGAAAGGTTATGCTCAGTGGCCGAACGTGTATGCTTGGACAGAAACATTATGATGTGTTTTGTGCATTCTGAAAGTTCCTTTCATTAAAACAACATATTAAAGTATTTAGAGAAATTTAAATACCACCCCATATCAGCCGGCTAGAAGCCCATCAAAACACATGAATGCCAAAATATCAACCGAATGATTTGCGTCAGACGTAACTAGCACGGTGCACGTAAGAAGCCTCCTATCTCGCCCATGTTAATTGTGACGTCTACCGTCTGAAATCCACTGTACATCTGCCGAAAATCATTCGATTATGCAATATCACTTGACCTTATGTTTTAGTTAACAAGACATTACGGTATTTTTAAAGGTGAAATAAGTATTAAATGTGGAGAACATAAATATTATTGTCATTACATTTGCAATGGATAAGTCATCGTCTATTGATACTGGGTTTTTCAGATCAAATATGGTTTTGGCTGAGCAATATCTTTAAAAGAGTTGTAACATCTTCATGGAGTTTAAATTGTGTTGTCAACTCGAATGTATTTCCAAATTCCACGTGTGTAACATTCAAAATCAATAAACATTTTTGCTTGGTCAATGTAAGGATCTCCTTAGTAAGGAGGTTCACTGTATGTTAGACGTGGCTGAATCTAAATGTTCATGAACTGATCCAAATAGATGGGAATGAACATCTATATAGTGTGCATAGTAATAGTTTGTATTATGTAACTATACCCAACTCTATTGCACACACGTTTAAGAGTGGTCCAACAAAATGAGCCTCATAGGCGTGAAAACGGAGATGTATAGTCGCTGTATGGCTAGGGGGGGGGGGGGTCTGGGGGCATGCACCTCCAGAAACTGGGGGCATGCACCTCCAGAAAAAAAATTGGAATTTACTACTCAAATGGTGCAATTTGAGAGCTATTTTTTCAAACAAATTACTTTTCTATGGCCATTCCGACATAGGCGATAATGGAGGTATGGTATGTTTTTTTTGTGTCCTTCGACTTTTAGAAGGGGAAAATAATACTACCTGTACATGTGTCGAATTGAGGTCCATCCTGCATTCAAATTTATCAATGCGTTATTTAGATGTGTTGAGCCTAAACATGTACATATTTGAACTTTAACAGTCATAAAGTAAGATTTAGTTTTGTAGTTTTTTTTAGCTTTTTTATATATTTGAAAGTTACTAGCACGTGTCTGACATTGCGTATAACTCTACAATTAGCCTGATACAAAGCATTCTCATCTCGAACTTTGGGCTGGGCCACATGCAATCCAAGTATAAAAGACAAAAGACAAAGACTGGTCATTTAATGTCACTCACCACTTAGTCAAACAATAATAAGTCTGGTAGGGAAGTTATGCAACTGCCATTAGGCTACATTGCAGGACCCTTGCCGAGCAGTCACTGTCGTAGTTTAAAGAGTACATGTTCTTATTAGGTAATTACGTTATTATGTAATAAATTTCTTGAAAAAAAATTGTCCGACAAATGTTTTGAGTGTCGGAGCGGGGTACGACGGCCCTGATACCTTGCTGTACTATTCAGTCAGCAATGAATTAACGAATTATTGTACATTCTCCTGTAGTCTATCTTGAGTTTGACGTTAAAACATCAGTTTATATGCAAGGAAAGTAGACAAGCTTTCTATGGAAATGTATTAGCGGCAGTACGGGCAATAACTGTTATGCATATAGGTCTATACAAGAAAGTATTTACTTATATGTGTGAATTTTCTGTAACATAGAGGTATTTATTGAAATAAATGATTGACAAATAATAACGACTTTAAATGACAAATATTATTTCTTTTTACTGTAATATTTTTTAGTTTGCTGGTCAATGAGACAAGGTTTGAAATAGCTATTGCAGAGATGTCATTTTACAGGGAAATAAATGTAAAATAAGATTTTTGAGGTGTGTAGAAATTATTACGTCTGGGATAAAGGTTTATTAAGGGATTCCATTAGTTTCAGAGAAAACATGCATGTTTCCTTCAAATTGCTTGCTTGGCACGTGGCAGACGTTGACACAGTTTCACCGTTCACAACACAACACAATCTCCATTTCTATGAGACAAAATAGTATTATCTGGATCACTAAGTTAATCCATATTTATATAATTAATATTGCGCTTATAAAAAACATTCCCGCGCTATCGTTTGTGCCTTGCGATAAATATATTAAGAGTCTGATTCTGATCACTGCTCTTTGCTAGCGCTCACTTGAGCTGTGACATCTTCACTCAGTGAGATAATTCCTCATCTCACATTGCAACATAATCTTATGCCCTTTTTCTCCCACGTTAGCTTACTTATTTTAATTTGAGATTATTTCACAAACTTCATCATCATTAATCACAGACACCTGGTTCAAATGTTGACATCAAAATCACTCCTAAGTAAGTTCACGTTCAGTTGTTTTTAAAATACCTGTTGTTTTGATAAACCTTAGATTGGTATCACACCATGAACCGAAGATCTTAAGATAAGCATGGATATCCCAAAATTTTAAGAGTTGAGACCGTCAATAATATGGTAGTACATTTCTTAGAATACTAAGTGACTAGCGCAAATTAGCAAATCTGCGCATTAATCCAAGAGTGTGAAATAAACAAATCAGTCACGGCTATTTCTTTCATAGATAAACAATGGAATCGGGAGAATACTGTATCAATGAGTGATTAGCCATATGTATTTAAATTAGAATATAACTGTTCTAAACATTGGAACTAATTCCGAAAGAAGGAATATTCAAAATGGCAGACTCTCTTTTCTAGTAGACTTAAAAAGTGCTATTTTCATGTAATCCCCCCACCCCACCCCCCACCCACCCCCAACCCACACTTATTATGATGTGAACCAATCATAATTAAAACAATTTCTATGTAAAGATCTTGCAAAAAAATACTGTTTCAGTTTTACATGTATGATTTTTATTTTGATAATCAGTACAATTTTTTGGGGGGGTTATGATAGAAAATGTTACTCCATGAACTAGCTGTTAGCATATTATTGACGCCGCAGGCACATGGTAGTCAAAACCATATAAGATTGTGGAGCAAATGGAGCCATTCTAGTATCAACTTATTTGTCCATGAGCCATAGGAAGACTTCAATCTCAATTGTGCCCTGATGTAATGTAAGGATATTTTTCCATTTCATTGCTTTAATATCTTAAACTTAAATTTTGGCCATTTTATTGCTTTAATATCTTAAACTTAGGCAAAGTTTTAGACTTAAAGCACTAGGAAACAAACAATTTATGATCACTACACATATATATTATTCAGAAGTTGAGACAGTATAGTTGCCATTTTCTTTTGGTTATGGCCATTTTTGAAGCAAGAACAAAAAGGAATATTAGCTCTGTTTCTGCTTTTGAAAATTCCTGTTGAACTAAACCACATATAGTTATTCATTTATTTTTATATTTGCTTTATTGTCATGATTTACAATTGAGTTAAGTTTTTTTCCATATTCAATGAGTATTCTTGCTGTTATCATCATCAGATTTTTGGCATTGGTGTACCATTCATATTAGCTTTCTCAAATCTAAGTGGAGCATATGACTCATAAAAGCCATTTGTGCATATTACTATTCATTCACAGTACCTGCACCGTTTTATGTTCATGCACCATAGAGCAGTTTGAAACCCACTAGGTATGAGTTAGCACAACACCCACTAGAATCTGGAAACTCCTGTTTACAAGACCAATAACTATGTTCTCAACCATAAAAGGACATGAAAATTATCAATATTGTACAGCTGTTTTGTTTTAATACCAGCAGTACATCTGATCAAGTCGAAGGTTATAAAGGGGTCAAGAAATCTCACATTCATATTTTTGTTTGGCCTGATTTCCCACGTCCCTCACTATTGGGGTTAACCTTTTTCCCAATATCTCGTAATTTCTTTGTATTTTTTTTATCAACCTCTTGAAATCCCTCTTTCCTCTTTTGTCTTTTTCACATGCTACTTTCTTATAACTGGCCCATTCTTTGTATTTTAAATATCAACCTCTTGAAATCCCTCTTTCCTCTTTTGTCTTTTTTCACATGCTACTTTCTTATAACTGGCCCAAATGCCCCCCCCCCCAGTCATTTTTCATTATGTTAGATGCTAAAGGTGAAAGTATGAACGAAATTTTTGAAGAACTGTTTTCTTTACAATCAAGATATAATTGATGTCAAATGAAGACTAATCATACAAATGATGATAATAAGAGATGTAAAGTATTGTTATACCTCGTGGTCTCCTTAAGCTGACTTGTACTTAAATGAAATTGCCACAATTCGTCTTATGTTCATTTGAAAGTTTGTCATAAAGGGAGGCAATTTGCAGAGCATCTTTGTCCAGTGTCATTTAGGAACCCACAAACTTACATATTATGATAAATGGAACTGGTAATATTCAGTTACTGAAGCAGAAAACTGAATGCTTAGAACATCATTCAATCACATACATATTCAACTTATTAGAAAGAAATTACATTACGATAAAATTGATTGTTGATCCATCAAATTAGAAAAATAAAGTGTGCTAAGTGAATTTATGTTATTACTAATAACCAACAATTATCTGAATATTAAATCAAGTACAAAACATATATGCACAGCAATGACTTACTACTGGCATGTTGGTAAAAAGGAATTCCTGGGAGATGCTCTACTCTACTAAATGTTAGAGCGATACAATATGAGATAAATCTTCAAGTAATTGAATGGTTTGCTTTCTATCTGTGTGAATGATCTAAATAGGGAAATGATGTTTCTCGTTAATGTATATTTTTGCCATTACTATGATTACCTTAAAATTAAACGTATTTTTCACTTCTATTCATTCATGTTATCGTTGCTTGCATCACATTTTGTCAGTTTGTTCCAAGTAGTAATGCCGTGTTGAGAAATTTTCGAAATTATGCTATACAGGTAGGTATCTTCAATGTACTTTTTTCTTTAATCCTTATTCTTCCATGTAGATAATGGACATTTTTAGGGAACTATGTTTTCGTACAATCAATGATCATAGTTGTAAACATATCGGAAATAACAACAAACTTCAATTGTTAATCAAATGTGATGTAACTTTACCTTATGAAACTCTTTGAATTGCAAGCATGTCTGAAATGCCAACTTTAGTTCTTCCCCGACGCAATGAGTGCACAAGACACACGAAAACTTGTCGGTTGCAGGGCATTTTCTAGAAAAAAGTGATCTTCCCATGGGTACAACTGTGCCTGTCCATACCTATAATACTCAGCTATGATTATTGCATGTGACATGACTGTATGCAGTATCTGTAGTCACATGAAAATCATAGTTACATACTGTACATAAGGTACGTAACATCCACTATCATTTTGTTGACTGAATGCTACCCTCATTAGCTAAATGATGCCAAGACGATCCATTGTGTCTCATAGCTGTCTACACAAACACAACAAGTAGCAAATGCATACATCGACATGCGACCAAGACTGAACGTGTTCAGTATGTAGCAACGGTCCAACGGTGGTGACTGATATTGTTTGAATCTTAATCGTGGGAGTGTCTACACTGCAAAAACGTTGTAAGACAAGAAATGTGTCGGATACAGTCTTATTTAGTAATTGCTGTTTGGACGTGGCTTTAGAAAGCAATTGTTATAATGAGTTACTAGATTCGTGACATCGATTTTATATAGTCATAGACTGACTTGCCATTTGTTTAAAAAGAAACAATTATAATTTTGGTAAATTTTGTGTAGTTTGCTATGATATGACGTGCAGAACTTTGTTTAAACTAGTCAACCATGCATTCTTATAAACTAAACTTGAATTGCATTGTATTATAGAGATTCATCTATCCAGGTTGGAATAAAAATAAACAAACTTAACTCTTTTTCTGTGGATGATTCATTTGGTAATGCTAATGGTTTCTTCAGCATGTCTTTCAGCTGGTGCCTCACCATCTTGGGGTTAATAATCACCATCTCTGTTTAAGGAGGTTCTCATGAATATGAAGGTGGATGGCCTCTTTCACACCTCGTTCTAGCCATTTTGGTTCAACATTCAGGATCTCAACATTATAAATGTTAATAGTCGAATAGTGACCTGGACACTCAGTGTGTGTGTATATTAGTATGTTGCGACACCTCAGAAAATTTGCAGTTGCATCTATGGTATTCCTATCCTGAAACTAAATGTGTGAATGATGAAATATGATGAAATACAAAGAATTACAGCAAAGTTTTCCAACATTAAACTGTAGACTAGTTCGACCTCTTTAGCATTATCTTAAACTCTGATAACTTAATTTCATGGTCAACTCTACCAAATAGTCTTTTTTGATACTTCTTACTATATTTCTAGCAGGATTGCTATGAACGCTTGAAATATTAGTTGTTCAACTTTCAGAACATCTTTTGTTATACGTTGTAAGAATTCCAAATATATGCATGTACCTGTGAGCAAATTAGTACATGACCTTCAAAAGAATCTGTGAAAAGCAGTATTATCCTCTACAAATAAAGTGGCTCTATTCTGTTTATGCTCTCAATCCTAACAAAGGACTTTATTTGCCCCCTGATATGTGTATCTAACACAGATGTAAAATACTCTGTGAAAGCGGGTAACATAAAATAAGGTGCTTATATATAAATTCTCAAACTATAGCAATAGGAAATCACCTTAAAGATAGGTCTGGTCTCAAATTTCCTGTGTATGAAATATTAAGGTGTTCTTTTTACTCTTTTATACTCTGTCAATTATTATCGCACCTAAAATTGCGATTCAGACCTGTTGATTTTCAAATTTACATATCCGGTAACGTTAAGAGAATAAAAGATAATGCCTGTTTGCGATTACAAAGATGAAGTAAACTGTGTGGGGAAAAACTAGTAAGTTTAGACCATATAGAATCTATAAAAAGACATTATACACGGTCTAAACTAAACATGTCTCCTGTGCCAAGGAATAGACCATATGCACCCCAAAGTTCAATATCATAGTTTTGCTGCTTTGGCGCTCACCGCTAGCGCACTGTACAGGATAGGCAACTTTCGGGTAGGACCTATAACTTTTCAAAGTTGCAGGTCTTACAGACCTGTAACTTTTCCCCAATAATGTTGTACACTTATACTTTGAAAGAATCTTTTGCTTGATGCACCTGTCTTTACAGAATAAATCAATGATAAATGCAACAAGCTTACGTCATTGACATAAGTCAGACCTATTTAGCTAATTGACTATTCATAAATTAGTAGAGGAAGGGGTGCTTTGGGGAGGTGAGTGTCATTAACTTTTACTTCAGTATGGGAGTCACGAATGGATACTGTCAGCTGTTCGGAGGAGAATATTTGGTAACCGAAAGAGTGTAGTTGTCTGAATTCGTATGGTAATTTTTCGTCCCCATGAATATAATCCCCTGCTTGCTCTTTTGCACAGGTCTACTACAGCCTTTGCATTCATCAGTTAAGGGATGTTAAGTTAATCTTAAGATGATGTGTGGTTCGGAACAAGAGAAGAGTCTGTGAAGAATGTGCCATAAAATTTGTCAATATATTTTTATTTCTTTGTATCGCTAAACAAAAGTAAACATAGCTAATTTAGCAAAGTATCATTTATGCCCGTGGTTTTCACAAGCTCTAGTTATATAAGAATACACCCTACATGTATCTGATTTTATCAAGTTAGTTATATACCCATTATTCATTGATATTTTCAGCCTGAATTCCGTCCAGCGAAATACTTTTCCATTGACCGGGTCTTCCGTAATGAGACGCTGGATGCAACACACTTGGCCGAGTTCCACCAGATTGAGGGCCTGGTGGCTGACCGTGGACTCACGCTTGGAGACCTCATTGGCCTGCTCTATGCTTTCTTCAAGAAACTAGGTACGGGTTTGATTTAATAAGTGATAATTTCTTAAAGTATGTTGTACTTACTTCTATATACAGTACAGGTCAGCTCATCCGGACCCCTCCGGACATTGATGAGATGTCCGGATAGGCGGGAGTCCGGATATCACTGTAGCAACCTAACACTATGCTGATAGACCATGACATGGGCGATAAAAGGAGTATCGATCACGTATCGAACGTTTTTGACATATTTGAGGACTTAAAAGTAACAAGTAACATTACCCTTTAAGTTTCACAAGCGTGTTATTATTTTCAAAGGCTGACAATAGCGACCATGTGCTTCTAAACATGCTTGACCGCGATCTTTTTGAACTTTTAACGTTTTTAAAGTAATTAATATCTCGCTTATTTTTCATCGGAATTTGAAGTTTAATGCATGTATTTAACAAGAAAAATGTGTAGATTACAAATATTATGTTTATTTTATGATCCAAACAATCCATTATCCGAAAAACACGTGGTAACATATCGGCCCAATTAAAACCTTATTTCTTTGTCAAGGTCTAGATCTGTGTCACGACCTAGTCTTTATCACTCGAAAAAGGACCGATAACATAACTTAGATTATCGATAGAAACAGTCTGACGAGGCTAGCGCCTATTAAATACGGTAAGTTTGAAAAGCATGTGATTTTTATTTTTTTTTAACACGATCGCAAGAAAACATGTTTGAGTCCATAACTTTAAAAATGGGACCAAGATTTCATGTCCAGATAAAGCAGATTTACAGATAAAATCTGGATCCGGATATTTGGACCTATACTGTACTCCTAGTTCCTGAGTTTTGAACAGATGAATCCCTGGTGACCATACGTTCTTCTAAGTGCATCTGTGTACTTATGCATACTAATATGAGCCGTGACGCGACGACCCGTGTTATGTCGTCAAATTTGACACTTTTTTGAATTGATTATTTTTTTTCTGGTTGCCGGGGCACCTCATCAAATCTAGTACATTTTGTGCATTAATCCCATTATTGAGCTACACCATTGGCGTTAAACAAAATGCTAAAAGTCTGTATAATCTTAGATTTCCGAAGTAGGTATCTCATTTTGGTAGATCTAGATCTAGGTTAGTTTGATGGTGTTATTATGCAAGGATACTATCTATAAATGTAGTATCCTTGCTACACCGATGCCGATCGATCTTATCTCGTGCAACCAGGATCCCCAATTTTATTTTTTGCGCGCTCAATAGCCTCTAGTTGTTTTTCCTCCTTGGATTTTATTTTTCTATTACCTGCTGGTGTCTTTAATAACTGACTATATCCACCAGACATAATTATAATTTACTACCGCTTTGATCTTGAAAATATAGGCCTACAGGTACTCACACTACCTACTAAAAAACCCTGGAAAAAACAGTATCATCACGTCGTCCTAGATGTAACTTATATGGATTTTGATTTTTCCACGAATCCTCGTGTAAGTATTGATGTATTATCGGTTACGTGCTGCTGTGCCCCGGGGTTTGACGCTAACCCGGGTCATCGCGTCATGGCTCATATGTAGTTGGAAGTTTTTTCACTTTCTTTAACATTTTTTGAAGTATTCGTATATAGTCATATGTAGTCATAATCACTCATTCTCACACGTTCATGTACATGACTATATGTAAACAGAAGAATGTTTAAGTAAGTATGGGAGGCCCAAGTATTGAGTATGTATTATACTTGTATACTAGTAACTTAAAATAATTATATAATCACATCCAAACTTTTTGTCACTGCTAAAATTAATATCATTAGAAGAAAAACGGCAATAAACTAAAGATTGTTTTTTTTTTTTTGCCTTGGAATACAAATCTCGGGCACGAGGAATACAGAAATACGCAAAAGAAAAAGAGTTAGCACCCCTAGAATTGTAAATGCAATGGAGTTTACACGACTTTAGTTTACATAATGGGTTTACATGACTTTAGTTTACATTAATTGTAGGTAATAAACATCCAAAACATACAATTTCTGATCATAAATCGATGTGTGTAATAGAAAATCCTTTGTACAATATTGCCTGAGTTTGTTTAATGTGCAGCACAAAATAAATTGTGTTAAAGTAGATTATTTATAGACTCGCGCAATTTTCAAGGTGTTTGATGTAAATTGAGCCTTCATCATCCGGACTGTCTAGTCGGCAATGCTTCGTCTTCTGCATGTTAAGTATAAACTGTTTACAATGAAGAATGCTATTATGAATTCAAACTAGTAAAAAAAAAAGCAAATTATCAGAAATTATCAGAAACCAGACATATTGACTGAGTGTTGTGCTGTGTCTTTTATTAAAAAAAAAATAATAATAAAATTAAAAAAATGATAAAAATAAAAGACACAGCACAACACTCAGTCAATATGTCTGGACACTCAAAGACCAAGGAATCGCATATAACATAAAATGGAGGGTGTTAGGAAAAGGTAGCCCATATACACCGTCTGGAAAATTATGTAATTTGTGTCATAAGGAAAAATATGTTATTATATGTAAACCTCATTTAGCCACCCTGAATGTAAGAATGAGATGAACTTGCAGACACAGGAGAAAATACTTACTTTATAATTATAATTACCATACCTAGCGGGCTGTTTGGGATGATGGTATCATTCTGGTCTCACAACCTTGGGGTCGTGAGTTCGAGTCCTGTCTGGGCCACTTGACATAGTCAAATGGAAGATGTGTCTTCAGCTATGTCAATATAGTGGTAAGAGCTTGCTTGCCATAGAAGAGAGAGAGAAGAATATAATTATTACTAGAATAGATATGATATCATTGATGACCATTTATGTTGAGAGGTTAGCTTCGTGCATGCTGTCAAATTTCAAGTCATTTGTTATTCCCAATGTTAGTAGTAGATAATACCGTATCTCTACAGTAATATTCCTTGTTAAAGAAATATGTAAGTCCATAATTGTCCAGAATTCAACCATTATTCATCGCCGATACGGGGTGTACTTAGGTCTCGGAAGTTTAGCATTTCAGAGAGAATTTTTTTACCTTCTCCAAAGGGTCCAAAAAGGCACATTTTCTGTTTTAAGCACATGTGCTTTAATATGCAGGAATACGGTATATACTTTCTAATGCTTTTTAAGTATATACTAAACTGTTAAAAATCAAGATCTTAATCAGATTTTTCTCATTTTGGATTAGTATTTTAGTACAAGGGTCGTATTAAGATTTTGATTTTCCGTAGTCACAGGTTCACATCTCTGTGGATGTCGATTAATCACCGGACACCGCCAGATAATTGGCCATAATTACCAATATGTTACGGATGAGTGACAGCATTGCAACATTGCTATACATATCAGTCATATGTCTTAAAAATGCACCGATTCCATCAACAATGTGCCACCAGGACAGACATCAGTGACATGTTTGCAGGCGACCATGGGGGCACCAGCGGCATATGTTAAAACTCAATCCTTCACTCATCTGATACCTATTGTGACTCGGGTTATCATACTTTACATATTGGATATCAGCAGAATATTTGACATCAGACGCTATGCAACAAGACATGCTGATATTATGTGTAGATCATAATCTTGTGAGCTCTTTACGCAAGTGGTGCCCCACTGCTCTGTTCCATGAATGTCCATTAAAATTTATACAAAATGCTTTAACGTCTGATATGCGTTGATGAATTCCAAATATTTGATCGTTGTGCTGAATGAAAACTAATGCATAACGTCAACGCATGTATTTGCTGCCCAATGGCAGTTCAGTATGCGTTGATTATTCTTTGAGTGTGCGTTGAGTGTTCAAGGTAGTCGCTTTTATTGTTTAGTAGTTCTGTTATCGCTATTTCAATGTTAAAAGGTAGTTCCAAAGCGGTACACTTCACGCAATGTGTGGTATAAGACAGTTAATTTAACGCCTTGCTCAAGTTCAGTTGCAGTTTCTTAAATCAATGTGACGATGTGATGTGTTAACCGACAGGCAACATCTAAAACTAATGGTAAGCTAACATAGAACATACATGAAACAACCAGGTGACAAGTACGTGGCGAAAACAATGAGTTGGGTTTTAAAAAGTTGAAAATATACATGTAAGTGGGTGGACCATGCAAAGGATGAAAAAGTAGTGATGAATGCTTGAGCACTCAGCCACAAGTCAAGTTTTCCATTTACCCAATTTAAATTTTAGGCCCTTGAGTACTCATTCAATAACTTTTTTAAAGTATACGTTCACATGCAAGAGATGTAAATCACCTAGGCGATGAGGCGACATTGCTCTGGCAATTTGTGTGTTCACCTACAAGGTAATTTTGACATGATTTTTCTAGTAATTTTCTTGTAACAGACAGAAAGTAAGAGGTCACCAATGGAATTTTAAAATTGCCATGGTACTTCATTTCTCAGGCAATTTTTCTACATGATCGAAAAAAATCACCTGGGCGAAGTAGAAACATCGCTTTGTGGCTTGCATGTGAACGGTTCCATTCAAATATGATATGATCTGAAAAATCCCCAGTGATCTCATCCCTACATCACTTGCATGTCAACGTACACTAAATGCAGACGTGCCAAGTAGTACGGATGCAGTCGTATTCGTACAGATTTGAGGGTGAAAATACGTTAGTATAGATCAGTACACTGTAGAGTGCGGATTTCAGTGGTTATGAGGATAAATAAATAAATTAATAGAATGATTTTTTCCCGAACTAATTTACTTATGTTATCGCTCATGCAATTTTGTAAACAGCCCATTTGATTTCAACAGCATATCACATAGGTGATTGTTTTACACAAACAGCGCACCTTCTCTAATTAAAACATTGCTATTTATCACGAGCCATAATGAATGAGTGTCTTGCTTTATGCTACATGACATTAGATGTGCGAATTAATACGTCAGTGCATGTTAAATGTGGGTTGAATAGCACGCTCACACAAACATGCTGGACATTCAGTTCACTTTAGAAAATATTACATAGAATATCGAAATTTCTTAAGATCACTAGTATATCAGTGTTTTTTTTAATGATACCTGAAGTATGTAGGATATATGTGAGACAATGATTGACAATGAGTAGCATCATGTCTATTACTTGATGTCAAATATAAATTAACAATGTTTGTTTTCCTTTGTGGCCTTTGCATAAACCCTAGTTGAATGAAAGTATGTGTATAAAAAATACTTGAATAATAATATCTTATAAAGTCATTGAATTTTATCACACAAAATCTGATAGAACTCTGATTAAGTTCCATCACTACTGATCACATATTACAGCACATGCATATTTCTTATGGTGAAAATGATTGGTAACAAGTTGTGTTGACTGGAGTGTTTAACAATGACTACTCAAATGTGAGAAGTTTGAGCCTCAATCTCATGGGCACAAATTCCAATTGTCCCGATCCTATATAATAAAAGAGCAATACCATCTTCACCCTTTACAATTGTGTGAAACTTTATGTCATGAGTGACCTGTTGTATAATTGTCAGGTATTGAGAAGCTGCGGTTCAAGCCTGCTTACAACCCATACACAGAACCATCCATGGAGATATTCAGTTATCATGAGGGTAAGTACGTGTTAACTACATCATTAAAGTAATTATTGTACTTTTTAATGTTACATTTATCCCATAAATTACTCTACACTTATTAGCCTAATTTCTCCTCATCATTTGTGTAAAGATCTGCAGTCCAAACATATTTTTAAGTGTTCATGATTTCACTATTTATCATGATCGATATCATGCTGTATTTTGTAACAGTATTTAATGATCTTTCTAGTCTATTTACTGGAACATTACCTTTATTTTGTTTCAATAATGTTTTTACTTGCTCCTTTGAGACATCTAACACCTGGATCACACAGCATGAAATGCTGTGTTCACCAGTTTTATACAGTTTTGTTGTAAAATTGATTTTTTTTTTTACTTTAAGGGAAAATATCACTTATTGCAAGTCTTATGCTTTCTTTCATAATCCTTTCTAGAAAACAAACAATCTAAATTACTTTTGAAGTTATGGCGTTTGTAAGACTGAGTAGAACATTAATCTTTCCATTACACTTGTTTTACTACTGCCAGCTGATAATATTTCAGTCTGGTAGCCCATACATATGTGGGAACTCATCCTTTTTTGTAGGAAATTTCATACATATATGCTTGTGTAATAACTTTTTTGTGATGGCATTCTTATGAGACGAGTGTATGGCACTTGTGCAGGTATCAAATAGTGAGTTGCTTATTTTATGAAATTGACAACTGTACATTAAATTCTTCTTTGCTGATGAGGCTCACCTGATCGCCCACATTTGTCTTCCTGTGATAACTAGCACCTATATCTAGTGTTTAGACTGATCTTTTTACTGCTATTGTGTGCATGCTACATTTCAACTGCATTCTATGTACTCTACAGGGCTCCAGAAGTGGGTGGAGATAGGAAACTCGGGCGTGTTCCGGCCGGAGATGCTATTGCCCATGGGCCTGCCCAGTGACGTGGCAGTCATTGCATGGGGGCTCTCCCTTGAAAGGTACAATACTCAGAATCCTAACCTCGCATTAGCCATTTATTTGAAACTATGCTATTAATGACTTTTGACTTTTGTATTAGATTAATAACTATCAAAGGCTCTCTTACATTGGCTAAAAACCAAGTTATCACATGAATCATGCACGCTATGATAAAGCTCAGTACACTGCATGAGCTAATTTTTTATCATTATGAATTTCTTGACACATACAGTTGCATTTATGTCACAATTGGGTATAAAACCTAGCAATTGATTGCCACTAGTTTTATTGCTTGATCATGTGACCATGCTTAATAGAAGTCTTGAATTTAATAGACTAATTAAAAAAAAGGAATTTAGGAAAACACGAGAAATCATTGAATGTATGATAAAAATGATAGGTACTTGAAATATTTAATAATAAAAAAAAAAGTAGCTTACAAAAAGAATAGCGTCCTTTTCTGTGCCGGATTGTGATATTAAACTTCTTCCTCTTTCCAATTGTATAGACCTAGATCATTCCCTTTTAGGTATTCAGACATTCATCTTTTTTAGCTGAAGCTATTCTTTGCTTGTATAGGAGGCTATTAATTAAACATTCTTAAAATAAACAGCTATGAACATGCTCGGCTATAAAGCACTATTTACTACATTTTATAGCTTTCAATAGACATTTGAATCTTTGTCATTTATCAGTCTTTTGCATGTATTCTCAGTCAACTGTCTTGTAAAAATATGTTGTATCAGGACTGCCCATATACGGATTCCGTATATGGTTAGTTGTCAACCGGACTAGTTTTGCCCCACTTCAAATATGTTCATGAATCTAGCATACCTGCTACTTCTAGGAAAACCTCTATTGATTTTATTAACCTACTAAGAAAAGCTCCAAAATCAATGAACATCAAAGAGATCACACAGAACAGCGTGCGACCTACGTAACTGTAGTGCAGAAGTTCGACCATAGGCATCTACATGTCTAGCGAGTGACTGCACCGTGTTCTGTTATGATTATGCAGTGTATTACTACACATTTTTGCATTTTGTAATTTATTAATAAATTATCTTGTTAAATGTATCAGAATATATGCCAGTTTATTTTTAAACAATATCGTAATTGTTTAGAAAAGACTGATAAATACAAAAACTGGTTCGTTGTGTAACATTGATTATTTTATTGGGCTCGTTCTTGGGGCACATCACGGCTCTGATACGTCCCAAGAACTTGCCCAATGAAATAATCAATGTTACCAACTCACCCGGTTTTGTCTATGTACCTGGTATATACCGTATACAACCATCAAAGCACCCAGGGCCGTTAAATTGAAATTTTCTCAAACTGGGGGTTGGCCTGTTAAACAAGAGTGCAGTTGCTATACAATTCTTAATGACATTTAAGAAAAATGGGGGGCGGGCTACACGAGGGTGGGCACTTGGATGATGGTACTACTTTTTCTTAAGTAATGAGTAAAAATCTATATTTTCTTTCAAAAGAAATGCATGCTTTGTCATCACCATGCGTAGTCAATACAATTCATGACACATTGCGGCCAGAATATAACCCTGTATCTAGAGTGTGAAGTGCCTGCAACCTCAACATACTCTTCCTATATATGGTTGTCCAATAAAAAAGAATGCATGGCAGAGCCCCAAAAATTGTTCTGGAACTGAAAGAGCTGCATTATAAGGAGAACCTGATGGACTTTCAGTCCTTTCTTTATCAAATATCATGATAGAATGATATGTAATTACTCATGGAAACCACGATACAGAACAAACACTGGACGTGGATATATGTAATACAGATATGACTAGAAGGGGCCATTCAATGTCACTCCCTCATTCACAGACAGACATCATGGTCCAATGTCTTCTCACTACAAGTGCCAGAGAAATGGAATACACTAGAAACTAAGGGTTGTAACTCCTCATTGAAAAATAGACCACACACATTGAAAACCTTATATTATTACCTTTTCACTCAAAAATCATTACCAGCAAGCTCACAGAACTTACAGTGTCTTTTTTCAACAAGTTGATGAAATTGATGAAATTGACAAATGGCTTAGAGCCTCAAACCATCTCACTGATCATGATAAAAATGATCATTATCAGATCTTTTTGATGTCTATTGTTATTAGAAATATCCATATATGGTTAAGTTTCAAACACTTCTATTCACATTTTAAATGAAACTGACCATGCAGTCACTATCACTGGACTTTAAACTTAAGTTGAGTCAAACTCTTCTATCTGTTGTCCAACAGGAATTCCACCTGTCTGATGAAGACCTTAACTTTAAGATTTCTTTAAAAATGTGAGAAGTAGTAATAGAAACTAAACTCTACAGGTATGATGACCAAGGTTATCATGAACATAATTATAAAATGAGGAGGATTATAATCATGATGATTTTACATTTAATAGTTGTGTTCTTGAATTTACAAAAGCTAGGTCATTCTGTATTGTCTGAAATTTGTGCTTTGTTTTGTGCCATTGTCACACATTATGTAAAGCAAACTCTATTTAACTGACATTAACACTTTTCATGTTGAATAATGCATAACTTGGAAGGAGTTATCCATTACGAGGAATTATGAATTTTGAATACTTGTCCAAGTGTAATGCATAGGCTCATGATTAATGTAACAGGATGTTGAATGTATGTGACTAGTATAATAGTATTCTCAATAGAATCGAACAATTGGATAGTAAAGCTGATGTGATCCAGTATTGAATACAAATGGCATCTTGTGCGAATGCTATTGTTAATACAATACAATAATTTAATTCAAATAAGATAGCCAGTTCTCTCTTTTCCTTTTTTCCATTTTTTCAAAAAACAAGGTCATCCTCTTTGCAGCAGTAGACATGTTGGTACACTCATATTATTATAGTTTTTTTATCACTAGCTCAAGTAATGGCTGTATTGAGTAACAAACTAAAAATATTTTAATTTATTTCAGACCAACTATGATCAAGTATGGAATTGACAACATCCGTGAACTCTTTGGTCCTAAAGTCAACCTACAAATGGTGTATGACAATCCTATATGTCGGCTTGAAAAGCACTAGATGTATGTCTATTGTGTCTCCTCATCACTTCCTGTGTCACCCTTATCTACAATAGATTAAAATGCTCTTTTGTAAAGTGAAAAATATGAATGTGGACATTGGCTGTTGAAAATCTATGAATAAGTGAATAATTGCTTGGTCGTATGTGTATCCCATCATTTCATAACAATGTTAGAATTACTATAATCAAAATGTGTGTGCTGTATGCAATTTGAAAAGTTACACATATATAGTCTGAATTTAGAGTTAATATGAAAAAATATGTAAACTTTTCTTATATTACTACTCTATCATGTTACAATTGATTATTTATATAGGTGATTGTGTTCTAAGTTAAATTCTTTTTCTAAATGAATGTTATGTTTAGGGGACAGTCTTTTGCTTGTTCTTCTCATTTTATTATTATAGTGTTATTGACAACTCATATTGGTTTTGGCATCTTAATGTGCTTGATGGACCACATGTATGAATTTTGTCTATTTAGTCTGGTACTTCTATTTTGCAGTTGAAAACGGTTTGCAATTAACAATATTCAATGTGTAGCACATATATAGTTTCAATACTTCAGCTTCATATAAACTTTTACAATCACATGAAAAAATAACATTCACATGCTCTGAAATATAACTGTACATTTTGTACATGTTTAAGAATCTTACTGCCTGTGTTTTGTTTGTGATGTAAGGAGAAATCAGAAAGTACAGTAATATGCACAATGTTTTGTTAAAATGCAATATTTTACATATGAATCAATTGTACACTATAGGCGCTGGTATCTTTGTACAATTTCATCATAATTTTATTTCATTTTAAGTATATGAACTTATTGGATGATAATGAATAAATTATATGCATGTAGTGTTTGAATTCTGGCTATGCACTCACATACACCCTCGCACGCACACCCTCATTACTGAATACACTATGCAAATTGTATGTATGGTGTGCTTCAATTATTGCTCGAACGTTACCACTTGCGCCACTATAGTGATATGTGGTCATCTTACAGTTCCATTACTCATAATATATCAACTCTCGGTTATTTTTACTTGTCATTTGCATATGTAATGTTTCTAAGGCGATTAATAATTACCACCTGTAGAGATGGGTCTATTATTCTCTGTCCTTGTGTAAAGTTTGTGTTCTCTGATTTTGTAGCGTTGTAAAGTGTAGTAAAGCTTTGACCATTGTTTTTTGCTGTACCTCATGCGTTGGTATGTGCAGTATTTCCAACAGCTTGTTGCATGGGTCGTTCTAGATCCACGCATCACACATTATGTCTTAGCAAATGCATTGATATCGCTCAGTACTAATTAATTAACATACCTGTGATATGATGGTTGAGAGGTTAATTTCCTCTACATTTTCTTGACACATTAACTACAAGAATGCCTTAAACAACCACACTTTTTCTTGTGTTTTATTCACTTGTAAATA
Source organism: Streblospio benedicti (assembly GCA_019095985.1). Classification (NCBI taxonomy): domain Eukaryota; kingdom Metazoa; phylum Annelida; class Polychaeta; order Spionida; family Spionidae; genus Streblospio; species Streblospio benedicti. The sequence goes on along the minus strand of CM032664.1, from coordinate 9,544,037 downwards.
CCCTTTGATCTAAGTGGAAGCTACTCAAAGTAATGAAGTCTACATGATTTAGTTGAGAGCTCCAATATACCCAAACTACTTCCTCATGTAAAACCAAAGAAAGTTGACAACCAGAGACTTGTTAGTATTATTGTACATAGGTAATTCAGGGTGTTAATCAAATCAGTGGTTAAAATGTACATGGATTGGGTTCATTTAAAATTGTATGACTTAATTTTTTAACATTGGAGTGACGCTTGGAGAGGAATTTACTTGCCCCGCCGCACAGTCACAAAGTTACCACTCTGCAAAAAGCACGCATGCTTGCTGTTTATTGAGTAACTTAATTTCACAGGCGTATCCAAGAGCACAGGGGCCAAAATCATGCATTTGAACCCCTTCTTTACATCGTTTGTCCTCCCTAAACATCCATTAGATTGCACCAAATGACACCCTTTAAAACAAAAAATAATCCACAGGTGGGCATGCCCCCGGACCTCCCTAGTGGATATGTGTCCCCCTTTTTCTTAAATCCTGGATATGCTCCAGAACTTTACACAAACTGGTACTTCAATTTTGAACACATTTGGTGATATTGTTTATCCGTACAATTACTAATGTTGGTCGATGATGCCATCCATAAAAAATGCCCATCAATGAAAACTTCAATCCAGTCTCCACTTAAATTATTGCATGACATATACATTATTAATGTAATATCATTCTGTTTTTGTTGAATTCCAGAAGATTTTATGGTTCTATATTATATATAGAATATGATGCTTGAAATTTATTCAAGATGAAGTGATAAATGAGGCACTGTGTTTGTTCACAGTGTCTCAGAGCCCCAGCAAGTGTTATTTCAAGAGATCTATATTTTAACAATTTAGATGTCTCCGTACATGGTTTTGTGCTTGTTTAGAACACATATACATAGTTTCTTTATAAACTTCCATTATCAATTGTTCATCAAGAATGTTAAACATGTAAAGGTTTGAGTTGATACCTCACAAATTAACTTGATTTTTCGTTTTTGCAGTATAAACCTGCCAACCATCTTAACAATCCCTACTGTTTTAAAAGTATGCAATTCTAGATTTAAATCGGTATGAAGCCTTAAATACAGTGTTGCTTTTTTTTGAATAACTATTCTATTGCAAATGAGGAGGCTGTTGGCATACGTGTATGCCACAATGTAAACTGCATTCTCATCACAGTCACCAGTCTAGTTGCTCATTCCAATAGGTGCCTCAATGGTGACTGTCATCTCATTAGTGATTGCACAGTAAGCCTACCTTCTGGAAAAGGGAAAAATAATTTTGTGAACTGTGGCAAATATGATCCAATAATGTCCATGTAATTGGTTTGCATAGTTGTAAGTACATTTCTTTTAAGGAAAAAAATAAAGCTATATTGACATACTGATGACAATGAAGAATATTTTCATTTTGTCTTATTTTAACCTGTAATATAGATTTTTACTCAAACAGCAATTATCACTGATGGATATTTTACAATGTTATTCACATTAGCTATTTGGCTTGCAACCAAGTTATTGTTGTAGAAATTATGAGTTTGTGGCACTAATTCACAAAAAGCATCCGTCACATAAACAGTATAATTCAATTACATCCATTGTGCTGACGTCTATTTGCATTTTTCTCTTCTCCGAATCATGTTACTTTTCCACCCCATTAACCTGTGATGTAGCAAATCTGTGAAGTTATGGAAAACCTAAATAGAAGTCATATTCTAGGGACAAATACTAAGGGCAAACTCATTTCTAAATGTGACACCTACAAACAGAAAGGCTTCTTCATAACCTTTTTCACAGGAGATGGCATTATGTAATTGAAAATCATCTATCACCAAATTGAACACTTCAGCTGACAAGTTGAGAAAATGCTTTGAACAGGTTGAAAATTAGACTGTCATGTACTGGATCATGATAACATACAAGACAAAATTTATTGTACGCTTCAATATAATGGTGACATTGTTGTTGCCTTCGAACAAAGGGATACAAAAATGAATATCTTTTTGTCTGCAAGAAGATTCGTGAGTAAAGTAATGCAATAGAATCATTTTGTATTTTTTTTTACAATTCCATCCATTAAACGTAGGCCATCATTGCTCGGATAGAAGGGGTGGGGGTGGGGGGTTCTGTAGTAACCATTTGAAGGCAAAAACTCCCCACCCCCAAGCATCCAGGATCACCTTCATGTAATGCACGGGTATTGTTTGTTGAACACGTTCTATTGTCCCATCACTTGATGTATCACTAGTTTTATTGCTACTGAATCAAATATTTCATAATTTTGCACAATTACATGTACACAAATTTGAAAAGTGCCTTCTGGCTGGTATTTTGTCGGAAAGTAATGACAATGTTCCTACTTATTATACACAAAAATTGTCATTTTTTAATGCTTGGATGAAGCTTCATATTTGAATTTCTTTATTGGTCAGTTATTAATTTTCAGCAAAATTGGAATAATTTTCTGAAACAATGCTGGAATTGAGTGTCTACAAATAATTTTCTATACACATTTAAAATTATAATGCGCGTGTATATCTACAATGCCTTCATGCCATACACCAACTACATGTATGAACTTCTTGTATTTAAATATAAACCTCATATTGGTATATGTCCATCCCGCATGTCAGTTTTGGAGCTTACAATCGTGTCAATGGCAGCCTACAAGTCAGGCACAGCTGGTGCTTATTGCAAGACAAAGCCAATAACGCCCCCGGTATTGAAGACGAAGTAAATCTAGTGAAAATCTACAATACAATTACCATGACAAATGTCTCCTGTATTTTGTAATTTCCACTGAAATTGATGCTGAAATGCTTATACAGGTCAAAAAGCCAAACCCAAGTCAATTAGAGCTAGAATTAAACTAATTGAAAAACCATGATAAACCATGTTATTTTCTTTATGTATGATACAGGATTACTTTTATTTTTAGTGTTAAAAACGTATATATTCCCTTTTATTAGGACTTGCCGTACAAACAAATGAATTTATTTTTTGTAGTTCACCTGTAATGAGATGAGCTATTGCTCTTTCGTCCATAGTCATTATTATCTATTGGTGTATGAGCAATTAGTTTCGTTTTTCATTAAATTTTCACGAAAGTTACACAAATTTTATAGTTGTACCATCATCATTCCTTTTTTGAGTTGTGCCCCTGAAGTGAAAATTTGATCCAGGGGTCCATAAAGAATCCCTTTGCCTACACAATAGCGGCTTCATTTTTCATTCATTTTCACCCAAATGACACCTACACACAAGTTGTATCTGTATATGGTCATCTTTCCTTTCTTAAATCATGCCTTTGGGTCTCTCCGCAGGGGTCCAACAATAATTTTTCATTCATTTGATTTTCATCAAACTTACACAGAACCTGTGTGGGGTATAAAACTTGCTTGAAACTTATCCTTGACCTAGCGGTGGATCGACAATTTCTTGTATACAGAATAACAGCTTCAATTCTATTTTATTTGTGGCAACTGTACACACAGGTTGTATGGTAACTATAATCATTAACACTAAAAAAGGTAGGTCTCATGATTCTTGTTTCCTTTGTTTTTTTTAAATCAGTCCACTGAAGTAAAGATTTGTTACACTTTAATTTCCCCTTTATCTTTTGCTCTTCCGCTTTTTATCTGTAGTTTACAGGTAAAATCAAGCGGATGTACCGACCAGCCATGTGATGTCTCCTACATCGGGGTCACTTCAAAGCAAGTAAAAACACGCTTTGACCAGCACTGGTGTAAAAGCAGCATTTCTTCGCATTTTTTTTTTCTCCACATACATTTGTACATGTACATCACCAGCAAGAGGAGATCCACCAGATCACATATGAGAATATCATTGTACTGAATATATTGCGACCTAAGATCTCAGAAACATCTCACAGGTAAGTTACATATGCCGATTGAAACCCAACTTCAACAAGAACATTGGGGACCTCAAACTATCAATAATCATGGTTTATGTGCACACCGGCAAACCGACAACTATGTAATTAGTGACGCTTTGGTTTGCCGACAAACACATCTACTATCTCGTGAATAAAGACAGATGGCAAACGAATGGTTGGTACACAACTCGAAAGCTTCTGAGGTAAAAAAGTTTATACAGGGCAGTCACAGGATTTTCATTTCCATTTTAGTATTTGCCCTAGGTTTTCTCTGATTCAATAACATAAATAAACATACTGTTTTGTTCATGGTCTCATGCATAAAGTCTATGTCCCACCAAGAAATCTACCCTTAGTGTATAGAAAGTCTACAGTTTAGAGGAATTTCAAGCTGCACGCACACAAGCCGTCAAGAAATGTGACCTTTGCACTCATGGCAGGGATAAGTCCAAGGACTGGCGACATACTCTCTGAGTACAGAATACAAAAGCGGATGGTTAAATTAATGGCAGCAGAATTGCAGCCTAAAGGCGGCACCGCGATGGCATCATGATTGTTTCCACACAATGGACTAAAAACCATGTCTCTCTGCTCTTTCAGCATTTTCATGTTTGATTTTTAACGTACAACAGACAGTCGTGGCCGAGGAGACTCTGAAGTTACTTCAAAGTACTCTAAAAGTCTGCTAACATAATACACCAGTGTATTCATCCACTCCCATACAATTCCCAAAACGAGACAGATGATCAGCAGTCACTTAACAGAGCCTAGCTGCAACATTGACATATACTCGACGTAAAAAAATTATGGATTATCCTCGCTCATACACTCCCAATGTTTTTTGAGCAACCCAAAACTTTGGCAGTGTGTTGCAGTAGAAAAAATCCTCGAAATTCCTATAAAAAAAGTTTCGCGACAGATTATCAGCAGTTTTTCAGCGCACCCAACGGATTGTTGGCATACTCCACATTTTTCAACATTTTTATTCTTTTTCCATTTCCTTTCGCTACTCGGATGCCGGTTGAATGTGACCGTTATGATGTATGTCTGTTGAAAGAGGAAAAATGTAATTTCATGTAAAAATAGGGTATATATAAGAAAACACCTTCTGGTTGATACTAGAAACTTGGAGTATCTGCCTGATGTAGATATGAAATCCCTAAATATCTATTTTAATATCTAGTAGATGCACGCGCCACGACATCAACATATGTCAGCAGATCGTCACGTCACTACAATGTACTTGTGACGACCTGCTAACGTATGTTGAGGTGCTGGCTTGCGCATCTACCATTTGGGAATTACAATTCCAAACGTCACTTCAACGAATTGCTGTCGGCACATAAGCCAAAGCACCTACATAGCAAGGGAAGTATGCTAAGTCTACCAAGTAACCCCCCCCCCCCCCCCCACCCCATTACATACGTGCAGCCGCACCCACCTTTTTGCCGGTGGCACCGAGGATTTATCGTGGATTTGTTACTAAAAATAGCATTTTTGTTTAACTATTGGTCCCCAGGGGGGCGCAACCGCCGGCTTGAGGCCAACGGCAAGGACCGGCACAAAAAAGTCAATATACTGGTGCCGCCGGTACAAATGGAGCACCGCGGGTAGTTGGCAGCAGCAAAAAGCCATGCCGCAGCAATTTTTCCTGACACTTCTACTAAAAGGTCGCAGGGTGCCGTCGAAGCCCGTGCCGTCCGGTAGGGGATTATTCCCTTTGATCTTGCCGCCACCGCCGGGCTTCGTCGGCGGCTTTAATGCACCGTTGGCGGGCTTCGGCGGCAGCTTTGATGTACCGTTGGCGACATTGCCATGGCATGACCCCCGCACTTGTTTAAATTTATTTTAATTATTTTTAAAAACAAAGAAAAACAGTTGTGCCGTCGGTATACCCCCGCGGTACACGTGTCGCCAGCACGTATGTAATGGGGGTAAGTATACATTTGACATAAAGATATCTGGAATCAACTTATCAAGTTATACTCAAATACTTAAAAGTTATACAAATTATCCTTGAAATATGCAAATGTAGATAGAAAAAATGTAATGTTATTTTAGCATTATGAAAATTCCATTCATTCTATGAAACAACTATTTGAGAAACTACACCAGTATAAAAACCACCCCATAAATCTAGCTTCATGATTTTTGTCAGATGTAACTACACATGTAAGGTATATGTATATCCCTGCAATTTTAACTGCAACATCTAACATTACAAATATACACAAAGCCTAGCAAAAATTATTCAATTATATATCAGTCCACCCCGTGTTTTATTCAATATATAGTTCATGTGGTAAGTTATTGATGATTAATTATTGTTACTCTGCCTATTGCTAGGTTGGAAATGGTCTAGTTTGGAATTCATTTGTACTATTATATATCGCTTTTCATATTTACTATTTTCACTCCCTCTTATTTAAAAATAATTGCTAATGGGGTCCTACAAGTTTGGGTTACATTTATTATATATATATAGTGAAGTTTCCTGGTTGGTTGGGATGATGTTTGGAGAAGGCATTTCTAGTTGTTGTATTGATGTTAAATAATGAATCATCTACAATAACTTTTCAACTTTTCCATGTTCCTAACCCTCCACCAATAATCTTAATCTTAAACTAAATCTCATACCCATACATGTATGTGAATTGCTGTATTGTTATACTACATTTTGATAGCTACATTTTGATAGCTATTGTTGTACTATACTACTGTGTAATTATTCATTTTGCTTTTGGAATGTAACTGAAGAGGATTCTTATGAATCCAAAATATATTCTTATTAAATTCAAATTCATAAAATAGTCAAAAATTAAAATAAAAGATTTTGAAAATATAAAATAGCACACAAGACAATACAAAATACCAACACCCTGTGTTTTCGTAAACAAGACAAGTATGTCATTTATTAGAGTGTTAATATATCAAACAAGAAAATAAAAATCTTAATTTCTACACAATAAAACTGAATGGCATTATCTATTATTGATACTATGATTTTTATATAGAAAATATTTTTTTGAATGAGCATTATCTTTAATACTCTGTGTTTTCATTCCCGGTTATCCTATCCATGAAAAGTAAATGTACTGTAACAATTCACTTGCCCTAGGTTCTTACTATAATGTAAATGTACAAATAAAACTGAAAATTCGTCTCAGTACAAAATAAATTTATTTTCCCATAAATATAAGAATGCTACAACTTTACAAAATACATGTACAGGTCCAACTCAAAATATGACAACAATCCTTCATGAGGTCAAAACATTTTGGGAGATATAAACAATGATGACGTCAAAATTAGACAATTCATAATTAACATATTTTTTTAACTGTCAGCAAAAAGATTTCTATTATGAATGTCAATATATTTTAACCTTGATTCTTTTTAATGCGTGTACAGAAGAAATAATGTTATCTTAACCATATAGTGTTGAAATTAATTGATAGTGCATAATCACTAAACATTACAAGAATAAAAGGTCTATTGCAAAGTTCTGAAAGTTCTATTGCATAACATTAAAAAATTGATGTGTTACGATTAATAACCTATAATTTTGATAAATCAAAATTAAATATACACCTTCTATCTTGTGTACATAAAACTTGATATGATAATAATGTAAATTATTTGGAAGAACTCGATCAATGTAGACACTAGTTTTACAGATTTGTCAACATGATTGAAATAGATATTTTTTTATGTATTTCTTACTTGCAAACTGACAATTTTTTTCATTGAAGTTACAAGGATTGCCAATGTTACCCAACATTGGGAGGCCAATATCCGACGTTAAAGTAGTCTGACTACCAAATTACAAAGGCTGTATGAGAAGCGAAGGTGTAATGGTATTGCAACAAAGAAAACATTTTCTGAGCAGTTTTTGTACATTATAAGACTAGCATACACATAAACTTAATATTCCTTACAAATCGACAACCATAACTTCATCACACATAAAAACAAATAAAAAATAAAAAAAACAATATCACAAAAATCTATCATATTTTGTAAGGTTTACAATATTACTATCTCAATGAGGGTCGATTCAGTATTTATGACAGGGTGGGGTAGGAGGATTTTCCAAAAATGCTGTGAAAAAATTAATAGCGCCCCCTTGAATCTCTGTGAAAAAAATTGATGACCCCCCCCCCCCCTCAACAGTTAGCACAATCATTGTCAGTTAAATCAAATTCTATTTGATCAATATCAACATATAAAAATAAGTAAATTTTAGTCCAAAATCTCTCAAAAATTGATGTACTTTGCAGTGAAAAAATTGATAGCCCCCCCTCAAAAGTGTGTGAAAAAATTGATAACCCCCCCCCTCCAAACATTGTGACAAAAGTTCATGGCCCGCCCTAAAATCCTCCTACCCCACCCTGTCATAAATACTGAATGGTCCCTAAAGTGAATCATTTTAATCTTTCATGCTGTTAATGTCATAGTTTTCAATTTTTTAAAAACTAAATTCATTTCAATCATAAGGCCACACAAAAGAATATATTTGTTTCTTGTTAACTCAATTTTCACAGTGATTGAAGGAAGATATTTCTTTTCCCCTGAAACATTTTTCGCGACCTTCCAAAAATTTGGAGAGAATGTTAATCTTCAAAAATATGTTTATTTTATGTTTGCTGTCCACCAGGCATTGATGTAGTACAGTCATTTGCTAATAGAAATATTAGAGTACTATCGTAGTACCATATTTCGCCACTAGGTGATTAGTCTCAATCCAGTCCTGTCCCCAATGTCATATCAATACAAGAACTTTATATCAGAGCCACCAATCTGGAAATAAGCATATTCTTTTGGTTGGCCTAATACAAACTTTTTCTCATTTTCCTCTACTACACTTGATTAGAATGCATCAGTTGAAAACTCACAAAAGAAATCAGGCCATCTTCTATCCTTTAACTTAACAGCATTGATTTGATCAAATGATGAAACACTACACAACATATTTGATGGTGTGATGAACAGAAATACATATGAAGCTTAGAGTTAGTGATTTCCTGTGGTGAGCTGTATAGTCTTTGCTGTGATACTCTTCACTGTAGAAGTGTCTATGACTGTGGAGTTTGTCACATCCATGTCTGATGATACACTGGGTACATGGAAAAAATACAACTGGAAAAGAACAACAAACTTATTCAAAGTAATCATCATCACAACGTAGAAAAGCATCACCCAGAAAATGACGTCACATCATTTAGTCTGTTCATTATATTTAAATCCCACAGGACACTAGATACGGTATTTCTATGTAAAGAAAAATATTATACTTATACATGATAGATTGTGTGTACATATTTGGTACAAGCATGGGTAATTAAAAATAAAAGGTTGCTGTTAAATAAACATACCACAAATCCAATTGCCAATGCACCATGGAATAACACTATCAATACCAGAGTCAGTAATGCAACCTAAAATTGGATGAAATCATTGGTAATGATGTTATGATGTTCTTGTCAATAAGATAAATTTATAAACCGATACGTACGTTAGCTGACCATAATAATCTAATTGATGAATTGGTGTGTGATTTGAACTGGGATCATGAAAGGAATAACAAGTAGTAAATTTCTACATATTTGCTTGGCAGACACTGTATGAAGCATACAATGACTGACTTCGGTGCAACTCTCCCAGATTGACCAATGGATGTACAAGTAACTAGAGCGTGATGCTCTCAGGTGAATCTGGCCTGTTTGATGCAATGTCTAGCTTACTGGCAGCAATTGGGGAATTGCTACACGATCTCAGTGTACACATTGACTGTATGGATGGTCGGTTGTATTGTGTCACATAACATGCATATTAGAATATCCTCTATCACAGTAGTCACAAAAATGCAAAATGCAAGTAGATAATTGGAGGTCATCTGAACAGTTTAACTATGTATATGTGCTGTCTTACCTTCTTGTCATCTTCTCTAACGGCTGGCCAAAAGGTCATAACAAGAACAGCGCCAGAAAGTCCCATACCCAGCAACACTAGTAACCATTGTAACCATGACACCTGAATCACCCATAGTATCTAAAAATACAACAATGTGAACAAATGTGAAGTGATCCTTGCTTTTGACGTGCAGTGAGGGGAGTATGAGAGTATATTTGATGGCAAAACCACAAACTTTAATAGCCGCAAACTTAGAGTTTTACAGTAATAAATATATCATAATCATGTTTCATATAATACAATAAATAAATATCTTACTGATATAGGCACATATATAGCGAGAGAATATCCATAGACACATATCATTTCCAGATAAGTGTAGCCAGCTTGACTTTTTCTCCATAATAACAAACCCCATATAAGGGTGGGGATCAACCACCAGTAACAATATATTGCTGTTGCTGCCAGAGTTACTAAAAATAACAAAGCAATCAATTTATCATTATTATATATATAAGAATGTTATAATACTGATGGATTTGAATGTAAATCTAAGGTAAAATATAGACTCATCCTTATTCTTATTCTTAAGAAACAGTAACAATCTGTAAAATTGACAGAAGAGTAAAATATATAAAAGAAATAACAATGGTCAATATTTTTACGTTAATCACTTGAGGTTCAGGACGAATTTGCAACTAATCTTGAGTATAATTAAAAGTTGTTTGTGATTCTGTAAGCGATTTGAGCACAGAGAGGGAAGGTCCTGCTGGACTCTGCAGCATGGACTGCTACAGCATCCACCAAACACATACTTCCTCTTGTGTTGTGATCTGAAGTTCATTGTCTCATTGTGTGATGCG
>CM032664.1:9463981-9525436 GCA_019095985.1 Streblospio benedicti | reverse complement strand
CGATGCCAACAGATAGTTGGTGAAACTGTCAATGTAAGGAAAAAAAATGTGTTGTGATGTAAAGAATCATGTATATAAATACCTATTACCAACACAATGAACACGTTCAAGAATAATATTTTCAACTTTCGTCTTATTCAACACAACAGCAGAGAACAGACAATATAGTGATTATGAGAAGAAATGCTGCAGCTCAAATTGTAAATTTAAAAAATATAAAAATATCTTGCTTTTGTTAACGTGCTGATAATCATGACATTATCGTAGTCAATTTCTTGGAAGATTACCTTCTGCTTTAATTCCCTTAGGCCCCGGTCATGTCACGTGTGATGTCACAAGTGAGGCGGGTATATACCACCCCTTGATCTCAAAATCTCAATAAATTAATGTTACAAATCTCAATGCAAAAGCCCTTTTCTCAAATCTCAATCAATTGATCACAAGGAATTGAAAGGTCAAATCTCAATTCTCAATGAATTGAAAACACAAATCTCAACTCACTAAATTGTATATACCGCCCTCACAAGTCTCACAAGTGATGTACCCCTGGTTTTACTAGATGGGTCATGTACAATTTGCTGGGATGGGGGTGGGGTATATGTCAGTTAGATTTTTAAACGTTTGTAAAAGAAAATCCAATCCCTCCCCAATATCTTACATTATAAAAGTCCAACCCCGCAGTAATTGAAAAATGATAAAGAAAAATAAATCCAAGCCCAATCTATCCAAGTGAATAGACAGTGTTTTTATCTTAACAACATGATTCACAAGTACAGCACTCATCGAACACACACACACTCCACCGTCATCAGACTGTAAATGACTGGGAACTGATCATTGCAAATTGAAATGTGTAGTATTCTATCACATAATAGGTTGTTATTCTCAAGAAAAACCCCGCATCGTAAGTCATATGATTTCACCCCCGTGAGGTGATAACATTGACACGTGACCATATAAATGGACCGGAGAGTGGCCGTTTTTGACATATTTCTTTTCTTAAAGTTGCTAGATTTTGTTAGTTGTGAATTAAAATAAGTTGTTTATGTATCAATGTATAACACACTGGACAGGTTTTAAAGCAGAGGCTGCTAATGAAAGTTTCCTGGGGTTTTGAAATAGCCGACGTTCATACTGCAAATACCATACCATGCCAAACTATCACATCAGGTGAATCACTGTACGCCAAACGCTGCTTTTCCTTTGTTAAGAAATGCGCTTAATATTCCAGACGTTATCTTGTTTACGTCAATAGGGCACACATGTGTTTTCTTGTTTATGTTCAATACGGCATATGCACGTTCGTTTTCACTGCTAGACCCACACACACAGGAAACGGAGGTGATGGTTTTCTTGAGAATATTTGAAATATATTATATAGTTCAAAGTCTAATACCATGAGCCACCAACTATAGTCCAGGTGAATATACGACGTACATGCACATGCATTACAGTATCAAACGCACCAGATACAGTGTTAATCACTATTGCTATATATAAAATGGGAATAAGAATGGGTAAATTAACCATTATCTGGAAAAGATGACCTGGGTGGTATTTATATCATCATTTTATTCACAATTTCCTAATACAAGTCAAAAGACCTAATAGTCCAGAATTCAATTATGATACTTGAAATCACAGAGATCATAACAATATCACTAGAATTTCCTAGTATGAACAGAACAGTGCTTATATCGTTATATGACATATTTGCTAAAACAATAAATGCTACATATCATCACACTGTAGAAGTATGAAAGGTAACTGTAGGACACATGCAAATGATATGATTTCTCAGAACAAACATGTTTTCATTTACCTATAAATTGGAGCATCATTGCAAGATAAATCCATATGAAAAACATTGACCAATGAAGCTTCAAATAAAAACGTGTTACAAATTAAGCTTTTGATTACATTACATAATACTGACATGTATAAAACAAAATTATTTTCCACAAACGTACGGTTCTATGATAATCTGCCATAAGTGTGATTGATATTAAACAGAAAAACAAAATATAATCTAAAATTAAAACAAAATTGGTGGAATCAATGATACATATAACAATAAAAATAATAATAAATTAAAACCAGTTCAAATAACTGCTACAGCTCTAATTATCAAGTTAGGTACAAGTTTAAACAATAAATAAATCATAATAAATAAAAATGGACGGAAATTATAAATCATAATCCCTATGATGAAATAACACAAACGTAATTATCAACACACACCCTATGAATGACAAACATTGAAGTAATGAAACACAAGGGGAGACAATAAAATAATATTCTAACAATGTAAAGCAATACTTGAAATAAGTAAGCACAAAAGTTTGTTCATACTTTTCTCAGTTTTATATTTTGTATTTTATTATTCATTTCTTGAAGTTGTTTTGATTATTCATTTCTTGAAGTTGTTTGGAATTGCCAAATATGACACATCTAAAGTGAAAAAAAAAAGAATTGAAAAGTTACGACCCACATACATGCAGAGATGATGTAATGATACAAGTTAAATTTGTCAACACACACACACACACATATATATATTATATATATACACACATACATACATGTAGTGAGTCACTTAATATCAAACAAACTGATTCATTTAGTAAACTTATCATATTCAACACAACTTGTATATATTAAAATAAGCTTTCAGAATGTTTACAATTCAAAATATCTAGTGCAATTAGTTACATTTATACTCTGTGTGAGATGAGAGGCTAAAAAAGTAACGGTGATTAATTCAAAATGTACAAAATAGAACTCCTTATACTCTTGGTACATGTAATTAAAACATAGAACACATATGTGAACAACATGACACATGAAAAATTTCAATTACTTTCAAACTAGATATATGAAATTTGCATATTTTGCAACATAACATTTGAGCCAGTCATAATTATTCACAATTTAAGAAACACTCAATCAATGTTCATTCTCACTTTTAAAACTTATCACCTGTTTTATATACAATTAAAACAATTCCACGTGAACAACAAATTGTGGATGATTCCAAATCCAATATTATTTGAAATCCAACATTAACTAACAACTATCAAAATGCAGAGCATTCAAACAGACTTTTGGTTTCAATCATATTCTATAAGGAACCATCTATTGTCGAATTATTTTGACAATATAACATAGCGTTAATGGACTCTTTAAATGCAATAATATTATCTGAATTACCAATAATACATTTAGTATGAACAGGATACATGTATTTAGAAACACTATACCCAATAAGATATAATCGCATGCAGATCTATTTACTTTTGGGTTTATTCAATGGAGGTAAAACAAAAATCAAACCTGTTTTTGTAAGTAGTACATGCGCATTCATTATGCAGTAATTCACATGCACCAAAACCTAGCAATGATTCATCAAAATCCATGATTTAAAAATGTTGAGGTCAGAAAAAATACGCATTGTTATTGGAGCCATATTTTATAAAGGATACAAGTTAAAACACTGATGTAACATATTCACTCAATTCTACCGGGTACTATTCTTTTTATATGGGAACAAAGATTTAAATATAAAATATTGAGATAAGGATGCTACTTCCATTTTAAAATCATGGAATAGTGAAAATAATTGCATTAGAATAATGTATATTGGATACTCATCTGCACAAGTTTACATATTTAATGTACATGATTTCTCTTTGCTTTTGTGCATTCAGTCTGCAACCAATACGCCCGGTGGTCATGTGATGGTGGTGTGACGTCATCGGCGGCTGTTGGAAGAATGTTGAAATAGGCAAATAGCAGGTCAGCGGCCCCTACGCTCTTGTTGAGATCCGACTTGAGACATTTGATATAGATAGCCTCTCTAATCTTCCTCTCAAATGTGCTCTGGTCGCGGTCCAGGATCTTGATATTGTCTAATGTGATGTGATGGGATTGTCTATCAGGTTGGTGGAAGTATAGAGAAACTTGTGAGGCGGTGCTACTGGGACATCGCTCTTGTTCGAACCTGCTTTTTATTGTCTTGGACGTTGTGAGGAAGATTAGAGAGGCAATCTACATCAAATGCCTCAAACCAGACCTCAACAAGAATATGTGTGCCAACGACCTGCCGTCTACTCCAACATCCTACCAGCCGCTGCTGATGACGTCACATCACCATCACGTGACAAATAGGCGGCTGACTGAAGAAGATTCAGAAAGGATCGAAAGCTATTGAGGTATGCTTTATAAACAAAATGCACACAAGCAAAGAGAAATTGTGTACATTATCATAATTTGTTACAACAAATAAATATACTTAACTTACAGCCAATACTAGAGGCATTGCAATGACATGCTAAATGTGAACAAGCATAAGAGGTTATCACTGTGAAATGCATTATAAACAGAAACAGTTGAAACTATATTCAGTGTTGCCACTAATACACTCATAAAAAACACAAAAACAAACAAACAGGTTTGCAAGGTAAAAAATCCATATAAGTCTGGAAAATCTCAACATTGGATCCCTTTATATTAAAATAAATAGTCACAACCATCACTCGGACAATTTGGTGCGTTCATCCAATATATAGTACTTCACACAACATTCATTGAAATAAACATAATCTTTCCAACAAACCAATAGTTAGTACATAGTTAGCCATGAAGACGACTCAAGTCGCATTTTGCCATGCCGAATCCTTTTTTATTTTGAAATAAAATTTGTTTAAACCAATGGTTAGTACATTACCTCTGCAAAATACAATGTCAATACAAGACATTATCACAAGTATGACTAATGTGCATCAACAAGCTCTTTTGATACACATTGTACTTTCCAATCTATATTGAAATTTCAATGAGTAACTAAAAAATATATTCCAATAAAAATATTGACAAAGTGGTCATATCTGATTTTTCTGAACTTGTATTAAAATGAATTTAAAAAGCATCACTTGGTAAATCCAGGATTGATGAAATGTATCTCTCAAGTATTGGTTTCGAACAAGAAAAAAGGCACAGCATAAGTGTTACAAACAAGAATCTCTAACCCTCAAGCCCCATATGCTTGTACGTCTAATGCCAGTAGTAGGCCTTGCAATGCTAGAGAAAGGAAACTTATTGATTTCAATGTTAGGCATTTGTTCCCGCAGTTGATGTAGAGCACTCTCTTTCAACATTCCAAATACATCAAGAGCAAGCAAAGTAAGAATATTGGTCAGCAAACTGAAGAAGAAAAAAACACATGATATAGTTTTACATTAGAAACTTAGCCCCTGGGCCCAACCATTATTCATTACACATAGATCACAAATGTATTTGTAATACTTACGGAAGAGTAGCAGGCACAACACGGTAACATCTACTCAATGCAATGTACTCTAGCCCTCGCAGCATGGTTGCAATGTGCTCCACTGCTTGGCCAGTTAATACAGTTGAATCACTCAAATCAAGTTCCTTCAGGTTAGGACATGACTTACAAAGCTGCAGCACATCTAAAAAAAAATAAGAAATATGTTTTTTTTTTATCACAATTCCAAATTCCTTAGTCACTTGCAAAATACAACATTCAGTAACATATAATATTATGTAATGTATACAATAATATTCCCAAGGCGTAATATATTGCATATCCATAAAAATAACTTCAACTCTTTGATAAACAGTTAAAGTTACAGCATTAGTTTGTATTTGAATATGTGCATGAAAGTTATTCTACTATGTGCTATAATTAATTATCCATCAATACAAGTACTAACCTTCATCCAAAAGTGTTTCCCGACAACCACTCAGATTTAACTTAGTGAGGCTTAAGGGTAGGCATATCACCATATATAGTAATGCACCACGGGACATTCCAGTCCACCCAACATTTAAGGCATCAAGTCTGTAACAGCAGTCAGATGTAAAGACAGAATTAGGTAAAAAAACAACAACACATATTTGAAGGAATTTAAAATTTAGTCTAAATGTCAAATGAACACCCAACTTACCTTTCCAAATTGTTACATACAGGTACCAAGCCATTTTCTGTAATACCTTGACACATGCACAAATTCAAAACTTCCAAATTAGCACGATTTTGACCAATATACCTATTAAATATAATGAAGAAAATGTTATGCAAGAAAAGCAACAGGCGTCCGTGATCGTTTTTGAGCCGGGGCTATTGCGTTTGACACATTTCAAGAACGAATAAGTTCAACTGTAACAAAGTAATTTGTAAACATGCAAAGTTAACTTTCATCAGGTTTATTATTATTGGTGGAAACTTGATCGAAAGAAGACAAATGGGAAGAAATGAAACATGTAAAGAGAGGTTTTGCATATCAATGGGTACAAGACATGTGCAAATACGATTAAAAGAAAAAAATAAATATCACCCAGTGGAAAATTCCCAAAAGGCCACCTTATCTAATCGGAGAAAATCAAAGGAAATTTTAAACGAAATACTGTCAACATCTACCTCAAGCCAACAAACACTATAACACAATCTTTTAAGTTCACCAGAAGGATAAAACCCCAAAAGAAGATCAGTGTGGAGTCGTGTATGAAATCATGTGTGAAACATGTAAGCAAAAATACATTGGCGAAACAAGAAGATTAAAACCAAATTCAGAGAACATACACACATGAAACAGACAAACTCCCCCATCACGACATCTTATGAACACTAGACACAACTGTAACATCAAAGACTGCACTGTGCAGCATACTAGAAAAAGAATATAAGAAAACAAGAAGACAAGTACTGGAAAATCTCAAGATCATCCTGAACCAGAACAGAGGGAGGGAGATATCGCACACGCTTCTCATGCTTCTCCAGCCCAGTCGTCCTAAACTTTTACCTGATGAAGCCGGGTAGTTGCCCCGTGAAATGTTGAATTTCAACCAATAATTAACCAATTTGAACTGTATAGTTGTGAAAAACACCAACTTAAATCATTAAAGAAAAGATACCTTAAAGGCCCATAATATCAAAATGAATGAGATTATTCAACAACATCTCGAACTATAGATTGATTGAAAGTAAAATTGACTTTATGTATATAAGTGTCAATGCGTTAATGTCTACAAAAACTTTATAAGCATGCGATAATTGTACAATGTACATATGATTAGACTCATATCAACATGGCTATTTAACAAAATTAAAGATTGAAAATTTTGTAATTTCTGTATGTGTACACATCTTTCTCAGTTACCCGTACTTAGAAACTCAACTTATATGTGGGTGTAACATTTAACTGTAAATGAATTTTAACGATTTTAAGAATAAGTGTACAAGCAAAAAATACGTTGAGAACCTTTCAATATATTGTTCTGAACGCTAAATCATGTGCAAAATCAATCAATCAAATTCAAGATTTATTTGGAAAGGCCCAAATTATTCATTTTCATCTTACCGAAGGATTTGATCACTGATTTGTAGACTCTCAAGACTCAACTTCTTTAACATTATACACGTTGACAACAGCTGTTCCAAAACATTGGTGCTGACAATGGACATGGATAGATCCAGGTATTGCACAGTTGAAAAGCTAGAAAGAAAATATTTCAATTCAAGCAAGCTATTATGATAAGATAGAAAATATCACTATGTGTTACATTTATAAACTTACCCTGTAAAATATACATATAATCTATGTATAAAAAAAGATTACACATGAACAGCTTTAAAAAAAAAATCAACACTGCTCTTATGCATTGAGATACCCGGTATACAGCGTAAACTATACATCTTAACAAAAATGTAAGATGGTAAAATTCTAAAAATACACTTTATTGTCATGTACGAATGATATAAGATGCCACAAAACACAAGAAATACATTATTTAATTAGCAAATACATTATTTAATTCATATCAATAAAATACTAGTCTTCTATTGCTAGAGCATGTATGTATTAATGTTTGAATGGGCTAACATAAAATTTAAGGTTATAGGGTTACTTAACATGCATGGTACTCTTTTTATAGTACCTGAGGTTGTTTAGTACATTTAGTACATTCAGAACCAAGTAGGCTACTCGAGTCTTTACTTGGACCCCGGACCTCTTGGTCGACTGTGCCGCGAAGCGACTAGCCAACAAAGCCAGCGCCATACCAACTACGCCACATCCACATGGCTAAAAACCTTTGCTTCAATGACGTGTTGATACCCACTACTAGCTCTGATGTCATGTCTTATACATGTATGTGTTTTGATGGTGAAGTATCTCCTTTATAGAACTGATTAGATCTAGTGAAGCGTTGTTGTGGAGATTCGCATGCTTTTTGATATGAAATTTAAGGTTATAGGGTTACTTAACATGCATGGTACTCTTTTTATAGTACCTGAGATTGTTTAGTACATTTAGTACATTCAGAACCAAGTAGGCTACTTGAGTCTTTACTTGGCCTGGACGGGATTTGAACCCCGGACCTCTTGGTATCTGTGTATTCACGGATACTAGTCAAATCCAATATTAAACATATAAATCTTTATAATTTATTTACATTTCAAGCTCATAGGCTCATCAA
Organism: Streblospio benedicti; assembly: GCA_019095985.1. Taxonomy (NCBI): domain Eukaryota; kingdom Metazoa; phylum Annelida; class Polychaeta; order Spionida; family Spionidae; genus Streblospio; species Streblospio benedicti. Next base: position 9,516,937 of record CM032664.1, on the reverse strand, counting down.
AAAATCAGAAAAATATTTGAAATCATCTGCATAATTTAAATCCAAAATCCAAAAATAAAATCTTAGAAATTTACTCCAGATGTAAAGGCATCACAACAAACTCACTAAAGACCGTATTCTACCAAAAACAAATATTTCTAAATGAGAGAGGACACTGTAGATGGACATGTACATGCATTATATAAAAGTATTGTGATTTACTAATTAGTATTTTGAGATTTTCAGATGACAGTTTACTCTTTAACTTGGGCACATCCAAACAAACAGGATTTAATCATTGTAAGTTCTCGATTATCAGTATACATAAATATGAAAATGCAATCAGGTTCACTAAAGTGCTTGACTTGGTAATTTCAACATTGATGGCCCACCTATAAACATCCAAAATGGACTAGTTCTTTCATTTCTTATTTATATTGGATCATTCTAATATACATGTACATGTACAAGGTTTACTTACCGTGGCTGATTAAATGTTGGTAGATCAGAGTAAAGTGGTGCTTGAATCTACATAGAAAACAGCAAATTGTACAATTCAATTAAATGTGTAAGGCATGCATCTAAATATCAAAATAATGCAAAAGCGTACAAGGATATAATTATCCTCATCTTACAACATATTAGATGACCCATGTGGGCCATGTCCTATGGAATCAACATTATAAATCATATTGCAAACATGTGTCAGTTCTCTTTAGAAATACTTAATTAGATTCTTAGCATTGGGAGCATAAACTTATCATCTCAAGTACACGTAGTGGGCACCCCAGTGTACTGTGCCATTTATCAATGCCACAGTCAAAGATTCATAAAGTAGCTATAGCATATGATATAAGAGCAAAGCTCATTTGCATACAGTAACACATGAGATTTTTAATGCATAGACTGATTAATGAAACAGCCTCCATCAAGTTAATTCGGACTAAACCTTGATCCATCTTTCTTGAAACCCAAAAATGTGCAGAACACATAGGGCAAGTAACATTTTTTGCAAGACTTGTAACTTTCTTTTGCCATACTAGCCCTGTAGACTAAAAAGTATTTATCAGTAATCTCGGTCGCTCGGTCAAGGGGGGGATGGGGTAGTGAAGGCCGTGCTGATTATTTGTTATAAATTTCAGTAATAGTTTTTTGATACATACACATGGACAAAGAAAAGAAAGAAAATGTCCATGACAGAGGACCTTTGAAAATTATTGTTACATTTCATGGTAAAGGTTAAAAAAGAGAAAACGCTTATAACCAAGGGAGGCGATTTTCCAAAAGTAAAAACAACCACATGGACTGCACCCTCTTTCCATATAATGGTATCATATAGATAATATATTCTACAGAGAATGGAAAAAAAGAAGAAAATTTACCTCTGCCTTTGTTAATCGCAAAACAATGACCCCTCTGTCTAAGACCCTACCTAAAACACCTGATTTTAGGTTTCTGCCTGAGAGATCAAGTCTTCTCCATAAACTTTCATCTAACCTAAAATACATTATCATTGCAAGGGTAAATAATAAAAGAATATTATAAATCTTATATTTTGATCTTACACTCCATTGATATTTTTAATACCTATCATTTAATTGATTGAAATACATGCAAGAGTAAACTTACGCTAACATATTCCATCGTTTACAAACTCTGGCACATTTGATTAAAATTGACTTTGGAAGCCATTTAAAAATGCTAAGAATTATTTCATCTGACATTTCTTCCCATAGATCTAAAAACATGAATAAAACACGTATAGAGCTAGATGAATTTTATAAAATGGACTCCATAAAGTCATCTTCATAATAATAAAGAGAATATATTAAGCTGCACATTTAACAACAAAAGTACAGTACCTTTTCCAAACGAAGTTTCACGAACTTTTCTAATAAGAAATGCTGTGTCAACAGAACTGGACTCATTCGGTGCATATTGAGAACTGTTTAGGTGCGCCATTCCCTGGATACATGTAAATGCATTTCCTCCTTGGATTTGTGGATTTTGTAAAACTGTTACTTTAGGAGCCTGCAATATATATTAGCTAACAATGAATTCATGCATGAATACCTATCATACAAAGTTAAAAGAAAAATATAGACATGCAAACGGAAATCCGTGAAAGAACGTTAATTCCAATAATGTGATTTTAGATACTTTTATCATTCAAACAGTATCAAAATTTTTACATAATGTAATGTATTTGACAACATCATCGTAGATGTTCAATATATCTTCAGTGTATCAATGTGAAATGTTTCAAACCACATTATCGCAATAATGTTCATTCACGGTTTTCCATTCGTTTGTCTAACACAAACTGGATCTAATAATGGAGAATCATAAATTAGCACAAATACATATTTATTCAAATCAAGATTTCTTTTTTTATTTTTTTTTTTATTGAAGTTTTGTACATTTCAATCATTACATTAAGTTACATCTTAAAACATCATGAATTCCACAACTTCATATATATGATAATATGAGATATGAAATGTATTGGAAAGTACTGGGTTTTAAATACTATTGTGGTTTATGATTGTGAGGATGAAGATGGTAATGAAGAATATGATTTTGATGATAAAGATACAGATACGTAGACTAATTGTACACACGTATCTGCAGCATTAATAATGAACGGTGAAAGTATGTTTAATATATATATATATATATATATATATATGTATATTAACTAATTGAATAAAATACAAATACGAGTACAAGAGATGGTAGCACTAAATATATATGTAACTGAATCATAAAAATATTACTACTCAAGAGATGGTCATTTGCATCATAAAAATATTTACATTTGTTACATATTACATATTTCTTAAAAGAAGATGATTAAGAATTTTCCATTTGTTTTCAAAATTTTGTTCAGATTTGTTCATAACACTTTGCTGCTATTCCAAATTATAAATTTTTTGAATTTGAAAAATAGCACTCTCTAATGTTGGAACTCTATTTTTGCCTCTTGATAAAACTATAGATTGTTTAATAATTTTTATAATTTGGTTTGGAAAATGGGTCTTAGGAATTCCTAAATATATTTGTTTTTCTGTTAATTAAGAATATGCAAATTACCACAAACACAGAAATTTGTACACACCCCTGGCGGGAAAAGATTTCCGTGAGATGGAAGAACTGCTGTGGGTCTACGTAAATCAACATCATCTTCCAGCGTAGCCACACCCATATCATCAAGCATAGCATTAGTACTTTCTGTGTCCATGTCCCATGTCATCTTCACAACTCGTCTTTCAGGTCTTTCAATGTCAGGCTTGCGCTTTCTAAAGAAATGAATATAAATATTAAAGCAATATAAAAGAAATTTATCTTAACCAATTTGAAATGTGAAAGTCACCGAGACACAAACGAGTCAAGCATCTTAAACTGTGCTGTTTCAATGAGAATTACATTTATATGTTGGACTAATTTTAATTTAGTACAGTAATATAATAGGCGGCAATATAGCAGATAACTGATGCACACACCCTTGAGGCACAACCAGCCTGTAGATGGCAATATTATGCAATTTGAACATGATTATTTACATTAGATCTTACAAGAAAATTTCTTTTTACACTTTGGCACCAGAAAAATGACCGTGGTCATGGTAATAATATTGTTTGGTACTTGTTCGGATGATATTTTGCTATTTAAAAAAAATCACGGACAGGGTGTGACCCTCGAGTGTGACCTACGGGAACTATGTGAACAGCTCTAATATTACAGTAACCTGCCTCAAAATGGCCATATAGAGCATCAATCGCACTGTTCGGCCATGCATACAATCTGTGTTTTACGTCTGACATGAGCTCCCCCGTTAGAGAGGTCACCAAATTTCACGTCAATACGCGTTATGGTAACTAATGTAATCTAAAGATTCACGGTTTATGTGCATGGCCGGTTTTAGCAACGTTACTGGTGATCTACACCCACCATCAGTACTGCTACAGTGCTAACATAGATGTGACCAAATTCGTGTCTTACAGCTTTTGCTATACATATCAAAGAAATAAGATACTTTATTATGGATGGCATTGCCATTGACACACTCCTTATAAGTCTTAGCTAAGCCTTGTAAGGCAGCTGCACTCGATCCCCCACCCAAATCTCTGTGACAAAACTTAATGTCCCTCTCCCACTCTTAGAACACACAAGACAAAGAAAAATATGTAGGGATTTAGAGTAAAGCAAAAATAGAAAACGATATTTTGTCAGACTTGATGATAAATAAACTTGAAAAATGAAACTGCATGGTCGAGTGACCAAACGACATTTTTATTGTCATTTAAAATAAATATTCACTTTTTGCCTACATTTATCAAAGAACATATAATAAATAGAGTAAAATGTCATCTTCACATGTATACCTCGTTGGGGCTCGCAAGAGCTCTTGCTTATATTGGTGTTTCATTGAGTTTTGTCCATATCTATGAGCCATAATATATTTCAAAACTTTCCCCTGACATTTGTCAAAACAAGCTGCAACGTGCTTTGGCAAGTGCGTAAATTTATTCACTCTGATTGGCTCATATAATTCTAAAACGAGGCCATAACAACACATAGTAGTAACCAATATATGAATATAAACGGGAAAAGAAAGTAAATAAGAACAGGGTTTGTCAAAATTATATTCATATATATAACTCTTGATGACTTAAGCAGCTGTAATATTTCTAGCATGAAGATAAGCATACTAAACGATTTTTTTCACGATAGTTAAAATGCAAGGAGTGTTATATCAGAGGGAAAAACAGCAGACGAATATCTTATCATATAACTAATTTGTTTCGTATTATCAATATATTAGTTTCTACTTTTATTTGCATGTAGTCAACGATAAAACAAGTAAAACTAGCAATAGCTAAAGGTGACAACTTTTAAATGGTGAACAAATCCCATTCAATATTTTACCAGGCATTACGAAAAAATCACAAGACAGCAATACACGTGTAAATCTAAGATTTGATTACAAATCAATTTTGCAATCGTTGTTAACTATAGTAACCCAGTTTCAAATTAATTTAGCATGGACCATTTGGGCCAAGTAACTGTCTAACTGAATCTGGCATGGGACATTAATCATTGTTACATAAAACTCATAATAACTCGATCGTCAGTGTGACTAGATCTAGTGTTATGAATTACCATTTAATAAGGAGCACTTTCTGATATCAAGTAGAGGTTTACTAGTAGTACATCAGTTCCCGTTATCATTGAAGAGAGAATTTAAAAACCGTACTCCGTACCCTTGTGGACTAAAATTTTGGGCAGTAGACGGTACGCTTTAAGGTTAAGAGTGCATAATTAATAGTACATGTAAGTTGCATGCTTATATGTGTATGAAACAGTGGTTTATTGCCTTGTAGCAAATTGGAGCCAATTCATCAACAACGTACTTCCTCAAAAGCAACATTTTCAGTAATCAATTTCCAATATTAAATTCAGATAATTAGGATATCAAGTATTACATCAGTTCCCATTGTCATTGAAGAAAGAATTATAAAACAAAAACCCTCGTGGACTAAAATTTTAGGGAGTAAACACTATACACTTAAAAGGTTAATGGGGTTTAATTAATTAGTACATGTATGTTGCAAGGTTATTTCAAACATTGGTTCATTGCCTTTTAGTAAATGGGAGCCAATTCATCCACAGCTGCTGCGGAAGCAGCATTTCCAGTTCCAAACGCAGGTTTGTATATACAAATGCAATTTTGTATTTGGTTGAAGTTGAAGTAGTAGTTATTCTACTAATTGGAATATGTCAAGAATCATTTGCCTTCGTGATATAGGCACAGTTTAGTTTGTTTTTGTTTTGTTTTTTGTTTTTTTTTAGATTAGTTAACTAATTAGATTAGTTAACTTATCTGTGATATAGGCATTAGGGTGTAACAACAGTGTTCTTTCCTAAATATGACACTCGATTGGTAAACATTTAGGGCACGGTGACTTGATTCTATGGATGATGAAAAAATTGGCCGTAAAGTTTTACAGTAGGTTGGTCGTGTGAAAATATTTAAAAAAATGAACACACGGTGCACAGTGAACAGGAAGGGGGAAAATAAACATGAATATCACAGGGAAAGGTAGGAGAGAATAAAAGGAATATTCATATCTCAATGTCATCAGGCTGTGTGTATTTCAATTAACAAATGTCAGACTATTCTTTATTTAATATTTTATTTCTTAGGCTTGGGACCTTGAGGAGTCAAGGTGACCAATGTGCTTTTCCACAGAAAGTGTAGGACACCGGGTGGTCAGTTTCATGCATACTCCCACTCCCTTGGGGCCTATGGGTCACTCGACGATCACCAGGTCATTGCAAAGCTCTGGACGTTACTTCTCTGTATTTGCCCACTATGTTCCTCCATTCCCCTAATCAGTGATGGTGACCCCTTGTAAGGTGGCCCTGAGACTTGGTTTGCCCCCTTGCCCTCTCTAGGGCTTTATCAAAGGGCCACGCATGCCTTAGGATCCTGCTTCTTTGGGAGTGGTGCACATTGCCAATTTACACACAACAGCATTAGTCTAGAGAGGACATCAGGTACACAGGTGTCTTAGCGCCTGGGGGGCAGTTATGCAATTACATGTATGGGCTGAAATAGCTCTACCCGACCTGCCAAAGGATGGTAATAAAGAGAATTTAATTCATAGTGTTTTTTAGATATTGCATATTTAATGATATTTTTAATTAAATTTTAAGTGTTTTTGGGAGTACGTTATGTATTGATTTGATTTAAATGTGTTTTAACTTGAATCAAATTTAAAATACAAGTGTTCATAGATATTTCTCGTTTATTGCAATCATATTTGTAATAAAAAAAAAGTGATTTGATAAGATAAACAAAGTCATTTGATTTCCCTATTAGTTTTTGCTGATTATCAAGATCATCATGCGCTCATATGATATGTTGCCATAATAATAATGTTGGTGCTGCCGTCATCCATAAAACAAGTCAGTGTGCCCTTCACCATGTAATATTTTATATATATATATATATATATATATGCTAGAAATGGACTCCTTTGCGGGGAAGAATCATATCATAATACATCAGAGGAAGGGTCCAAGGGGGATGGTGAGATTGAAAGTGTGTTTAGTAAGAATTCAGTGACTATCTTTTTCAGTAATTGTAAATTGAGTAAGGTCCCAGCCACTCAACAGAAATTAGTGACCCTTTATAAAATGAATTGCTACAGTGAACAAAAATATGAGCTTTGCACATTTAATGACAATGACATAAGAGTAACTTGAAACTGAGCAATTTCCTCCTTTTCAGCTACACAAAATGTTGTGACCCCTGCTCTTTTTCACCAATCCCCTCCCAAAGGCTGTATTTGATCTTTCCCCAAGCTTAGCGCAGATCCCAGTACGATGCACATCTGTACTGCTGTGTTCACCATGTCACATTTATATTTATCATCACACTTTTTACAAATTACGAAACATATATTTAGTACTGGAGTATTTCACAGCGAGTTTGTGTACACAGTCACTTCGTTTATCACATACGTAATAACAAAACTATATAACATTTTGTAAACAATCTTTTGCCGAAATGCATTTTATTGCACACCAGGTGTCATCAGTTATTGGGTGTCTGATTTTAAGTTGTTTTATTTACATAATATGAATAAAGTAGTGTAGTGAATGGGACACACGAGATAACTGTGCACAGGAACTTACTGTGCACTGATGTAATATGTCAATCTATCATTTTTAAGGTGGCAGATATGCTGGAGAGAAGTGTCCAGTAAACCACCAGGCAAAGTCTCCAGGAGGGTGTCCAGTACCACATGTTGGTGGCGGTGGAGAGGCATGGGCAAAAAGATCTGAGCAGACACTTATACCAGGTTAGTTTCATTACTGTTCAACTTAAATACTGTGAAACTAAGTTATTCATTGTACACAGTGATTGGAGGAAATGTACATGACCAGTTGATGAACATTTTTCTGCTTAGGTCTCAAAGTTGCACATACTAATATTATGTTTAAACCTACTGTTGAGCTAGAACAGCAATGATGGAGGTGAAGATTGCTGAACTGGTTGAGATTGTTTTGGGATGCACTAACTTTATACTTTCAGTGGAAACTTCTAGTAGCAATCCTTGGGGACATGATGGAATCACCCGTCTCATGGATAGTTTGCTATGCCCTCATGGAGGACATAGAATAAAACGGCCATCAACACATCATCACAACATCCTCCCTACTAGTAGTAGTCTTGATATGTTGATAATACCCACACAAAGTTAGGACTCCATAGGTCATAGACATGCAGAAACTCACTGATCTCTAACATCTAGACCATGACATAAAGTTCACAAGAGAAGGTGAGGAAGAGGGGGAACTGACTTTACTGGACATGTTTACAGCAAACAGGGAAGATGGAAGTCTGCAACTGAATATCCACCACAACCGCTCTTGTGCTGTGCCATGAATCAATATAACTACCTCAACTCCAACAACCCATTGTAACATAAACTCTGTTGTTTGTACTCTGAACTACATAGATCTTACTATTTAACAGAAGAAGATGACTGAAAAAAGGGAAACACTTGAATTGAACATTGTCAAAAAACTCTGTTGTTTGAAAAAACCCAGGTTTTACTTTTGTTTTTTTGGGTTATTTCTGAACTACATAGATCTTACTATTATAACAGAAGTTACTTAAAATGAACAATACAACAACTTGATTTGACTGTATCAAAAGACTTCTTTCTAAGTGGGACAGAGGGAAAACATTTACGCAATTATCAACTCCTGTCACCCCAGAATAACTTTGCAAATGATAATTAAAAAAATTGTCAAAATTTGCAAAGCTATCTACTGGAGGCATTGGGATATAAAGTGCAAGGTCAGTGGGTTGGGAGTTCACTTTGAAGTTGGTTAGAACATTGAAAATATTGCTCTGAAGTCAGCAGGTTAGTGTCAGGGTTAGTAGTTCAATTTGAAGTGTGAAGAAAAACCAAGTCAGTGCTTGTACACAAACAATTTATCAAAACTCATTTGTCAACATATATCTTCTTAGCCTCCATAACAGACCTGGTTTATCTAACTCTTAAAAACTTATTAGATAAAGAATTTTGAAAAAACCAAAAAACCCTAGTGGTGGGACCAACCCTGCAGAAAAAAGAAGCTAGTGGTGGGAATCCCTTGCGAGAAGGATTTATCAGAAGCTTCAAGGTTTGAAAAGAATCATGACAGACTATAGTTGAAGTTTTAAACTAAGCTATACACTCATATCAGGCAGCTTACGAGTGCTCCTAAAGATGTAGAGAAGAAAAAAGAAATCAATAAGCTGGTCAATCTCCTTTTCTGCAATCTGCATGCCAGCATTCATACACAACCAGCAGCATACTATGTTCAAAGGCAGCGTAAGTGCAACCACATGTATGCTGTTGTAAAAGAGCCCTGTTTTTGTGGATGGAGAGTAGTTCCCGAACTTTCCCAAAGCATTCCTGCACCTGATACTGCTTCCCGTTAATTTTACTATGTATTGAATTAAAGTTTAGAAGAGAATAATAGTAATCAGCTTATAGAAGAACCAGACATAGTATCCAAAAATATTTTCACTGTGTGCGCAGTTGGGCATGTGAGCATGGATGATCACCCAATATGATATCCATATTGCTAGTATTTTTATATGAATGATACACTACTAAGTTTTTTTATTTGTTTTTTAAAATATGTTGGGGTTGTCGTCTTGATACTTGAGAATGTTAAACATTAAAAAATTAGCCATTATTCAATGTTATCAATTCAATTTGAATCATCTCTCTCAGTTCAAACCCATGGTTGTGAGACCAGAATTATTCCATCATCCCATCCAGTGAGTTGTTGAAAAGTTATAAGGACAAACCATAGTCTCTGTACCCCCCAGTTTATATACGTGGTCATTTGGTCAATCATCTTCGATGTGTCGATAAAATAATAATAATAATAATAATATATACATATTTATATAGCGCAACCCTCCAAAAATAAATGTTCAAGTGCGCTGCATAGAGGAAATGTCCTCAGCCCTCGGGGAACAAATGCGTTTTTAACATAGATTTGAATTCGTCCAAATTGTCTATTTGTCTTATATGGAGAGGTAAACTGTTCCACAACAGCGGTGCTTGAAGAAACCTGACAGAGATGATTAGAATTGAATACACAAACAAGCTTGGAAAACACACGTTAAATGTTATTTATACCTATGTTTAGGCACTTGGATAGAAGAATGCTTGTCTGATGCTGGTAAATGTCCTGTTAACCATGGAAAATCTGCTGAGGAAGAAGAAATCGACCCAACAAATATGGTTAGCTATTTGAATTTATAACATTTGTAGGCTATGATGTTAACTTTTGAAAAGTGGTTACATGTGGAGAGAAGAATTGCAAGCAGCCATAAGCCAGTCCAACACCCTTTGAATGGGGACTTTAAATGCATGATGATGACAACAACGTACTATACTAGTATATCATTCTTTTCAAATAATCAGCCCATTGTAATAAAGCCTGATGCAAAGTAGCAATTTTATTGTGGTTGGGTAACAGTTGTATTGGCAGATTCAGCTTTTCAGAAGAAAGGGGTTGGTAAGGGGCACAAATACTTGATTTCATTGGTATCATTGAGCATGCCTAATAACCAATCTTTCAGTGGAAAAGATGGGCAGGTTGCCCAACCTTGCTTTACAGTGCAGTTGGGCAGTTGTTGACTACATGCCTGGAGGAGCTTCTCATAATCTGAGCGTATGGACACCCACTAATTAAATTTGTGCTCTATAGGATGCTATTATGATCTATTTGAACTGCTTTTTAAGCCTATTAAACAGCCTATCAAGTCCTACATAGGTCCAAATACCACAGAGTAACTGTACTAGCTAGAATTGGTAATTATATCAAATATAGAATACATTTGCAGCCACAGATATTTATTACCAAGGTTTTATTTGGAGCTGGGTGGTTGAATGCAACCTAACCCAACTAATCACCCTTTTGGCTGAACAAAAATGGTGAAAGCAAAAAGATTAAAAAAAATTTGTAAGACAATAATTTGCCAACAAGATTTAACTATTAAAAAAATCTGGATTGTGAAGTAATATTGGTAGATAAAATGTTAAAAGTAACTTGCAGATGCCCCCACCAAACCAGCGGCCTGCACCGGACCAACCTTTCCGTCTGCAGACTCAGAGACAGGTCTCCTCTATTCCCAAAGCTGACTCTGAAGGCCAGTATTGGGTGTACCCCTCCCAACAGATGTTCTGGAATGCAATGCTTCGAAAAGGTAAACATTTGGATACTTGATGATAATATAAAGTGAAGTCAACAAGAGGTAACTATTATAAAGGGGACAGAATGTCACTATTGGACTAACATTGCGTGCACTGTATTATGTCATCTAGATGTTCAACACTTGTCTCTTGATATTACCAGCCATCATATGTTGCTTCCATTCTATGACAACTTAATTGTCACTGAATAAACATTTCATATCATACAATTTATCTTTGTGTAATGATTTGACACAAAAAACAACAACTAATTATGGACAACGTTAAAGAAATGTTCTGCCAAGTAACCTCCTACATAGCTGACATAGAGACATCTTCGATTTTACTATATCAAGTGGCCCTGACGAGACTCAAACTTTGTTGCGAGACCAGAATGATACCACCATCCCAAGCAGCGGGCTCTTAAAAGGTTACACGGACAAACCATTGTCTCTTTAACCCCCAGCCTACAAACTTGGTCAGTTATCATCTCAACCCAGAGGTCGTGGGTTCGAATCCCACCTGAGGATGGACATTTTTTGGGAGGTCTAAGTGCTGTAATGTTCCAGCCGTGTTAAGGTCTGTGATTCTATGAATAACTGTATATATATGACTTGAACTCACGACTCCAAGGTTATGAGACCAGAATGATACCATCATCTCAAGCAGCGGGCTACTTTCTTTATACCAACAGCTGTCACAATTTACAAATATATACAGTAACTCAATATTTCAACAAGAACTGCTTGACTTTTTCAAGAGTGTGGAGTCATAATGCAAACACTATGACTCCAGGATTGCAAGTGTCTGTAACCCCCCCCCCCCTCCCTCCTCCACTATCTATACTCCTGAGGAAATTAAATTAGAAGAGGATGAATTGATAACATCATTTGATGTCACAGCTTTGTTCACAAGTGTCCCTGGTGATTGAAAGAGCTAGAAATGACACCACCTGGAGTGACAAAACCCTTATGACACCAGAGGAGTTTGGAGAATTGTTGAGCTTGGTGATTAAAACAACATATTTCCAATATAATGGTAAAATATTTGAGCAAACATATGGTATGTCAATGGGGTCCTGACTATGACGAGTCCTGTCTAACCTTTTCATGGAGTTCTTTGAAGAAAAAGCACTTCATACCACTCCACATTCTCCCAAATACTGGGAAAGATAGAGATGATATTGGTATGGTCATAAAGAAACAATTTGAAAATGAGCTATTTGAACATTTTTAGCATAATCAGCACAATAGTATAAAATTCACAATAGAAAAAGAAGATGACAAATGTAGCCTGCCTATACTAGATTTGAAATTGACAAGAACAGGGAACAAGATAACCACGAATATTTATAAAAAACCAACACACACTGACCATTACCTACAATGGTCATCACACCACCCGGTACACCAGAAGCTAGGTGTGGTAAGAACTCTAATGAACAGGGCTGAAACTTTGATTTTGGATGCTTCACTAAGGAAAGAGGAGAAGGAGAAGGTACGAACAGCACTCGGAGCAAGTGGATATCCAGAGTGGGCATTGAAAAAAGGAGAATGGAAAGGAAAGAAGAAAACATCAAGAGAAAGGGAACAGTCAATAGAGACAATCCATTGAAAGAAAAAGTTTAAAGTCCTTGCAAAAGAACAGAATGACTTGAGTAGCACTGACACACTTGGAATCCTGGAGTCTTAGTGTTTGCATTATGATTATGACTCCACACTCTTGAAAAAGACAAGCAGTTGTTGTCGAAATATGGAGTTACTGTATATATTTGTAAATTGTGACAGCTGTTGGTATGAAGAAAGTACTGTATTATATATTGTATATTTATTTAGTATGGATGTTGTTTAGATAAAGTTAATGAAAATCTGTACATTTAGGTTACCTGCTATTCTAAACATTTTAGTTCATATTATCATAATCCATTCATGATATCACTGGCTTGTGAGAGTAGGAGAGAATAGGTCTGGTATGAAGGTCCTCTTATTTATGTTTTGTTAGCTGTGAATGTCTAAAAAAAATTTGGTACAAATAGTTTTGAATTCAATTTCAAATATGAACGTTGCCAGTTCACTCACCTGAAGACATTTAACACAGTGTTTAATCTTCGTTAGGTTTTAGTATCACATACAACAATTCATTGGTTGTGATTTTTGACTGATTTATATCATCTATAGCTGTCAACAAAATCTAATTTTATAAACTTGCCATATGCTCAACACCCTCCGATGGCTGGAGGTAATGGCTGTCACAATCAGTTTAAGAATTTTTCTACATTGAATTTCTACTTCCTAGTGGGAGACATACATATTTTTTTAAACATCTGTCCTTAGATTTCAGTTGGTAGATTTATTGAGCCGATTAACATTGGTAACTAACTAACTGCTGACATTGGGCTACCTGAGTAATGAGGCTGGGACAATTAACATTGCTCTCCCAATGGCCCATCAGTACAGTGTATATCATCTCAAATGGAGCATATCAACCTCTGTATGTATCACTAAATCTAATGCTTAAAATTAAACAAATTTGAATTTTTTAGAGGTTAATTAATCAGTAAGGTGATGATCACATGAAATAAAACATTATATTGCTTCCTCTCACACTATACCTCAGTTGATTGCTTGCAAACCTAACAGTGTTGATTGTTAACATCAGAAAATCATCCATGTAATGTAGCAGAACCGATTATTTTGGTCAGTTACTGAAATTGAAACGGTGTAAACAGATTAATCTTCTGTGGAATTTAGATATACATGAATTAGTCACTGTCAGGAGTAGATTTATATATTGTACTATAAAAAATGCAAATACAATTAATCTTGTGCTAGTCAATAGCACCCAGCAAAACTGGGGCACATCACTTAGTTCTTTAGCATTGCCACAGAACTGGGGTGGTCAATAGGGAATTAGACTCACAACCAGAAGATTGTGGGTGTGGGTTTGATTCCTGTAACACCTACATGTGACTCGTAAGAATGTTTGCACTACAGGTGCAATGTGCCGTATGTCTCGAAGGATTTGAGAAAAATAATAATTGGTAAGGATGCTGATAACCTGATCTATGTGTAAAGCTGTCTGTTTGGATTTCAACCTCTAACCCACCATATTTGTGTAGGATCAGTTTTGAGGGATTTTTACAATTTTCTAAAATATAATGTGTCAAATGATATCTAACAATTTAGACTTAATATTGCTTGAAAGTTACGTCTGAAAGAACTAATTGATCAGTTTGTGTTAATCTAGTACAGATTTGCTACACGCACAGCATGGCCCTATTTTGTAATTGAGTTTTCCTGTAATTTGCAGTCCAAAATGTCTTTTTACTCAAGTATGAAAAAAATGCAGTGGTATTCATTTCCCTCCAACTCATTTGAGTGGAAGGAATAGCATGTAAAGCTTATTTTATTTTACACACTGTTTGAACAAGGCATTTATTCAACATATTATCAGATCATCAAAACAAGAGGGAAGAAGATGAGTATTTCTTTTGGCAACAGAGTGAGCAGCCAAATGTTTGAAAAATTTGTGCATTAGTTGGGGTTCTACAGTAATTATTGTTAAGCAACATATATTTATTTCTTGAGTGGTCTAAAGTAGACCATTTTAATTGACATTTAGTATGGACGTGAGGGCCGTGCATATCATTATGTAAGTATAGGTATGATTAATGACAGTCATGCAAATTTGCTCATGGACCACAGGGCCTGCATCTATAAAAAGTAGCTGGCTTTTGATTATGTTAATATTGAGAACTCTCAAAAAGTAGCTGCCTACCCATTGGGCCATGAACTTTTGAAATTAGCCAGCCCAGTCAAAAATCAGCTGGCACCGGGCCACTGGGTAGGCTTTATTTTGTACCCTGGTATCTATCAGTCTTCTAGTTACTACTCTTACAATACAATAGAGGATAAACCTAGGTGGCAAGACACATAATGAATGCAGATCCATTCAATTCACAATTGTCTGACTAATATACGGTTAAATAACCTACCAATCGAGGTGAAGAAACATTCTAGAGGTTCTGAAATGTTTAAGGTTATTGTTTGAAACGATATATACTTACTTGTTGAATAAAACATTTTTGTGAATCAACATTGCCATTTTGTGAAATGACAGAAGTAAATCTCTGTCATGATATTAAGCTAAGTAGTGGAACGATGTTGAAAGTGTCTGTCATTTTCCATTCCATTTTTGTGCATATACATGTATAGAGTTGTGTTTGATATTTAGCAGTTTCTGCATGATATTAAGATCAAAATATCGCGAAAATGAGAGTTTCAGTTTAGAGCATACCTTGGTACCTTTCGTCAAATAAAGACACTGCCTTCAAAGCATGAATACAGATATATATCTACATTTGTGTATCTCACAAATGTATTTTTAAAATGGACATTACAATATGTAACTACGTATAAAGAGAAAAAAAATCTGTATTTAGATATAAGGTCATGTCAAATTCGACTAAATACCACCAAAGGGCGTTACATTTTTGTTTTTGTTTTGTATTTTAGAAGATAAATAAGAGACAAAAAGGGTTTCTGAGAAATGTAAAAACAAATCATTAAAAGTAGTTCAATTATAACAACTGCATAATGCTTCGAAGATATATTGCTCCTGTTCATGCACTGTTAAATAGGCGTTTGACTTACAAGTACTTACAAGTATTTTTATGAATGGATTGTAGAATGTCGGACATATGTCTACCTTTTGTTTGGCCTTATTTTATCTGCTTTTTATGCAGCTAGGTAAATGATGAACTTTTCAAACTTTAGAAATCAACAGAAAATTGCCTTGATTCAGTTATGAAATTGGGCTCCTACTTATAAATTTTGCACATTCAAAAATGACTAAGTATATCTATGTGAAATTTTTGGGGAACCTTGTAAAGATTTGGAAGGCCGTGGACTCTAACTCACATCTATTCACAACAGACCAGTCTTATATGTATTGGACAGACGCTTAGACCATTAGGCTAACCTCCCCAGACACTTAGAGACGTGTTCCAGCTTCCAACCACAGACAGATTAGGCTCTGCCACCTTGTATGTTTCTTTTTCTGTCTCATTCTCTGTCATCTAACCTAGATCCCCCAAACATTTCCCAAGCTGTCGTGAGTCGTGACACATGCATGATACCAGTGTAACCTGTTTGCCTACCAGTGCGTTGCCGCCGAGTCAGTTGGTTTACACCTATATATTTTTTTCAAATATGGACGGTCTTCTGGTCACTGCTGTATGAATAAACGAAAGTTATAAAAATGCTATATTAATGTTTTCGGTGCTTAAGCACCCTCCTCAGATATAACAACAAACAGATTAACAAAAAAAAAATCAGTCTTGCTTAAGCACCGAAAACGTTAATAAAACAATTTTGTAAGTTCCGTGTATTCATATAGCAGTGACCAGAAGACAGCACTAATCATGAGAAGAACTGCTGCAGCTCAACTCATTAACTTAACAAATATAAAACTTGTTCACATTTTACAAAATAACTGTGTGAACCAATATTCTCACTTGATTATAGCAACTTTTTGTGAAAATACTATGATACATGTATTTATGCTAAGTGAGGACTTCCAGGTGGGGAAGAATGTGACACATTTGTAAACAGTGACCATGTCATGATGACCGCCAGGTGGCTGTGGTCAGTTGATGACATATGACTACCGGGTACTTAATTTTTTAACCAGAGGAGGCAATATATTGGGCGAGGGTGCAGACAAGCACCATAAGGTAGGGGGGTTTGAGGGCATGCCCTCCCCCCCCCCAAGAAAAGTTTTGAATTTAGACCTTTTTTGAAAGTGATCTCCAAAAACGGAGGAGGCAGTTGCCTCTCCTGCCTCATATGTAGCTATGGCCCTGCATAAGTACCGTTAAGTCATTTATACAAGTAGGGGGACATTGAAAATTTATATTTCAGGCATTCTTTGCATTGGGGGTTCAAATGTTCATTTCTGCTATCACAGGGGGTACTATGTATTCGAAGATTTGCAAACCCATTGGCTGGGTGGGGAGGAGGGCCGGGGGTCAGAAGATCACCGCGCCATCTAAAAAAAATCTGACAGCCACGCCTTAAATAATGACTCGGCCCTTATACCAAATAGTCGGAGACAGATGGTTGGTTAGTTTGATGTTAGTTCAATATTTAGTTACAAAGTTGGACATAATGAACATTACTTTATTGATGGATACTGATTGTCAGTAGGGAATTCCTTTCACACTCGCCTCAAAGAAAGCAATTGTAAAACACTTGATAAAATACTGGCCTGTTGGAATTCACTTTCAATGTCTGAAGTCTGCTGTAAAGGCTTTATGTCTGAGGTACACATTTTCATTTACTGTCTTTTACCGAAGATGGCTGTCGATACCAATTGATGTATTAGTACAAAGTGGTGATAAATCATTGGAAAATTTCAAAGAATGTGTCTGATATTCTGTTTTTGTCATGATAAGCATTTCAATTTTGGCTAATAAAAATAAAGCTTTATATTGAAATAAATTTTGGCTATTTATATGTTTGTTCTGTGGAAAGTCATTGAGGTACATGATCTAGATTTTGTAACACGAAATGTGCTATCATATAATATAACGCCAATGCTTTGACCATCTGTCATTACAATCGTCACTGTCATGTTTTCATATACTGATAAATGACCAGTAGGACTCTGATAAGATTCTTAGCGCTGAGTCTAAGTTGCTGGTGCTGTAAAGACATATTCATTTTATGGACATATCCAGGATTGATGATCTAATGATTTTGCTATGTTTCAGACCGCAATGTTACATAATTATTTTTTTGAGAGTTTTAACCCCTCTACCTCATAATCCCCACCCCACGACCATGCCTTCTTTGGATATGCCAATGCTGTATAAAGGAATTAATTGAATAATTTCCATTCTTGTGTCAAGTTACCCTCCAAATTTGACCTTACTGCATAGACTGTGTATGTTTGGATGTACAATGTCCATGGCAGTGGTAGTTGTAGGCATTTGAACTTGCAATTCCCCTCTTACTGCATGTTATTTTTTCATGCTGCAAAATATGTCACTTTGTGCAAGATAAAGTAGTGCTTAGGACTATTTTTTACAATTGGTTATTGAATTTCAGTGACATACTTCACACTTGGAGTTTTGAGATAGATGAATACATGTACATTTGTATCTTATTTGTACAGCAACCAATGATAAATTTGTTGTACTTTGTAGAAGGTGAAAGTGGTTCTTGAAACCATTCATTTTGTTGAAATCTGGTGTTCATTTGAAGTCATCTGTCCACAACTTCACATCATTATGAGCATCCTGAATTTATGTTCTCATTTTAAATTTATAGACAAGTAGAAAAATAAAGTCGGTTAAAAAGTTGACAGTGAGAAGATTTTAGTACCAATCATAAAAAGTGGAAATTTTTAGTAGGTCAGAAAGAAATTTTGATTTTGTCATATTTTTAATGTGACAAAAAAGGTTATATGGTGTTTATTAGTGTTTATTAAGAGTACTCTAAATTTTTAACTTTTTTTATTTCACTCATATTATCAGTGCTTTTGTATTGATTGTCAACAAATTTCTAAAATTAGCAGGTTAAAAAAATCAAAATTTAGGCAGTCTTTTCTAGATAGTTATAGGGATCTTGCCATTGGATTGTCTTTGCTATCATTGGAACATCTAATGGAATAGCAGAATGCATTTGATAAAAAAAATTAAGTCAACTGGTCTTGATGTAAAGGTATTTCAAACATCTGTGCATTCACATAAATTTGGACCAATTTTACTGAATTTTCATAACAATAATAGCTTTTGATAATATTTTATACACTCAGAAATTCATCAATTTGTCTCGGCTGATAGTGATGTCTGCAGATACAGTTGACAATACCCACAAACACTTGTCATTAGGGCGTGCAGAATTGAGGCTATCATCACTCCAATCCCATCCATTGTTTCCGGATCAGCACGGATCAGCACAGCGGTGATGGACATTAGGCTCATTATCTCCTGGTGGTGATATGGTCATTAAGGCATGTACAGCTGGTTTGAGTGACATATGCACAGACTTGGTATCAAATATAAGTCATTCAAAGGTCATTGTTGTAGATCTTATATGAATGCCAACAAGATATATAATGGAATTTGTTGTGTCAAAGATACTCATGTAAGCTAGGAAAGTTGAGTGATGTACCTGTATACATATGCGTTTATGCTACCACTTCAAAGCCTTATTGATTAAGTGATGAGTCATTAGAGGACACTTAAATGGAAAATCATAGGAACTGAAAAGGCCAATTCATCACCAGATTAAACAGAACAATTATACAATTATTAGATATCATTGCTTTAAGCTTCGTTTGTCGTGATTCTGTGTAGCTGACGGCATGGTCCATTGGTGCAGATGCTCACCTGTCACAGGGGCCAACGGGGAAAACTTGCTCATTTGACATGGGGAACGTTTATTTTCTGGTGAAACACTTGATAAAAATGAAAATTTTGAAGTTAAAAGTGGATGTGTAGATTAGAAACAGGAGCATTTGTTAACAAAATTGTAGTATTTGACATTTTGATTAATGATAGTTTTATTGATTTGCATATACTCAGTGTCCTTTCAATACACACTTTATAATTATCTACTTTATGATAATATATGAATTTAGGTTAAAACTACATGCAATTATTTACAATAATACATCTTATAGTTCACAAAATATCAATAAACAACATGCCTTTGTATAGATGATGGAAATTAAGACTAGGTTAAAAAAAATACTTATTAGAATATAGAATTATATATGCATAGGACAATTTCTAAATTCACATATAATGAACACACAGTGAACACATAATTTCATATTAGTAACATTAAACATACAAGGATTTACTTCTTGTCAAAATACCTTTTCTTTTACCCTTTGTTTTTAAATCTGAGACTAGTTCGGCACTGTCATCACTATCATCCCCACTATCTTCACTATCATCCTGGGTGTCATCAGAAGATATATCTGATTTCTTTGTACTTTGATCATCACCTTTCCTTGCACTTTCCTTTGAAGTCTGACCTCCAGTGTCAGTTTTAATAGAATCTACATTCATTCTATCACTTTGAGGTTCTTTATCGTCAGATTTTGATTCAGTGTTAGCTGTACCTTTTTTTGTACCATCTGCAACATTTGTAGATGGAGATTGCAATCTGTGTCTCTTTATCTTTGGTGTTGTTCGCTCTATTACAGGTAATGGTGTGACAATATCTCTCTCTTCTCCCTTCAAATCTGTACTCTTGGTACAAGCACTTCCATTTTTTATATCACTAATGTGCATATACCCATTTTTCATGTTCATCACATCTGATTCTTTGGAAACATTAGAAACATTTGTATTGCCATTGCTGAAACTGTATAGATCCATGCATGCCGAACTATTGTTATTCCCACTTGGACTATTATGTGCCAAAGATACTGTCTCACACACAATGTCATCTGTGATTAGTGGTATGTCCTTGTACATAAGTGAACTTTCAAACTCTCCACTGTTTTGTTCCTCACCCATTGGATGTATAGGTGATTGGACAATGGTTTTAGTCACTTTAGGAGATTTTAGAATTGAAGGTTTGATATCACCATTATTAAAGGTGACAATAGGAGCATTAACGTCTTTAATGTCTTTGCCAGTTTTTTGTTTACCAAAAGATAACTTTTTCAAAAATCCATGAGCCATGACACCTTTAAGAAAATGTTTTTTTGCTTTGGCTTGTGTTTTTTCTTGTAAATGATTCAATCCATCATGTGTGGTTTTTGTACCACTCTGTTGGAGTTCCATTGGAATATTGCCGTAAATATGTTCCCCAGTTAGTGATGGCATTGAATTTGTAAGGTGCTGTGACCCATAGAGCTTTGATTTGCGTGGCAAAGGGGGCGGGCTATCACCACATCCATTGCCAATTTGTATGCAATGATTATCATAGGAAGTGTTATGATACATTGATGGTAGTTCACAGCTGTTAAACGAGGATCTGTATGAGCTGTTTGCATTATCATTCAAGCTATCAATTGTGATGCAATGTGGTGAGCAATTGTGGCTATTTCTATTGTCTTTATCATTTGATATACATATTGAGCAGCGTTGATTATTTTGATTATCACATGGCAGTCCTTGCCTACTCCCATTTTCATT
This sequence comes from Streblospio benedicti, assembly GCA_019095985.1. NCBI lineage: Eukaryota > Metazoa > Annelida > Polychaeta > Spionida > Spionidae > Streblospio > Streblospio benedicti. The sequence goes on along the minus strand of CM032664.1, from coordinate 9,495,523 downwards.
CATTACGTAATGTTTACATCGCCCGACAAGGTGCATATTATCACACTTGTTTGTTGTAAGAGACAAAGATCTGCGTCTGCTAAGTGCATTTGAGCATCCCTGTGTATATTCATGATTGCTTGAGCAATTGTGTATATTGTCATTGTTTTTTGAGGACCCAAATAAATTCCTTTCTCTTCTTGGTGTATTTTGATTATTTCTGAAGAACTGGTCTTGCATATCACAGTGATGTATATTTTTAGTGTCGCATGTTTTACAATATTCCTCTCTTGAGCATCCACCTCGATTGTTATGTTCGTTGAGAATGACTTGTGATCCAAAGTGCCACTTGTTTTGTGATGGCATAATCTCACCTACTCTCAACATTGAAGAGGTGTTTTGAGCATTTGATGTATCACTTTTGTGCAATGGTTGTTTCAATTGAGGCATGCTTTGCCACTTATTGTCTTGATTTAGCTTTGAGAAGCTCACTTGGTGATGTGCACTGGAATTGAAATCTTGTCGTACTTTTGAAGCAATAGGACACCATTTTGGCAGATTATCTTTCATGCCAACGATATTCCTCTTTGTAAACGGGCATGGCATGTTATTATCCATTGAATGTAATGAAGTATTATCAGCATAGCTGATGTCATTATTGTCAGAATGATCGGTCAGGTTGGCCATTTGGTTGCGTTTTGGTGGATATGTTGTATAGCCATCATTGACAGGTGGTTTGAAAGCTAGCTCTTGAGGGTCAGGTGTTTCTTCATTTCCATAATTGTTTGAATATGCATCATCAAAACTCATCTGCTTTTGGTGAATTAGAAGAGGTTTATGCTTAGAGTAGTATTGTGATTGACTAATATCAGATGGTTTATCTCTAGGATTTTGACATCTCTCATGCATGTAGTTATTTCCATCATCAACGTATGATTTCTCAAAGGTAGAGCTGAAATCTTTCACTTTTGTATTTGTTGTTACTTGGCTTTGGTCATATTTAAAAGTAGATGGAGATGCAATTGGTTCATTCGATTTATCAGTCTTTGGACGTTTTTCCTTGTAAAACGATTTTGTTGCAGCAGTTGTTTGTGTACGATCTACACCGTGTTTTGTTTGGTCAGTATACGAAAGCCCAGTGATGTCCATTGTTGGACTTGCAACCGCTGTGTCATTTTGTTGTTTTTGTGTATTTTCAAATTCAAGAATAACACACATAGATTCCAGACTCTCTTCAATGAGAAACTTTAGTAATTGGCCACCTGGAAAAGTAAATGGTTAGATTCTAATTATTTTCAAATTTAATGACAGGTTCAGATTCATTACAATGGATTGGTCTCTTTATAAAACCTACCCCAGTATCTCTCATACTCATCAGTAGTTAGCTAACCTATTTCTTCGTAATTTGCAATACATGTACAGGGCCATGAATAGGAAAAAAATCATATTTGTCATAATTTGTAGGACGAGTATCCTGAAAAAATATACTCGTCTAACCTAGAGTTACACGTCCAAATCAACAGACATAATGTAAATACAATTGAAACTGATGTCTGGGATGACTGAGAATACTCATCCATTGGACAAGTAACTCAAAAATTTTACCTGTCCTAACAATACAGATGACCGTCTCGGACGATAGGACCAGTACTTATCCGTGGCACTGCATGTATATTGCATGATTAGTAACCTGACTGCAGGATGGGGTAAGTGAGGATTTAAATTTAGATTATCGTATTACATGTATATTAACCCTCCTTCCCTTCAATCAGCCGAATCAGGCCTTGAGCTCTCTCCGTCATATCATTCCAAACCGGCCGTATCATTTCACGTGTTAGAGTGTCAAAAGGTTTGACATACAACGCATTTGTTTGGGGCATTAAAGGAGTGTCACCGTGATTAAAACTAGATAACTTTATGTAAAATTGTTTTGTGAATCATATTAGATGATTTATTTTAATGTTATTTTAATATTTTTTTACAAGAATGAAAAGAAATTTCATTTGAGGGCAGTTTTAAGTTGACCAAAATATTGCATGGATATAAAAGGCCTGTCATCACACGAAATGTAAGGGAGACATGGTTAATGATGTTGCAATAAAATTATCAAAATATTCAATGGTATAGCTAAAAAAGAAAATGTAATGATTGATTATATTAGTTAATCTGATAACATCGCTAGTATCAATCAATGTACATGTACATCCTTTTTTATAGTATTATTCATATGTCTGCAAAGGCATTTATGAAGATAGTACCCTTGATATATACTATTCATAAATCTTGATATTTCTACCTGAAAGAATGAGCAAAGAATCAAAGGTATTTTACTTCAAATTTTATTAATGACACTCATATGGACTAAATATTAATATTATTGTATTAAATGAACTAATTGATATCTTTTACATCATTCAGGCATAGATATCAAGTCGTTTGACGGAATTTGTAATATTGAAGTTAACTTATTTTTTCTATTTTATACATGAATTAGTCCCAAAATTTTGCATAAATCTTTTCCTAAGAAAACAAATGTTGATGACTAATTTAATTTTTAAATAATTATAGTGTTTTTGTCATATTGTTGCCATGTACTGGTACATTGTAAAACGATTTAAAAACACACAAAACACATACCCGAGTCTTCAATGCCTTCCAAAGTAAGTTCTAAGAGGCTGATGGTAACTGCATTATGCATTTGAGCCTGTAAACAAAGTTTTGAGTGTACATGTATGATGCTATATTTTATGAAAGTTTACTATGTTTCATTTAACATCAACATGAGATTTCATATCGGCAGCTATTATATGAAGTTTCAGTGTTTCCACGACTTGAAAATGGTTCAGGTAAATGTGTATTGTTTTCAAGTCAGTGATAAGAATGAGAACTGGTAAAAAATCTTGAGCACTAAGTATAAAAATAGGTATGGTTTACCAAATTAATACTTAAGTTTTTAATAGAATATTTTTTTTTCAAAAATACCTGCATTTGTTTTAATAGTTTCTGGTCAAATGGGTGCTCCCAAAATGATGCTCATGTGCATCTTGTTTTCTTTACAAAGTTTTTTAGAGTTAAATGTTTACTAATAAGGTTTACAATAAAGTCTATAGATGAAATAAAAAATGCCAATGATTATTGCTAAGATATTGCAAAAGCTGAAACATCAATACAGATAAAGATTAATACAGTACAACCTTTTAATCCTTATATCCATTATTTGTATTATTGATGCCATTATGAACATGCCTCTAACCTGACTTATGGAACTTTTTTTGCTGATGGGCTAACCAAATTTGCTGTGTATGCAAGTAAAAATATTTGGTAGTTTGTTCATGGGTCAAGTGGTCTAAAGGGCTGTGGTTAGAGTTTTTTGCATTGTATTACTACTACCGGTATATACAGTGAAAAATACAAATTGTTCAAGAAACGTCATGGATTGAAGTGCTGTATGGAGTTGGCAGTGACGAGCTAGATTATATTCATAGATTTTATTTGGAAAGTCTATAGAGGGACATGCTGTTAAACTTAAGTTTTGCTTTATTGGTTATAAATGTCATAGATACTCACCTGTTCCACCTTGGGACAGTATTCCAGGATGACCTTTGTACATTCAGCATCATTATCCACAATCTGAAATTTCTTCAGTTTGGCACCTGAGTGCTCAATGTTGTCCAATGTGACATTTAATAACTTTCTAACCTGGAATGGAAAACATTAATTTTTAATGTTGCATTCATTTTTATTTAAAGTTTAAAGTTTTGTCGATCAATAGATAACTATCTCATTACAGAATTATTTCAATATCTATTCTTGAATGATGCTTCTTATTTTCTTTCTTTCGTTGGTATTTTATTGATATGAATGTAAATGTAAATGTCTGGTTTATAGTCTTGATCCAAGTTTTGATCTCACGACTTTACAAGTTACACCAGGTCATTGGCCCACTTATTGATCTTCAATTGATCATTTCTCACATACTTGCATCGGCAGCACATTCAGCGCACAATGCTAATCACTCACACCATCACTCACTCACTCTTTCAACCCAACGACCTGTACCTAATTAACGGAGCAGTGTGCAACCTGCTAGGGGTAAGTTTGCTCAACACCCACTACCAGACCTGACTGGGAATCGAACCCATGACCTTCTGGTCACAAGTCCAACTCCCTAACCACTCGGCCACGGAAGCACACATATGAAAACTATTGACCACTCTATATGCCATTCATTGTGTCATAAATCATATCACTGTTAATTTAAAACTATTTGTCTAGTAAATATAGGGAAGCAAAATAGTTGAAATATGTGTATAGATTTTCTTTGAAATTCAACATTAAAATATATATATTTATTCTTTTCATCTTCCACAACACAAAGAATTTATAATTGGTTGACAGTTTCGTCTGCTACTGCAGACATTATCAAAAAAACACTACTGCGCATGTCAGGTCATGATTTAAGGTCGCCGTCCCCGCCTGGGGCAAGCACTGGGTCGTAGACTCTCACAAGCTGGTGGGCCCCCTCATCTCTGTTCATGGTCTGGCTGTGCATCCGGATGTGAACTGCTTCCTTGATAGCTCTAGGCCTACCATCACTCTCTCTGTCTAGAACTGTCACCCCCTTCTAATCAATCTTATGATTTTCTTTATTGGTTGCGTTTTGGTGGGTATGTTGTATGGCACTTTTGTTGAATTCTGTAGCCGACTCTCTTTTGGCAGCTCTGGTGAAATTCAACTTTCCATGTTGTTCGCGTCTTTCAGTGCTTGTCGCAGGTGGGAACGGCGGCCGTAAATCATGACCTGACATGCGCAGTAGTGTTTTGAGAATGTCTGCAGTAGCAGACGAAACTGTCAAACAATTATAAATTCTTTGTGTTGTGGACGATGAAAAGAATAAATATACATAATTACCAACACGATGAACACATTCAAAAACTTAAAATATATATTTATTCAAAAATATGTCTTAATACATTATTTGATTTACAAGCTATTTTCTCATCAAAATTTAATTTTTATTTTTATTTTAGTTTCGTCGAAAATATAATGACAAATGTAAAATATCAATATAACTGAAATAATGTAACTAAAATAAAGTGAGTAACTACCTGCCCCATGTTCATCATTCTTCTGACACCAAAGAAGAGAACTCATATTTCACGTGAAGCCAAGTGATTCCTTGTATCATTGTGTCTAGTCAATAATTTATTATTATATTATATGTATCCAATATGTCCTTTGTTTCTATAGTATGGCATTTCAAAGTAGAATGTTATGTACAAACAATTTCAGTTGTCCTTTCATGATTTGAATTATGTACAGAACTCTTTCTGGCGTCAATTTTGTACTCATAAACATAGTTTGCATTTCTACAATCAGCTGGGGGAATCTCACTTAATTTTGACCATTTCCATTTACTCATGGTATGTTTAAGATATTGATATACACACCATATACACTAGTGGATGGTAACTTCTAAACTACTTTGCAATATATTTCTTTACAATTTTTTTTTTTAATCTCATTATTTGATAAGAATGTGCACAAAACTGTAAGTACATAAATAAAATAGTTAGAGACAATATGTCTATTTCAAATAAAAAGATACTTCATCTACTAACATTTATCAAAGTCGGCGCAGCCTTAATTTTTCATGTTTGATGTCAATGAAACGTTTTTTTAGATAAACTTGAATGGTGAATGTAGGTCACTGTCAATATCTCCTAATATCACCCATATCAAAATGAAAAGTGCTTTATAACTTTTTATAGATATCAAATTTCGAGATTTGAAGGCTGGGAGACATAGATGATTATCATTAGATGAAGACTCCTTTTTTTTTTGAATAAGTATGTTTTCTCTAACTTTTGATATATGTACCTAAATTTTGTGCTTTTTGGTTCACAAAAATCACTTTTAAGATATTTTTTAACAAAACAGAAATTGCAAGACTAGTCTACAAGTTATTCTTATGTGATTCATTTCTGTACATAAAAGAATATGTACATATACCTACCCAACAGGATAAAATCAAATGGGGAAAATTTAATGACCTTTCATCTTAAATAGTTTTATGTCTATTAGTAGTACATGGACTATTCCAATCCAATAAATATACTTTATAGCAGTAAGTTATTTTTGTGGACATGAATAATGTTTGGAAAAAGAAGATAATAATGGACCTATAACTCTTCTTACATGGTCGCTTTTATTCATTTTTAGTGAACTTCCGTGTATTTCCATTGTTACATGATACTTTTCATTTACTGAGCATTTCTCACACTGATAAGATCATACACACTTTTGTAACTACAATGTGGTAAAGTTGTCTGTCTACATTTCCTTTTGTCTAAATTAAACAAAAACTTTGTATGCTCATGTCTTTACTTTGATGTACAACCTACATGGGACACAGGAGAAAAAATGCTAATTATGGTAAAAGTTGTATCTACATACACGTGTGTGATCGTAGTTTGAAGTAGGCGGTTATATTCTAATTATGTATAATTTATAGAGTTCTAGAAGAAAATTCATTGCCAACTGTGATTCATACAGCAAATTGATTTATTCACCAATTACTTTTAGGTGTAAGTTTTGTTTAATTATCAACAAATTTTGAACACTTAAAAAACTTGCATGAAAGTTTCCTTCCTGTTACACTTGTAGCTATTTGATTGTCAGCACAGATATTATTTCTGCGTGTTTTCTCTCATAAAACAAAGTAACAATGGTGAGAATTAGTTTGTATTTAGTATGTATGAATATATTGAATTTAGTTTAAAGAATCTTTCTTGCAACATTTTATCTTACAAAATGTTTTATATAAACTTACAACTTTATCTTTTGTCTTTATTTAATCCAAAGAAGTTCTAATTTGTATTTCAAGAATAGTATCCTTTTTGTTGTTAGTGTAGCTTAGCATTTTATTATTTTGCAAATCGTCTATGAAATATGATTGTATATCCAAAGAACAAAATATTTGTTATAATGCAATTCAGATAGTTAAACTTTTGTGCATACAAGCATCACCAATGAATTAAAGACAATTAAATACTCAAGTGCGAGCTCAAGTGTTAGCAATCACATGGTCTTTTCACAATTGACATGTTTGCCAAATGTATCTTTTAGCATAATCCTGACATAATTGAATATAAATTACAATGTGCCATTACATGCATATTAATATTTTTCACATGCCTCCTCAATAAGTAACATTTTTTTCTCTTGTTGATTGTGTCCACAACAAACCATTTGCAATGGAGCTTATGTGAATCAATTTACTTTATATACTTGTGGTAAATCGTCACCATAATCTGAATAACTGCATACTGATTGTGAGAAGAGAAATATTTATCATCATTGATTGCAGCACAAATCCATGGAATTATTGAAAATGATCATTCAGGATACATAATATCATGTTAACAGTTATCTAATACCACCTGCTAACATAACTGTTGGCTCATGCTGTCTGATCTACATTGTACATTCTGAAACTCGCCATCAGTAGAGACAGCCGTAAGAAATGAGCTGAGTTAGCGTTCTGTGAGATCTAAAGTCTAAATGTCTTCTTTACCCTAATTGCTTGAACATTGTTGGTGATATCTAGATTTGTTCATATATATATATATATATATATATATATATATATATATATATATATATATATATATATATATATATATATATATATATATATATATATAATATTTATTGTGTTTGTATATATATTTGACGTTTTTTTTATTGATGTTTGTGGTTGTCAGCAAACCACGGGGTAACATACAACACTTTAAGAAGAAGAAAAAATTGGTATTATTGTGAATATTCTATATTTTTATCACTGAAGTATGAAATACGGAATCTTAAAAAAACACACCTCAAAATGTCAAGTTTTACAATTGTCAGCTGACAGCAATATGTTTTTAGCACACTACTTCTAATAAATTTATCTTACAATACCTAATACAATTAATTGGTTTGTAAGCCCAAATAGATAAGGATGCAATTTTACATATTAAACCATTTGTTAGTGACTGAGGATGTAGTCATTTGTGCTTATATATAAGTACATAGATAGTCATTTGTATAACTGTATGTTAGATATTGTTTTGTTTTTTTCACCCCCAGACAACTATATTTGAAAGTTAATTGGGTGTGACTAAAGCCTTTTCATTTGTGTGTCATTTCATTCGTTCATTATAGTGTGTCTGTTACACAAAAACGCAAAGATAATTTCTATAAACCTTATATTTCCAGTATATATAAACAACCTGAAGTGTTTTATTAATTAATCAGATTTATTATAATTAGTAGTAGTAGTATTCTTTATTTCAGACATAAAGTCCCCATCACAATTTAGCAATAATAAATAAAGCATATTAAAGAAATGAAAAATAAAGTTAAACAGTCATACTTGAAATATGTAAATTAACTTCTTCCATCTCTGATAAAAGTGAATTATACAAATGGAAACTACTCAGAACAATTACAGATGATATTAGATTGTCAGAAGAAGTATGGAGTCTCTTCATAAAAGAAAATACATTTTTGCGAATTACCGTGTTAAAAGAGTATATTGTTTAGAACATATATTTGTGACATATTCTTACCACGCTGGATACTAAACAGTTTTCTATAAATGTCATTGTAAGCAACTTTGCATTTTTGGAAAGTTTCTTGTCTATAATCATACCAAAGCTATGAACAATATGTACTAGCACAATATCTTCTGAGTAAACATTGCTTGATGTCATCTGAAAAGTGTTTGAATGCATAAATATATTCTTTAGGAGATCTAATTGAAGAAAGGGACTTCTGGTGTCATTTGTAACTTCTGTTTTAGATTTAAGCTAATCTGTTAACTAACATAGACGCTCTATCATATCTCATATTATAGCATGTATGGCTTTGTCCTGACATTTTCAGAATTGCCAATATATTGGAAATTGTTACAATATATGTACTTGATTTTACTAATTATATTTTCCATGATGTTCTGAAATGTACTAATGGTAGGGTTTCAGGTGTCTGCTACTTTGTTGAAGGTTATATATTTTTATGTTTGGTGATATCATGAAGTTCGGTTTATATAACATTTATGTCTCATGTTGATAATTGAGCAATTTAAGAGATAGATATGTAATTCTGGTAAAACCTTGCCATAATCCCAATACTGTACCGGTAAGTACATCATATTTAATTTGGAATAATCCAAGAAATATATATCATAAGTTTTGCATGGGCTATGTCATGGTGATGATTGATTTTGTTAATGTGCAAGATATAACAAAATATGTTCTGATAGGTTAATGTTAGTTTGGACATTGCTATTGCATATTTATTGTCTGCTGAACAACTAAGTAGCATATGAAATACAACTTTGATAAAGATTTCCTGGTAGAGGCTGTGGAGGTAGATTGTGTGGAAATGCATTTGGTTCTCATGAAACTCTTGTATCTAGTCAATAAATTCTTCTGAAGATTGGAAAAAAGTGCATGTGCTGTGGCTTCTGCCACCCCCAATCTTTCACTATCCTATATTTTAAAAGACACGCATTTACTCAACAATATATATTATAGAATTAGAATTTACTTACTCAGAGTAGATATCCAATCTGGTCTTTCTAATTATATTAATAATAATACTTTACAAGAGTTAATAATGTGCAACCTGTGTTGTCAATTTAAAATCATATAAAAGCCATACCAATGAGGGTAAAAAAAATCATAGCCTAGTTACAGTATAATGAGTTATCTGTATGAGCAGATGTTTTTCACAACCTTATTATCAGAGCTATGCAAATGTAGCTACTGATGTGGTAGAATTGGATTCCTTTGTACATCTCCATCCATACGTAAAGCATACATCATAACCATGTAGCACGAACATATATGATTGAAATTTATGCATTCAAGAAGCATAGTTGACAAGCTCCGCTAACACCCTAAGCTCTATCTGCGTGTTTCTATAAGTAAGTTCACATCTTTCAGTTACCGTATAGAGAAAAAAAAAATGTCATGTTAGTGGGCATTTTAGCATTAATTATTTCCAATGTTTTTTTAGAATAATTATATTACTGACAATTGAAGCTATGGAAATTGTTAAAAATGTTTAAATTTTGATTGAACAGGATTATGTCAGCTTATCTCAATAATTCGAATGACAATGTATTTACAAGACAAAGTTATACTAGAGCATAAATCCAGCCAGATGCTGTGGTTCCCATCTTCTTTATGCTGTTATTTTTATTAGGTTCCATTCTAATAATCGCAGAGTGCGCTTACAAAAAGCAAATTTCAACCAAAAACAAAAACACAAGAGATGCCTGAAAAGCGCACTCATTGTGTTAGTCTTATTTACAATGCGCCCAGATAAATGAAATGCAAAAAAAGCACGATTTGTTGAATTTAATCTGTGTAAACAGGGGGGTGCGCTTAATATGGCAGGTGCGCTTATAAGAACAAAGTAAAGTTTACGGTCAGCTGAAGGTGTGAAAAATGAGGTAAACCAATATATCATTGAGTCTCTCACTCCGTTGAAGGTTGTGCCTGAAGGTTAGTAGCACAATGACCACACATTGTCTTATCTCATTAGTGTCCAATCAGCGCATAAATCCTGTCATGTAGCTGTCGCTTATCGCAAAGCAAACAGTCACCAGCTGATCACATGAAAATACCACACAGAACAAGCTTGGAAAGAAGACACATTGTATTTAGATTATTTATATTGAGTGACATATTCTTTTAGCTACATAGTTAATTAAGGCAAAAGAAAAATCAACAGAAATATTACCCTGCACATTAAAGTGCTCTGAGATTAAAATATAATTTTTTCACATAATTATTCTTGAGCTAGTTTATCATTGCAAATTATCTGGGTAATATGAAAAGGTAAATATCAGTCTTTGTAGACTAGAAAGCGATTTTGAATTATTGAAAATGCTTTCATAATTTTTGATCGTTTTGGACACTAATTGTGTCATTTATTTGGTAAGATACAAACAGAAAAAATAAAATAGAACTAACAAATTTTTTCATAGGCTAAGAAGAAGTAATGATGTAAGAGGTGGGGCTCATATGATCTCTTGTTTGATACAAGTTCACGTTTGATGGCTATTCATATGTTTATTGTGAAAATAGATGTCTGTTAACCAGATGTTACCGGTACATCCAGATTGAGCAGCATGTCAAACTAAATGTCCCGCCACCTAGCACTAGTCATCTAGGCATTTACTATTGACAAGAGCTTACCAGTGTCTATTCGAAGTGCAGTTGTGAGGCTCAAATCGAGAGTGCTTAACATCAAGCTATTACAGGTGTCCAGACATATGAGTAAGGTTATATAGACACAGATATGTGCCATTATTGATAATAAATGACAGGATGAAAGAGGAAGTCCATTGTACTCACAGGTCACTGGACCAACTATTTGTTAAGTGACAACTCCATTTTCTAGTATGCCAGTTATGTTGAGATCCTGCATTACAAATGCATACAGTTAGTTTTAACTGTTAATCTCCTGGGTTAAGCTGTAATAAAATATTACCACTAAGGGATGATGTATATTTTGTCAAGCAATAGTGAAATAGCATGTCAAGTTTTTGATATTCCACTTTTATTTGTGGTGCCAAGATGTCGATGTCTTATTATTTTTATTATGTAATTTTTATAGTATTTTTATATTAAATATCATTATTATCCAAAGGTATTTTTTGATTGAATGATGTTACAAAACGCTAAACACTGTGTAGATGATATGCGATTATGTTACACATGTCATCTGATATTTCCACTTTGGGGTGGGGTGGGGTCCAAAAAAAGAGAAGATTGATTGTTCTATGTACATCATAAGATTTTTGCTGAGAGCGTGACAAAATGTCTACTTGTTATTGCTGTCAAACGATGATCGGGAATTTTCCGCCACCATGGCGGTCATGTGACAATCTCTTGATTTGCATTTGGCACGATGGGATTTGAACAACTACATATATATTAATCTTCATTATTTTTCATAATAAACAATTAACCAGAAATATGTGGGTTTTTTTTTTTTTTTTAAGGTTGGCGCTGGAAGGATGCAGATTTGGCTCCTGAAGACATGAAAGACATCATCCGCATTCACAACGCTAACAATGAGCAGGCCTGGCAGGAAGTGCTGAAGTGGGAGGCTCTGCATGCCAAGTTAGTTATCTTAAAACATAGAATTATTAAATGATAGAGATTTTTGAATAGCTTTTTTTTATTAAGTTGTACGATATTTTTATATTATTTTGAACATTTGAAATTTGTATTATATCTCAAACTTAGTCTTTTATTGATAAAATTTTGAAGTTGTAGATAAATGTAAGTTGCATCACACGAGATATTACTAATTTTCCTATGTGATAAGACCATTAAAGCTATGATTTTGACTCTAGTTTTGTTGGAAAGTGACAGCATGGACAGGGAAACGATCTGTGTGTGCTGCTCAATGCACTGGAGCGAGAAATGTACTGTGACTTTGCACCAGCCATTTGTCACTTCCATATCATGTCCAGAAGCCATACATTTGTCACCATTTGTCACTGAACTTACTTGCACATTCTTTTCTCAACATTGCTAGATATAAGCGATTTTGTTGTAATAGCGAAGTCTACCTAAAATTAATAGGAGCTACTCGTGTTACTTTATCTAACATGCGTAAAAAGGTGTAGTTATTCTGCATTTTTTATTGCTTCGCATGAAACACAAGTTCTACATCTATTTCAGAAGCATTGATAACAGGTAATGATCATGGCTTTACATAACATACAATGTTCATGTTATTAATAGAAAGTACATCTAGGTATGGGGATATGTGACTTATTTTATTGATTCAAATGTTGGTTTATAAACTTTGACTATTACTTATGTAAGGAAGGCTGACTAGACATGACTCATGTTGATAGTGAGTGATACTAGAAACAGGGCTGTGCATGCGAAAATTATTTAGCAGGCATCATTTATTGGTTTAGCATCATAGTTGTTCTGATAGTTTCCAGTAGCACTAATATATCAAATTTTAGTTGAATGAATACATGCCACACTGCGAGGACAAAACCTATAGATACAATAGAACTGCCAACCCACAGGATCAAGACACCTAGTAGTCGCATCTATTACATGCCACCCCACCCATACACTTGGACAAGAGGTGTAAAATTTTGAGTACAGTATGAAACAACTATTAAAAACTTCTGGACTACATTGTACTTCAGAAGAAGAGGTACTTATACTGTGGAATCAACAAATAAGGAATAAGAGATTTCAAGCTAAAGATAAAGATATAATGTTATTCATTTTTATTTTCAGGGAATGTGAAAACCCCAGGCTTAAGAGTTTTGGTGGTAAAGCTAAGGATTTCTCTCCTCGAGCACGGATGAGAGGGTGGCTAGGGTGAGTTACTGAATTCTGTCTTATAGTCAGCACGGTTGGCTTGTTAGCATAACACACATGATCATCTGATATTCTGCAGCCATTAACTTGCTGATGATTATAGCAGAGGGAGGGCATGTGGTGTTTGTACATGGATCTGCAGAGGAAGGTTAGGTAACCAACTGAGCCTCGGGGGTGGAGGGATCACACTAGCTATTGTTTTCAAACTAGGTGAGTTTCTGACCAGAGGGATGGCTGTCCGCTACACGGGGCACGCCTTTTAACGAGGCTCGAACCTCACGCTTCGTGTCGCCACCGTCTAGTAGTGATACTGTAGTGACACGCTGTGTGGCAGACGTACGTTGTAACGGTTTTGGTGACACAAGGTCTGCCGTTGCCAGGCCGCGAACTTACGACACAGGTAAATCACGTTTTGAGGTTGTACGCTCTAACCACTGGACCAACGAAGACCACAGTAGTAGTATCCCGATAGGTATTTGCTGTTCACATATCTTTTTGATTACGACAAAAATCACTTCTGAAACGTACCATAATTATCATGTATAGGTTTTATTATGTGTAATTACGTCATTAGATTTATGACTCCAAGTCAGGTTAGGACTACAGTACAGCCTCGTTTATCCGAATATCAAATATCCGGATTTTCCCATCAACCGCTATAGTCATCTGCTATAGTCCCAATTTTTTCTGGACGTATATATTCGGGAGATCGAGTATGGACTCGAACTATTGTCTTTTACTTATTCACGAGAGCAGACGAAGATGTCCGGAACATAACCCATGCGGTTTTAGCCTTTGTCAAAAATGCGCTCTATCCCATTTGGCGTGTGCACACCACAATAGCACTGTTTGATTGAGACTAACCCCATTGCTTTGTTCTGGTCAGTAACGAACAAAATCATGGTGTGTTTTAATTACAGTCATTGCAAAATATAGCTTTGCTACTTGCACAAAAAATATCAAATAATGTTCAATTAAATTATCATTATACATGCAGGAATATCGGTGTACGAAAGAGGACAATCATGCGGGATTTGATGCGTGATAACGTAGTTATTAACCACAATAACCACGTCATTAGTACACAACGAACGGAAGCATGTTTTAATTAATATTATAACAAAATATAGCTGTGTGTCCAATGCACAGGCTATAAAATGACGTTCTATCAAATTGTCTTTGTAGGAATATTGTTTTACGATATACAACGTCAAATCAAAGTGATGGAGGAGTCATTCTACAAGGTATTTCGTGAAAATCTCATTATCGTCCATAGTCACTCGTGGTCGTATACATACGATGATACATGGTTTCTTACATTCGCCCACCCCTCCCCCTCAATCATCCGGATATATCGATTTTCTGAATGTCATTCCAGCTTCCCAACGTGTCCGGTTAAACGAGGTTGTACTGTATATCACATAGTCTCTGGTAGGATTCTAACCCACGACCATACAGCACCAAATCTAGCAGTTCATAATAATATATTTCCACGTCCTTCTTGCAAAATATTTCAAGAATATAAAAGCTGTCATAGGATACAATCGAAGTGAGAAAGGGTTAAACACAAGTATTTTGGGTGTGTTATGAATTGGCATTCAGTTACTAATATATTTGTATGTATACTACTTATTGGGAATAGAGGACAGTGAATTTAGCCGAATAATTCAAATTCTAAACAATTCTTCTATGCTGGGTCTCGATTCACAACCCCTACAGAATCCAGATATGCCCCAGTTGAAGGCGAGGCACTGGTTGTAGTTTACGCACTTGAAAAATGTAGAATCTTTGTATTAGGCTGCCCTAACCTCCTCATTGCAGTTGACCATAAACCTCTGGTAAAAATCTTAGGTGATCGCGCATTTGAAGATATAAAGAATCCACGTCTATTCAATCTCAAAGAAAAAACATTGATGTATACCTTTTCAATCAAGCATGTCCCTGGCACATGGCATAAAGGACCAGATGCTTGCTCCTGGTATCTTGCTAAATCCTCGATCACATGCATCAGCACAGAAGCAGATGAAGAGGATTTTGATGCAACAATGGATACAGAAAATTATGTTCATTCATCAGTCATCACAGCTATGTTGAGCAAACTTACCCCTAACAGGTTGCACACTGCTCCGTGGCACCTACACGTTAATTAGGTACAGGTCATTGGGTTGAAAGAGTGAGTGAGTGATGGTGTGAGGGATTAGCATTGTGCGCTGAATGTGCTGCTGATGCAAGTATGTGAGAAATGATCAATTGAAGATCAATAAGTGGGCCAATGACCTGGTGTACATTGTAAAGCCGTGAGATCAAAACTTGGATCAGACATTTACATTTACATTTGCATTATGTCTGGTGCAGGTTACACTACAGGCATCGATTTCAATGTCATAACATGGGAACGTGTCAAAGAGGCATCTGCATCAGATGAAGAAACTATTGCTCTAGTAAAAACAATTATACAAGGTTTTCCACCTTCTAAAGATCAGTTGGATGCCAATATTCAATCTTACTGGAACATAAGAGAGGATTTAACTTGCCTTGAAGGTGTTGCACTCTATCAGAATAGGATAATTGTTAAAAAAAAATGCCAGAGCTGAAATCTTAGACAGTCTTCACTCTGCCCACCAGGCGTTGCAGGCATGAAATCAAGATCTAGAGCTAGTGTTTACTGGCCCCAGAATAAATAGTGCATTGAAAACAAGCGTTCATCTTGTCGAACTTGCAATCAAATAACACCATCACAACCTGCAGAACCAGCAATCAGTCTCCACAACCAGAATATCCATTTGACCAGGTAGTCGCAGACTATTTCAATCTTGCAGGTAGAATGTATCTGGTATACGCAGAACGATACTCAGGCTGGGTAAGTGTCATTCAAACATCACCTGGAACCACAGGAGCCACTTCATTGAAGAAGCATCTTCGCTTACGCTCTTTAGCATATTTGGTTTGGTGCACGACGAGCTCTCTGCAGATGGTGGCCCCCGTTCCCCTTCATATGACATCAATGTTTCCCATTACGTACATGGGGAGTCCACTACAGACAATCATCTGCTCACTATCCACAAAGCAATGGCTGGGCCGAACTCGCTGTGAAAGTAGCAAAACGCATCCTCCTGGACAATGTTGGTAGTGGTGGCGAAATATACACTGATAAAGTTACCAGAGCACTATTACAACACCGCAACACCCCTACTATACCTGAAATCGGATTATCTCCTGCTCAAATTCTGTACGGTTGAACATTGAGAGATTGTTTACATACAGTTGAAGAATCACTGAAAATACGACCTGAGTGGCGTTTAGTAGCAGAAGAAAGAGAACGAGCTCCATCTAAAAAACACATCCTCAATGCAGAGCGATTCAACGAACACACTAAACTACTTCCTCCCCTCGAAATTGGAGATACTGTCATGGTACAAAATCAGAGTGGTCCACACCCCAAACGATGGAACAAAACAGGAGTAAAGGTTGAAATTGGTGACAATAGACAATATACAATTTGAATGGATGGGTCAGGACATTGCACACTAAGTAACAGAAAATTCATCAGAAAAATAAATCCTGTGTCTGCGAATAGACATGGTATCCAGCATCAAGCAGATGTTCAACTGATTCACAAAACATTAGAAGTCATAAACCTCACATCACTGAGGCTAATATTACTGCACCCAACAATATGGCAACTAATCATCAAGCACCTAGTGCACAAGATTGCGAACCAAATCCACAAGACGGCACAAGTGTTACTGATAATTGTGAAGAATCATACGAGTCTACTATAACACTACCATCAGAACCTGAGCAGCCAAACTAAACATCAGTACTGTGGATCAACCAGCAGAAGTGATGGCCGTGGGTCCACGTAGGAGTAACAGACTTCGTCATAAAGCAGAATACTTGTCACTATGTCCAAATGGTAAACATCATGAGTACAATGAGCGCTCTTCACTCCCTAAGAGCAGACTGAAGGACAAAGGGGAGGGGGGAGATGTAGAATATTTGACATAATCATTGGGGACATTATATATTTATATGTCATTTTATTATTATGTGTGCACAGTCATGATATCAGAGATGTGAACTTCCACTTTTTTCCCGTATTTTTACGATTTTTGACCCCTGAAAATTCATTACGTCCGGGACATGGGTTTATTACGGGATTTTAAGTTGAATAGATAACATGGATTTTTCTTAGAAACTTACCCTTTGGCAAATGTGAGACTGTTGTGATGTTCATAATGCAAACAAACTCCATTATATGAAGTAAAATGGTTTTAGCTGGTCCCTGTCATAGTGCATGAAAACGTGTTATCTGGCTGTTGTTTTTGCGTTGCAATAAATACATGTTTGATTTTACAACTTAATCAGCCATTATCAGCAGTCATGAAATGCATTTGTACCACGGATGTGTGATTTATAATACTCAATGATAGCTGTGAACCATTCAATATTGCCACAGTGTGTTACCTAACTACAAATAAGAGTCAGTCTTCTGCTGTTCACTAAGTCTAAGACTAAGTAAAAGATGTTCTAGAATCAATACTTATTTGTACAGTGGCATATCTTGGGTGGATGGTTGCTACAAGGTGTAGGTATAGACGAGTATAGATGTCACAGTGGCGGAATGATTATTCCTTGTGAAATGAGAGGATTGTCAAGATGACCATGTTCGACACGTGTACGCATGCAGCCCTGCTATTGCTATTGGTAAGAATACAAGCATCAAATACTTAGTAATTTTAGTACCCCAAACAGTATTCAAATTAATATTCTCAATTTTTACATTATTTATTAGTTCATCTTTACACAACACAAATATAATATTCACTGTTGACAGTTTCGGCAACTCCTGTGACCATTTTCAAAACGTCTCTCTGCGCATGTCAAGTCACTCAGCACGACTTCCGATGCCGAAAATCGGGTCGTACACGTGAGAGAGTTGAAAGGCCCCCTCGTCTCGGTTCATGACCTGCTCCTGTCCTCGTATCTTTATCGCCTCCCTGATGGTTCTTGTTCTCCAATCCCCCTCCCTATCCAGTACACTCACTTCCTCCCAGTCTATCTCATGATTGTTCTGTTTTACATGGTCTGTGATCGCACTCTTGCTGATTTGGGTTAGGGATTCTTTCCTCGCTGCTCCGGTGAAAGATCCCCCACTGTTTTGCTCCACATCCTTCATGTGTTCTTTTACACGGGTGCCCAGTTTTCTGCCAGTTTCCCCAACATACACACTCTTGCAAGACTTACAGGGAATTTTGTACACCACTTCACATTTCTCTAGCTTATCCTGTTTGTCCTTAGGATGAACGAGAATGTTCCTGATGGTCTGTAGGGGCTTCACCGCTGTAGACACTTGGTGCTTATTGAGGATACGTGAAATACCCTCTGTTACCCCTTTTACGTAAGGTAAGATGACTACTCCTTTGGAGCCTGCTGAGTCCTTATTCTTTTTCTTTCTCTTGTCCTTTCCTCCTTCCTTCTTCTTTTCTATCTGTGCTTTCACTTTTTCAAAAGACCATCTTGGGTAGCCACATTTAGTTAGAGCCCCTACTATATGTTCTTCCTCTTTATGTCTATCCTCTGTCTCTGTCACTATGTCATTGCACCTGTCGAGTAGGGTCCGGATCACACCTAGCTTGTGTTGCAATTGGTGGTGAGACGAGAAAAGTCGTGCTGAGTGACTTGACATGCGCAGAGAGACGTTTTGAAAATGGTGACAGGAGTTGCCGAAACTGTCAACAGTGAATATTATATTTGTGTTGTGTAAAGATGAACTAATAAATAATGTATATATGTGTATTCCAACACGACGAACTCGTTCAAGGATATTCTCAATTTTTATTGCCATTCCAAGTATTTACTTAACAGTTAAACATTAAGATTTTATTAAGATTTTTCTCATTTAAGATTTTTGCTCTAAAATTAAGATTTTTCAAGGGTCGGATTAAGGTTTTCTGCGTTGACAGGTTCATTTCTCTGTGATATGTATTCTAAAGTCTTCTAACGTATAGATCAAATAATCATGGATATATATTATTTGTCAAACACAATAGCATGCATGTAATCCATATTATTTAGTATGTAAACAGGCATGTCTAGTTCTATTATTTTATTCACCATATTTGTCTATATTGGAATGTGTCCGTCAATAAAGATTCTTACATAATGCTAGATCTGTGTATTCTTCAATGATCTAATTGCAGCGAACGAATTCATAAAAGGCCAATGGTAAATACTCCGATTACTAGACATTGGCGATAGTACGAGAAATTCACGAATGTCACGAATGAAAAAAAAAGTCTGACCTTTTGGAAATTTGCATAATTCGCAAAAATGTGCGTAAATTCTTATAATAATTGGAATCTGCATGCTTTCTTGACCTTTTTTATGCAAAAGAAAAAGAAAGAATTATGCGAATTTTGAGAATGACGTTCGTAGTAAATCCTGTAAATTCACGATTTTTTTCATGTTGTTCACAAAATTCGTTTTAGGCCTCAAGCTGGCATCACGCAACTGGTTTGCTGTTTTATTTTGGTTATGTGTTATTTAAAATTACTGTTTCAAGTTTATTTGCTGCACTATAACACATATAGCATAATATGCAGCACGAAAGGTAACAAACTTCCTCATTTATACTGCCATGGGGTGGTGTAGCAAAATAATAATAAAAAGAATTTGTGTTATGTTCGATTTCGAATTTTGCAAATTATCCGAATCATAGTCAATATTCATTGAGAAATTCTTTGAAACCAATGATTTGGCAAATTTTACGAAGTGGATCCGATAAAGGCAAATTTTAAAAGGTAGAATCGTATTTTTCTGAAATTGTCACTGGTTCAAAGTGTGGAAGCAGAATTTACCGTAGAATTATGAAAATACAGAATTCAGGAAATAGAATTTTGGGAAGGAGAATTTACGTAATATTCCCTGTCCCTAATTCCCAATCAGTACTGTACATGCATTTGACTGTACATGCATTGACCAGTTCAAGTGGCACTTCTCGGCCTTGAAGGACCTTGTAAAGCATGAAGGAAGACTTGGTTGGTATGTTGTGTGTTAATGCAGTCAATCAAGACAGCATTAAAGTAATTTACCTTTTTATGTATAATTATTACTTATTTAAGTGATACTGGTTTGAAAATGTCAACAAAATAATATTTATTTTTATGGTAATTTTATTTGTGGGCATAATACTAATTATACATAGTTACATGTACTTCAATGTATATTTTTATCCAACAAAAACTATGCATTAGCACAGAAACAAAGGATTAATATTTTGCATAAATTTCTGCTCATGTCACATTTTAATTACTTTCACCCCAAAAATGGTTATGATCAAGCAGGAACTAGTAAGAACATACATGTATTAATTACTGCTCTGCGAACATTAGCACAATGGTTGACCACTTGCCCTAACTGGTCAGCAAACACATAAATGTTTCCAGCTGGTGTTTGAACTGTACACTATACAGAGGTATCTATGCTATTTGGGAGCAAATATAGTGTCCACTGTCCACGTAAGACAGGTGTCCGTTAGACAGATGCCCACTTTATATATGTTATATAGGAAAACTAAAACGGGAGAAGTGAAAAGTATCCACATTAGGCAGATATCCACTAAACGGAGGTGTCCAAACGGACAGGTTCCACTGTATCATGAATTTTGAGTGTGAAGCATGAGCAAGCAAACTGTTAATAATTACTATTTTGGCAATTTCCTAACTAATGTATACCTTCAAGCGTTGTAACATGATCTCCAAATTTGATACAATCACTTGTGTCCAATTTCAGCATTTTGCAAATTAAAGTGCACCACGAGAATAACATTTTAGATCCATATTTTTCATGGATGTATTTGAACTTTCTTTCTAACATGTTATTTTTTTTTAATATTTGTGATCTACTAGTTCAAATCACATTGCCATGTTTGCTTTATGTCCTAAATACATTTGTAAATTATGAACATATATATCCAAATGTATTTATATAACAGCACATTTAAATCAATGTTAAATGTCATCGCGGGGGGGGGGGGGGGGGGTTCGGGGAGGCAAAGATGATGTCACTTTCCAGGAGGGGGTGTGCTGCAAAGATAACAAAGGTGACAAGGGAAGTGAGGGGGGTAAAAAAAGGCACAAATGAGGTGATGTCATTTGTGAACGATCCCCAAAAGAAAATTTTCTATTATTAATTTAGATTTTGAATACATATACTCCTTATCAAAAATTTTGATAAGGAGTATATGTACTGAAATTTAAAATAAATAAAAGAAAATTTTCTTTTGATGGTTTATGTTTGGATAGCTAGCAGTAAATTAGAAATAAAGAGAAATGAAACAAAATTATGTTAATTATATGTATTGTGTCACTAATAAGGAGTATATGTACTCGAAATTTAGATTAATAAAAGAAAATTTTCTTTTGAAGGATTATGTTTGGATATCTAGCAGTAAATTAGAAATAAAGAGAAATGAAACAAAATTATGTTAATTATAGTATTGTGTAAAGATGTTGTTTCATGATAGTGTGGATTTGAATAACTTCTTCCTAAGAATTCCAAACCCCAGCTTAATTTAATGTTGAAATATACTGGTAGGTTAAATTGTTATGTACATGGTTCTGAAAGTCTCTCAGTTTATTTACTGGTAACATTTGTACTTAACAATTCTAGGGCCAAACTCTTCATATTCTGCTTTTTGTATTACTTTTACTGGAAATGCACTCAGACTTCCATGTATTGAGGCCCCGATCCATGCAGAATATTTCCTCTCGGGAGGTGCTATCACTTTGACTTTCTTTTCTGTGCCAAGTTTGGTTTTTAGCTCAGAAGCTATTTTCTCTGCTAATCCAGAAAACATACTGGTGCCACCTGCCAATATGATGTTTTGTAGATAATCAGTACTATCATCCAAAGTAGCTAAGGAATCAAGTATCAGATCAACAACTCCAACATTATTTTGGCCAATCTTTTGAGGCATAAATATAGGCTCAGTAGATTTAAATCTTTCTTTCACTACGGTAATGACGCTTCCATCAGGAGTTTCATATGATTTGCTCAAAGTTTCTAATTCACTAGATGCAACCTCATCTTCCGCCACAAAGCACATCTTTTCCTTCATGTCTTGGACTATCTCTAATTCTGCAGTTGTTGTAAAAGAAAAACCGCTTTCTGTCAAGAGCTTTTGCAAATAATTTGTAATGTCTTTTCCTCCCACATAACTCGTCCTGTAAGGTACAATTTATTTGAATATTATGTCCATACTTACGAGCTACACCATAAATAATTCAATTATTGATTGTTTGATTTGACTGTGGCTGTGGCGTAAAGTATTCATTCTTATAAGGGCACTTGCCCCATTTTACACAATTCTACTCTCACTGTTTTGGCAAGCAAGTCCCTACCACTGTATTGACATAGCTGAAGACAGCTTCCATTTGACTATATCAAGTGGCCCTGACGTGACTCGAACCCATGACCCGAAGGTTGTGAGACCAGAAATTAAAGGTATCATCCCAAGCAGCGGGCTGTCAACTAATTATAACCAAGTATGTAGGTTGGGGGTTACAGAGGCAACAGTTCGTCCATGTACTAGTAACCTTTTAACAGCCGGCTGTTTGGGATGATGGTATCATTCTGGTCTCACAACCTTGGGGTTGTGAGTTCGGGTCATGTCAGGGCCACTTGATATAGCCAAATGGAAGCTATGTCTTCAGCTATGTCAATACAGTGGTAGGAGCTTGCTTGTCACAGGGCTGCCAAGTAGTACAGATATGCCGGGTATTAATACAGATTTCTGATCCAGAATACCCAAATACTAATTCTACCTTCAAAATATAGATTTCCCCACTTTGTTTATTTCTCATTAATAATTACTTGTTATGAAGTAAAAACACAAGAACTGCATCCCAACATAGATATGTGTGCTTGTGATTGGTGTTAATAGCCTTAAAAATTGGTTACATTACACCAGAAATACATACATATCAGTTCTGCACTTATGGATTTCTTTTTACACCCAGTATTTTTGTAGACCGTTTGCCGTTCAACCACAGAATACCCTACAATACTAATTTTGGGCATCTTGAGTACAGAAATGGCTATTGAGGGGTTGGCAGCCCTGTTGTCATAACAGTGAGAGTAGAATTGAATTCACAAGCAAACTTAGGGAAAATATGTACAGTTGTTCATACAATTTTACACAGTACTGAATGCTCATCTGCACAAGATCTAATTAATTATTTGAGTATTACTACTTGCTTTTGTGCTAAAAATCAGCCAAACCTGGATAGCTTTCACCAATTCCATTGGCTTCATCAGTCCTAATGACTTGCCGCCAAAAGGTTAATCGTCACGTGATAGTGGTGTGACGTCACATCAAGATATTGGACCGTGATCCGTGCACATTCGAGAGGAAGATTAGAGAGGCCATTCATATCAGACGCCTCAAGCCGGACCTCAACAAGAATGTGGGGGCCGCGGAACTGCCGGCAATCTACAGCAACATCCTGCCAGCCGCCGCCGACGTCACACCACTATCACGTGACGATTAACCTTTTGGCGGCAAGTCATTAGGACTGATGAAGCCAATGGAATTATTAATTTAATTGATTTTATGTCATATTGTATACCGGTAAGTTTTTCTATATATACAGATCATGTTCTGTGGGACCAAAGTTAGAACGAAGTGAGCGATAAAAGAAAAAATGTATGAACTGCGAAAAATTCTTGGGGTGGGCTTATTAATTTTTGTTGTAATTTGTTTTTTGTAAACGCACTGTGTGCTTATTAGAATGAATATGGTATTTTAAAATTAGTTCTCTTGGTTAACTGTACAAATTGCAATATCTGTATAGCATCATATTGCATCTATTACACCGCACTTGTCCAGTCACTGAGCATAACCTTTAAATTAAATTATTGGCATCAAGCAAGATTTATGCTAAGTTTATTATATCTTGACACAATATTGTTATACTATATCAGAGATGTGAACATACGGGAAATACCCGTAATTTTACGTTTTTTGAGGTCTGAAAAATCATTACGTCCGGGCTGTAGGTTTAATACTGGATTCCGATAGTTTCATTTTCATAAAGAATATGCACTTTTCCAAGCAATATCGTGTCCGCGGCCACTGACAGACATTAACCCAGTTTTGACTGTGACCTCGATTTCATGAAACGAAAGTGCTTTTGGCTGGATCACGGTGGAAAGTAGATGTAGCGCATTGAAAATGCATTCTCACGCTATTGTTTGTGCGTTGCGATAAATATAAGTAGAGTCGGGTGCCAATCACTGCACTTGTGCAAAAACTAAGTTTGCGTCTGCTTTCAGTTTTTTAAACTTAAATTATTTCAATTTACAACGTAATCGAGGATTACATGCAATAAGGGACGGTGGAATATTTACCAGGCAGGGGGACCGGTGCATTTGGTAGGGGGACAGGTACTTTTTTCAAGGTGCAAAGTAGGGGGACCTGATGATTTTTCATTCTCGTTGGGCATGGGACGTTTACTTTTTTCAGGTGCTGAAATCCCACTTTGACGTGAGCGAATCGCTACAAATTATTCACGCGAATATTCATGTGAGGGGACGCGGACTTTTTTTATGAATAAAGGTCATGGGACCTCAGTTTTTTTTTCATCACATCAGCATGGGACAAGACCTTTTTTCAGACAAGTTTTTCGATATGCACCGGTCGCCCTGCCTGGTAAATATTGCACCGTCCCTAATGTACTACGGACTTAAGATTTATAATACTCGATGACAGTTACGACTCAACTGTGTCAGTGTCAAAGTCTTCACAAAAGATCCATGTTTGAATCAGAATTAATGATATTGACATTATTGTACAGTGGCAGATCTGGGGGTGGGGTGGTATATCGGGTTGCTACAAAGTGTAGGTACAGACGAGCATAGATGTCAGTGGCAGAATATTTAATCCTTCAAAAATGAGAGGAGTGTCAATACGACCATCATACAGACAGATGCTATACTGGTAAGTATATTACCATCAAATACTTAGTATTTTTAGGACCCACTATATACAAATAGCATTTGAATTAATATTTTATTATATTTTTATTGTAATTTTAAGTATGTACTAAACTGTGAAACATTAAGATTTTGTTAAGATTTTTCTCATTTTTTATTAAGATTTTTGCTTGCAAATTAAGATTTTTCAAGGGTCGGATTAAGATTTTCTGCGGTGACAGGTTCACATCTCTGCTATATGTTCACAATATTGTTGTGGACATAAAAAATTGACTTATACCTGAGTGAATGCATAATGGGAACATAGTCTGTAATTGCCACGACGTTGATCATGTCAATGCCCATGTCAACAACCAGTCCGTCACTTCGTCCTGATGATGTCATGATAGTTGTGGAGTCACTCATCAGATGTAAAGCATCTGTATTGAAAGTTTCAAACATTACCTGAAATTATATGTAATTAAGTCATTAGACTAATGACTCCAAGTCAGTTTAGGACTATATCACATCGTCACTGGTGGGATTTGATGCCACGACCATATGGCACCAAATCGGCTAGCAGTTCAGGCTAACTCACTAGTCCACTCTGCCACCGGAATCAGGTTAAGGCCCGTCCACACCGCTACGACTATGGCAGACGCGACGCCGCGTCTGCCACAGTCGCGTTGGTGTGGACACGCTTACGACTACGATTCGATCAATATCCGTCGCGTCGGAGGCCGTTGTGAAAGTTGAACATGTTCAGTTGTAGTTGGGCCTCGTCGGGCCTTGTCGCATATAGTTGGCACTAGTTGCATTGGTGTGGACACTCCTACGAAGTGACGGGCCGTCCTAGACTGGTTTAAGTAACGAATATGTACTTAAACGTAACTCCGGTATTATATTTATCGACAAAATGCGTGTGCTCTAATCAATAATGTTAAGAGCTGTATTGATCTATCGGCGGGGGTAGTTTATGAAACACTCGCCAGGATCTCGGAGGCTGGACAGGCACCGTCGTAAGCAGACGCTAGTTTTATGTTTCTATACAATGCTCTACGACCGTCGCGTAGTGGAGAGTTGCGTCACGTTGGTCACAGTCTTAGCTGGGTGGACGGGGCTTTAAAAACCATGGCTCAAACGACAGTTTTCTTAGAGAGTTATACTGAAACCACACTGGTCTTCAAGGAATTATTGATCTTACCGTACTATGAATTATTGACTTTGTGTTCACACATATGATCCACTCTATAGCCTCAACCCGGTCCGGCCAAAAACAAATACATTTTTTAGTAATTAATTAATTAATTAATTTATTTTAAAAGTACATGAACCGATTCATCAAAACGTCTTAGAATAAACATTCTACCAAATAAAATATCAAACTTGCATACATTACAAGCTCTAAAGCATGAAAGTAGATTAAATTGATAGAAAATAGCCAAATATTCTGTCACCCTATTAGTTTAGTTTGGTTGTCACGGTACAATCGATGTTTGTTGTTGTAAAACGTCTGCTATCATTTCATACTCTTTAATTAAAAAACATGCATTTTAGGAGTACTAGACATGAAGAAACAAGTAATCAGCCTTTATTAAAAATACGTAAACATATAATGCAAACATATAGCAAACATATTTACAATTGCAAAAACATGATTATACCAGATTTAGAGTTACTATTATTAATCTTGATGAGATTGATAACCATGAACAAGTAGATGCTGTCATGTGAATACTAAATAAACGAACGTAAGAAGTAATGAACGTCAGCGAGTTTCTGACAAACCGGGTCATTACGCTGGACCGGGTCGTGGCTAAGTGAATCACATGTCTAATGGTTTGAAATGATGTATGATTTAATGGACTTGGGTACATGTATATATTATTATATGTAATTTAGTCATTAGACTTATGACTACGAGACTATGTGATATAGTCCTAACCTGACTTGGAGTCATAAAACTAATGACTGAATTACATATAATAATATACCCAAGTCCATTAAATCATAAATCATTTCATTACCTGAAATGTAAAAAAAGTTGTAAATTTATGAAACTACCAATAATTTAGTGAAAATGCACATTTCCATCAGTGAAAATTTACTATACCTCTGTGATGTCATACTTTGTGTAGGTGTCTAGTTGAGGTTTAAATATTTGTAGAATTGCGTGTTCCTCAGGCGCTATCCGCAACTCATTATAGAAGGTGTGGTGCCAGATCTTTTCCATATTATCAATGTCTAAGATCTCTCCATGCTATAAATATTATATTCTAATATTTTATTATATTTTTCTACTGTTTGTCAATTGATGTTGTCTTCTTAACCCATGTTTGACATGGCCACCCATGGGTATGTCTCTGAACTGCCTTGAAAAATTTACTTTCCTGTACTTTCTGTGTATTTTTACTGCACTTATCTCCATGCTCTCTATACAATTTTAGCAGTAGGGACTAGGGAGGCAGTAGAGAGGCATTAGAGAAGCAGTACTGCCTGTTGTGTTCTAGGCTTTATGGTTGTAGTTGTTTGTCTACGATTTCTTTTCATTGTTACGCTGTTCAGAGCACGCTTGGGTCCATTATTAATGATAATATTAATAATAATGATAATGATTGAAAAAATGGGTGATAATAATGATAATGTGATGAAAAATTCTGTAACGTAAAGTAATGGTAATATAATGGTAATGATAAAAAAATAATGAAAAAAATCATTACTTTTTCATTATTTTTTCATAACTGAAATTAATAACAATAATATGTATGGCATTGACAATCATGAGTTCAAAATTCTTTTCATTGCTTCAAATAACATAGATACATGTATCTATTCTGCAATGCACATAAGTTTACTTCAATTTCAGATAACAGATTAAAGATAAAAGGATGGCTTACACTCTTTTAAAGTCACAATTATCACTTATAAATAGTGAATGTTCATCAAAGTACAATTTCCTTATCAGAATTATCAACACTAAGATAGCAAATAATCTTAATTGAAGGCATGGTCACTACTTGTGAATAGCCACTGGTTAGAACTTATGGGCTTGTTAGGTAACAACGCAGTAAGAAGTCCTTATGGGAGTTGAAGAACAATAGGGTATGGCACTTCTAACTGATAAAAATGGGAAATCAAACAGTCAATGATACTTGTGTGTTTAATTGCATTAATTCTAGCAAAGCAAAATATATGTAGGAAATCTAATTATATTTTTTCAAAGTCAAATTTCCTATTTCCTTTATATCAAACTAATATAAATACTAAGTACAAAAGCAATCATTAAACTAAAGAACTTGTAAAAATAATGAAAAAATAATGAGATTTGTGTATGAAATTGTAATGATAATATAATGGTAATGATAAAATAGCAATGATAATATAATGTTAACGAAAACTTTTTTTGACAAATTATAATGATAATGAAAATTTTCATCATTATTTATAATGATTGATAATGATAATGACAAAAAGATAATGGACCCAAGCCTGGTTCAGAGATTCCAAAGGTGGCCACAGTAGAAGTTGGTCAAAATTGTCAGTTTAATAAGTTGAATTTGTACTGTGCAATGAAAATGAATATAAATACTAGATTCCTGTTACACAATCAACTTATTCAAGGATATTAGCAATAATGATTTCAGATTTATTCACCATAGCACTATAGTGTTATCTTATAGAGAGAGACGCGTGCACAAACATGTCTTAGAAAGACATACTAACTTTTATTGGGTAAGTCATCGAAAGAATACCCCTCTTTGACTGAGCTTCATCTCCGACATAAGAATCCTTTTGACCACCAATCACACCTGGTTTTAAAAAAAAGTACAATGAACGTGTTAAATACATAGGATTTTATCATGTTATTAGGACAGAAATTACAAATAAAATAAGCACACAAGATATCAAAGGTTGGAACTCCAACTTTTTATATCTGCTAGATAATTATCATTGGTGTATGTATATTTTTAAAGTCCATAGAAAAGTCTTGAACGTTTGCAAAAGCCTATATAAGGCAAAAAAAACAACAAATTTCCCGATCTGAACAAAATTCATTTCAAAACCTAGGAAATCAACATTGTATTTATGAATGGTTTAATAACAAACTTTGAGAAATAAAGAGGAATTTGTCTAAAGTCAGTATACTAGCTGTAAAATAATATGGGTTTGTGTGTCACAATGTGTGTCTTCTAGAAAAATATCATGATACATCAGCCCTACTGCCATGTAAATTAGAACACTTATTATTATGTGGCTAAGCTGCAAAAAGCACCGTATCGCAAGGATGTCGCTCGGTGGTTTGAAACCCACACTTTTTACATGGCTGTTGAAAGAGCTCAGTTATTTATATGGAGTTTAAGCTGATAAACTCCTAATATAAGAATGTAATGAATATGCAAGTAACCAATTAACTTATCGTAGAGGTTAGTAATAAGTTACTCTACTACTCACAATTCAACTCACACTGACGTTGCGGCTTCCATCACAGAGCCTTTGACCGAAGTGACAAATCTGGTGTAGTTACGTCACATTGGCGCGAATTTGATATCTGCCAGGTGGAGTTCCAGGCAGAAAGCAGATGGAGGAGGTTCGGGGGGATGCTCTTGCCCTGGTTGAGGTTGAGCTTCGGACGGTGCTGGTGGATCTTCATGGCTTCTAGGATCTTGCGGCGGAAGGTCTGGTCTTCTCTGCCTATGACTTTGGCAGTGTCACCGTGGAATCTGTGTCCTGAGTTAGCCGTGTGGATCTGAATGGCAGACTGAGTGCTATGAGGGTCCTTATGCTCCTTGAGTCTTGTCTCTAGATTCCTGCCAGTCTCTCCGATGTATAACTCTTCGCAGGAGGGGCATTTGATATCGTATATACCAGATTTGTCACTTCGGTCAAAGGCTCCATGATGGAAGCCGCAACGTCAGTGTGTGTTGAATTGTGAGTAGTAGCGTAACTTATTACTAACCTCTATGGATATTCCTACTACTAATAATAGTCCGCATAAAGATAACTTATCGTATCTCTTCTCTATCGCATCTCTTTGAAGTTACTTGAGGAAAACTTGTCTCAATGGAATGTGTAACTAAAAGAGAGACCTATTTAAATTCTACACCTTATTCTAAGGTCACGGCATGACGTGTCTTAACTGCTACCCCAGACAAATTGAAAATCAGCCACACGGCAAAAATTGAACCGTGGGTTTTACTCGATGACCATTTCAATTGTTCTACCGAACCCTAGCTGTCACACAGTGCTGTGGTTATAACCACTATTGCATTGATTGCATCATATAAGTATGATAGTTGATGTGGAGGATGTGATTATTCTATGAAAACCTTTTAGAATTATTATTGTGTATACCAGTAGGAGCAGTGTGTACACTGTGCCATGCTAATTCAATTATGTATCTGGTAGTTATACAGCTTAATAACCAGTTGAAATACATGTCCATGCATTGTGTGATAAAACTTTGTCACAGTTTAAATAAGCCACAATTGTTTTCCTCAAGTGAATAACGTGAGTACAATAGATACAATAGTATGCATAGATTGCAAGTCTTGCCTGAAGTGTATTGTCAACAGTCACTGGATTATCTATCATTTTAAATGTTCTTTCCTAATTAACAAGTAATTTACCCGCGTGCTTTGGTCTTCCGACAACAGAGGGGAAAACTGCCCTTGGAGCATCGTCACCAGCAAATCCAGCTTGGATCATTCCTCCTCCATTACACACAGCAATCACCTCGAAATCTTCATCAGAATCATAGAACTCATCATCAGACATTGTAGCTGAGCATTAACTGAACCCTCTGTGGAAATAAGAACCCATAATGGCTATATTTCTTTATGTGCAATCATTTATACTTTTCATGGTGTAACTTTGTTTTGGCTATTTACAAATGAATTAAGGACTAGTTCTTGAATGAAATTCAGACTTCAGTGCCTCATATAGGTACACTGTACATTGTAGTTATTTCATCACATGCCAATACAGTACAACCTCATTCACAGGGCTGCCAAGTAGTACAGATATGCCGGGTATTAATACAGATTTCCGAATCTAAAAATACCCAAATACTAATTCTACCTTCAAAATACAGATTTTGTGTTTTTTTTCATTAATAATTACTTTCTATGAAGTAAAAGCACAGAAACTGCATCCAAACATAGATATGTGTGCT
>CM032664.1:9453579-9463881 GCA_019095985.1 Streblospio benedicti | reverse complement strand
TTTGTGGTGCCAAGATGTCGATGTCTTATTATTTTTATTATGTAATTTTTATAGTATTTTTATATTAAATATCATTATTATCCAAAGGTATTTTTTGATTGAATGATGTTACAAAACGCTAAACACTGTGTAGATGATATGCGATTATGTTACACATGTCATCTGATATTTCCACTTTGGGGTGGGGGTGGGGGTCCAAAAAAAAGAGAAGATTGTTCTACTTTTGCTGAGCGTGACAAAATGTCTACTTGTTATTGCTGTCACGTGATCGCCGCCACCATGGCGGTCATGTGACAATCTCTTGATTTGCATTTGGCACGATGGGATTTGAACAACTACATATATATTAATCTTCATTATTTTTCATAATAAACAATTAACCAGAAATATGTGGGGTTTTTAAGGTTGGCGCTGGAAGGATGCAGATTTGGCTCCTGAAGACATGAAAGACATCATCCGCATTCACAACGCTAACAATGAGCAGGCCTGGCAGGAAGTGCTGAAGTGGGAGGCTCTGCATGCCAAGTTAGTTATCTTAAAACATAGAATTATTAAATGATAGAGATTTTTGAATAGCTTTTTTTTATTAAGTTGTACGATATTTTTATATTATTTTGAACATTTGAAATTTGTATTATATCTCAAACTTAGTCTTTTATTGATAAAATTTTGAAGTTGTAGATAAATGTAAGTTGCATCACACGAGATATTACTAATTTTCCTATGTGATAAGACCATTAAAGCTATGATTTTGACTCTAGTTTTGTTGGAAAGTGACAGCATGGACAGGGAAACGATCTGTGTGTGCTGCTCAATGCTGTGACTGGGGCGAGCCAAATGTACTGTGACTTTGCACCAGCCATTTTTTGTCAAACTTCCATATCATGTCCAGAAGTTATTCTGCATTTTAACATTTATGAAACACAAGTTCACATCATTTGTCACATGAACTAACTTGCACATTCTTTTTCTCAACATTGCAATGTTCATGATTTTATTTTGTTGAAATAGCATCTAGGTTACTTTATCTAACATGCGTGGGTTATTCTGCATTTTTAATGTTTCAAGTAATTATGACTTATCTTTTATTGATAACAAATGATCATGGCTTTACATAACATAATGTTCATGTTATTAATAGAAAGACCATCTAGGTATGGGGATATGTGACTTAAGATTCAGTGTTTTTAACTTTTTTTGCTTTCAGTAAAGGTGATTTGGAAGATCGTGGAATCGAACTCACGACCTCCCGGCTATGAA
The DNA here is from genome assembly GCA_019095985.1 of Streblospio benedicti. Classification (NCBI taxonomy): domain Eukaryota; kingdom Metazoa; phylum Annelida; class Polychaeta; order Spionida; family Spionidae; genus Streblospio; species Streblospio benedicti. The sequence continues at coordinate 9,462,621 of CM032664.1, read as the reverse complement.
TCAGACCCGGTCTTATATGTCATAGTCGGTGTGCTGCTACCGTTACACCAACCTACCATGACGAAGGACACACACTTCAACTTCGCCTATATGCTGCGTTGCGCAACCACACTGTCTGACACCTGTTGCTATATTTAGCTTCACCATCGTGCCAGCCTTAATCAGACAAGCACCCTACCGACTTCGTTTGTTGGCATGCTGTGATAAATGCAGGATGCATTTGTCTCTGAAGCACTTTCTTTTACAGACTCCCCCCAACTCCCTTCTCCTCTACAACCAGCCCACTTATGTGACGTTCTCACTTTCACAACAGCCCCGACAGGGATACCATATTCAACCTATCCCACTAGGGATCCGGGCACTACCCAGAGTCACCATCCCCTCGTGCTACTGGCTGCTTTGGAGAGTGAGCTAGGGAGTTTTTGTACTACGTCAGTGTTTCAGGGACACAGGGTTATCAGATCAGGAATTCTCCCAGTGAGTATGCATTCCCATAGTCAGCTTTCGGTGACCGAGGGACCTGTAAGAATTCGCAGATCTAACTTTCCCACTATCCAGATCACACATACCCAACTATCTGAGTTCGAAATTCCCGGGCGGTAGCCCCCTCCCGCAGTGTCTTGCACACGGGGCCAGTCCCACTGGACTAATGGACAATTTCACAATTTCACAGGGCGACTACCTTTGGCTTCTGCGAAGGTCCCGGGTCCTTGTCTTCCACCAATTGAAACGAAAGTCAGTGTTGCTTGTAAAGGTGATTTGGAAGATCGTGGAATCGAACTCACGACCTCCCGGCTATGATTCAGACCGGTCTTATATGTCATAGTCGGGTGTGCTAACCGTTACACCAACCTCCCATGACGAAGGACACACACTTCAACTTAGCCTATATGCTGCGTTGCGCACCCACATTGTCTGACACCTGTCGCTATATTTAGCTTCACCATCGTGCCAGCCTCAATCAGACAAGCACCCTACTTCGTTTGTTGGCATGCTGTGATCAATGCAGGATGCATTGTGTTTCTGAAGCACTTTCTTTACACTTTGACTATTACTTATGTAAGGAAAATATTGCTGTTTCATATTCAGATGACATGTATTCGTCTGTACATATTGTATTGCAGCAATGAATTCTAACCTTGGGAAGAAAACCTTGTGGGGTGTGGGGGGGGGGGCGGTTCTTGACCAAAAAGTACACGCGGGGTGCCAGAAACACTAAATTAGAACCCATACATAATACCAGGCTCATTCACAAATTGTAACCCATACGTACACCAAATATGATAAATTCTGGAGAATCCCCCATTCTCTTCATGAAATTTCTCAGAAGTCTTAGTCAACTGGCAAAGGCTGACTAGACATGACTCATGTTGATAGTGAGTGATACTAGAAACAGGGCTGTGCATGCGAAAATTATTTAGCAGGCATCATTTATTGGTTTAGCATCATAGTTGTTCTGATAGTTTCCAGTAGCACTAATATATCAAATTTTGGACAGATTGATATACTCACTGCGAGGACAAAACCTATAGATACAATAGAAACAAACAGGTTATGATGTCGTATTAAGTGAACAAGTGCGGAATGCCAATAGGCGGACATATTGTCATCTGTGACTTGCAAAATGTAAATGATGAACAGATAGCAGATGCCTTTGGTAACTGATGACAGACCCTTGTCACTTTCCATATAAATTATTTATTCACTCGTATACTTTAACTAGGCATAGTGTAGGCTTTCCTTTTGTGTATAATAATTAATTATTTAAGTGATAGTGGTGTCAACATATTACCAAAATAAAATTAATGTTTATTGTAATTTTACTTGTGGACATAATACAAATTATTCATAGTTACTCCCCATCATGCGACCGATTATATGTAAAAGTTTAAACGTCCAGGATCAACTGACTACCTTACAATTTAGCATGGTTGTTTATATACAGGTGGGTTGGTAAAAAGAATGTCTGAATTAGCACTGAAACAAAAAAAAAAATGTGACTAAGCCACATGAGTTGTAATTTCCACAATCAATATTTTGCACAAATTTCTACTCATGTTACATTTTAATTACTTTCACCCGGAAAGGGTTTATGACCATACAGGAACTAGTAAGAACATACGTGTATGAATTACTGCTCTGCAAATATTAGCACATTGGTTGACCACTTACCTTAACTGGTGAGTTAACAAAAAAAGGCCTCTTTGTGGTTAAGGTCTCAAGCCTTTAATCTATGTTTGCACATGAGTCTTTGCCAGTAAATACTGCTTTGTTTTAATACAGTGGGAAATTTGAACTGTCCACTATACAGAGGTAACTAAGCTATTTGGGAGCAGATAGTGTTCACTGTCCACATACGACAGGTGTCCATTATACAGAGGTTCACTTTATGTTATATAGGAAAACTGAAACGGAGAAGTGAAAAGCGTCCACATAAGACAGGTGGCCACTATACGGAGGTGTCCACATGGACAGGTTCCATATATATATGGCTCTTATATATATATATATATATATATATATATATATATATATATATATATTAGTATGTGGAGGGTTAACCGGATAACCGGCTATGATCGATTTTCTAAGCATAACCGGTCCCTACATTGACAAACCGGTTATTGATTTTGATGATTATTTTCATGCCCAAGCTATATATATATCCATATATTTCATTACTTTTTGCCTGATTTAACATTTTTGGCAGTTCAAATTGCTTTGCTGGTGAACATAAAAGACGAAATGCATAAACCGCGAGTTTTTTTTCAAACGCTAATTATTCACATTTGACCTGGAAAATGCAGGTGCTGTATCAGTAATGTGTATCCTATTAATGTGAGACAGGAGTTTTAGGAATGAATGGTGGCTATTTATGTCTATTAACCAATCTTTCCAAAATCGTAATGAATGAATGTTCCGTGATTACCGCAAATCTTATAATAATGGCCTACTGCTAATGGCAGCCTCCCTCTATTAAAACGCCCCCTGACCTGGCAGGTATTCTGTGCCTACCTTCATAATAGCCCCCCTTAATGATCCCTTTTTAATGATCAATATTTGAGTCTGATTCGCTTTCATAATGTATTATAACAAGGCTGAATTGTATAAAGCTCCTAAAAATCATGCAACGTTTGAAACCAGAATGCTTTGTCTTATCTACATTATTAACCGCCTACCTCAATTAAACGCCTGCCTCTAATAAACACCTCCCCTCAAGTAGAAGTATTCCAATAGCCGCCCGGCTGTTATTAGAAGATTTATTCTAATTGGATTTACATTGCAAATTCTAGTCCTTTGACCCATAACAGTTATGGTGTGCTTTTACAGGAGCTCTATTTACCCAGTCTTGGATCAAAGATCCATGCCAATCGCTTGAGATGATGGCTTCATTAATAATGCAGGAACCTCAATATTCTGATTGTGAGAAAGTGCGGTCCTCCTTGTAAGACATTAGAATTAAAAAGAAGACCCAAACATTTGGGATTTAACAACTGCCAACCCACAGGATCAAGACACCTAGTAGTCGCATCTATTACGTGCCACCCCACCCATATACTTGGACAAGAGGTGTAAAATTTTTGAGTACAGTATGAAACAACTATTAAAAACTTCTGGACTGCATTGTACTTCAAAAGATGAGGTACTTATGCTATGGAATCAACAAATAAGGCAGGGTATGAAATAGAGCCGGCCCGAGGACCCCGGCGCCCGGCTGATCACGGCCGGGTAGGTTAATTACAAAGGTTCGCGGCCCGGCGTGCGGCAACGTTTTGAAGCAGCATACTGCTCGATATTCCCGTGATTTCCTTGTTTCATGCACCGACCATCGTGCCTGTCAATCAAATGGGGTTTGTGAAACACACTACACCAAACAGCTGCCGTTATAACGGTTTCTAAGGTAATATGTGAAGTAATATTAGGCGAGTATTAGCTTAAAAAAAAATCGTTTGTAAATCAATATACTTCATTCATCGACTTTTAGTAGTATATAAACATCTCGGTGTGCGTTTAGACTGTCATTTGCGACCCAGTAGCTTGGTCAATCAATATCTTTGGCACGTTTACCATGGCCTCCCGTTATTAATATCCAATGATGATTTATGTCAGGTTTAGTAGCAGGTATTAAAGTATATTGTTTTCAAGTATGGATCAGACATGGCGTCAAATTTTTTAAGCAGTCAAGTATAAGTTCATTTTTTTGGCTTCAACCCTCCCAAAGCACAAACACAAAAAAGATCACATGAAGATGTAAAACTGTATAATGCCAAGTACATGTATGCTAATACCAAGAGAAAACGCATTGTTGTGCCTTCTTTGAAGGAAGATTTATTAAGTGGCTGTTAGTTGAAGAAACAACCAAAATTCTTTTGTATATACACAAAATTAAATGAGTAAAAAGATATAGTTTTACAGTATTTTTGAATCTGCAAAAAATTCTGGGCGGCCATTTTACCTGGGCGGCTACTTTTCAGAGTTGCCGCCCGGTGGGGAGGGAGCAAATTTTCATGAGTTTCATACCTTGAATAAGGAATAAGAGATTTCAAGCTAAAGATAAAGATATAATGTTATTCATTTTTATTTTCAGGGAATGTGAAAACCCCAGGCTTAAGAGTTTTGGTGGTAAAGCTAAGGATTTCTCTCCTCGAGCACGGATGAGAGGGTGGCTAGGGTGAGTTACTGAATTCTGTCTTATAGTCAGCACGGTTGGCTTGTTAGCATAACACACATGATCATCTGATATTCTGCAGCCATTAACTTGCTGATGATTATAGCAGAGGGAGGGCATGTGGTGTTTGTACATGGATCTGCAGAGGAAGGTTAGGTAACCAACTGAGCCTCGGGGGTGGAGGGATCACACTAGCTATTGTTTTCAAACTAGGTGATGTAGCATTGTGCGCTGATTGTGCTGCCGATGCAAGTATGTGAGAAATGATCAATTGAAGATCAATAAGTGGGCCAATGACCTGGTGTAAATTGTAAAGTCGTAGATCAAAACTTGGATCAAGACTATAAACCAGACATTTACATTTACATTTGCATTATGTCTGGTGCAGGTTACACTACAGGCATCGATTTCAATGTCATAACATGGGAACGTGTCAAAGAGGCATCTGCATCAGATGAAGAAACTATTGCTCTAGTAAAAACAATTATACAAGGTTTTCCACCTTCTAAAGATCAGTTGGATGCCAATATTCAACCCTACTGGAACATAAGAGAGGATTTAACTTGCCTTGAAGGTGTTGCACTCTATCAGAATAGGATAATTGTCCCAAAATGCCTCAGAGCTGAAATCTTAGACAGTCTTCACTCTGCCCACCAGGGCGTTGCAGGCATGAAATCAAGATCTAGAGCTAGTGTTTACTGGCCCAGAATAAATAGTGCAATTGAAAACAAACGTTCATCTTGTCGAACGTGCAATCAAATAACACCATCACAACCTGCAGAACCAGCAATCCAGTCTCCACAACCAGAATATCCATTTGACCAGGTAGTCGCAGACTATTTCAATCTTGCAGGTAGAATGTATCTGGTATACGCAGAACGATACTCAGGCTGGGTAAGTGTCATTCAAACATCACCTGGAACCACAGGAGCCACTTCATTGAAGAAGCATCTTCGCACGCTCTTTAGCATATTTGGTGCACGACGAGAGCTCTCTGCAGATGGTGGCCCCCCGTTCCCTTCATATGACATCCAATGTTTCCTACGTACATGGGGAGTCCACTACAGACAATCATCTGCTCACTATCCACAAAGCAATGGCTGGGCCGAACTCGCTGTGAAAGTAGCAAAACGCATCCTCCTGGACAATGTTGGTAGTGGTGGCGAAATATACACTGATAAAGTTACCAGAGCACTATTACAACACCGCAACACCCCTACTATACCTGAAATCGGATTATCTCCTGCTCAAATTCTGTACGGTTGAACATTGAGAGATTGTTTACATACAGTTGAAGAATCACTAAAAATACGACCTGAGTGGCGTTTAGTAGCAGAAAGAAAGAGAATCCAGCTCCATCTAAATGCTAATTCTATTCTAAAATCTAAATGACTGTAGGGTTTTTTGTGTCTGTCGACCTGACGTTTCAGTGTATAATATATGAGCATTTACAATAGAACAATTAACTAAAAACCAAAAAAATATATTTCCAATACTTTTTGAAAACCTACCAACAGAATATTTCAAACGTAACTGATCATGCCTGTCAACCCCATTCATAAATCTATTGTATTGATGTATGGATGAAGGCTGTCTGATGTCATTTAATGCATGCCCTTGCCTTCTCTGGCATTGTCGTATTTCAGCAGGATCAGTTACGTTTGATAAGACATTTACAACTTTCTTATCTTTCCAAGAAGTGGCAGTAATATTACCACCTACTTCTTGAAAAATTTTACTTTCTCCCATTCTCATTTTCCCAGGGTTCTTCATTGTGGCTGGTAAATCTTTTCTATTAGTTCTAACTGTTCCACAGCTGTATATTCCTCTAGCCTCTAAGTCTTTCATTAATTTAAGTGATGTAAAATAATTGTCAAAAAAAAGATGATAATATTTATTATCTAGTCCTGCTGATAGCTTTGTCACTACATCGTGACCTAGCCCATTTGCAGAGTTGCCAGCCCTTTTTCCCAAGTAAATGTCAAAATCATGAAGATATGCATTTCTTGCATCACATCTCATCCACACTTTTATGCCTCTCTTGACTGGCTTAGCTGGCATATATTGTTTATATGACAGTCTGCCAGTGTATGCAATCATGCCTTCATCAATTGAGTTCTCTTTGTGAGGATGATAGTACGATTTAAATGTATTTTTGACAGTGTCTAATATGGGCCTAATCTTATACAGCTTGTCATCACTCGCTTCTTCATTTTCTCTGTCACTAACATGAAAAAATCTTGTGATTTCTTCATATCTATTGCATGTTGTTGTTCTTTTGAAGCCATCATTTCCAATAAACACATCACTAGACCAATACATATCATATCTAGGGAGACTATTAACTCCCATATAAATATTGAGTCCCATATAGGCACTAATTTCTGCATCAGTCACTTCCTCCCACCCATCATCTTGTAATTTCCATCTAGCATAATTGTTAGTATGTCTTGTTATTGTAGACATTAATTGGCGTGGTAAAAAAAGTTGAAAATAATCCAAAGGTGTTGCATTATAGACATCAAAATCATCTGGTAGATTAGGGCCAGTTTCCTCAGTAAAATCCTCGATATCTATATTTGAAAAAACATCTGTCCACTGAATACCTCCTTGCTGTGTCCCATTGTTCACTTCATTTTCATCATCTGATAAATCAGAACTACTCTCATTATCAATCCCAATGTCCAAATCACTTTCATCCTGAATGTTATCAAATCCTTCAAAATCATTTTCATCATCACTATCTCCAAACATTTGTAACCATAATTCTTCATTGTTATTCATATTTTCATTCAACTGTCTTCTACTCGCCATCATAACCAGTTATACAATGAGCAATTTTAGTCATGTAATACCTTTTATACTCATTTTAATCTACTAATAATAACACACACTTACCTTTTTAATTAAGCATCAGAAGCAAGCTAGCTTCCCATCACATCTTTGAAAAAAGCCGAAGAAAATATACCCTCCCTTTAATCAGAGCCATTTTTTACCTAAATGTCTAAAATCAACCCCCTATGATACATACATCAATCTGGAGCTGGCAGAAATGTCAACAAATGCAGGTCAATAACTGATCTGTTTATCTTAGCTGCAAACCACAGACACCTCATTAACTTTGCACCCGCAAAAAGCCGCTATACCTGTTGAGATACATGACGCTCATAGGCGCTATCCCAGATAGAGAGATAAGCGCGGCTTGCCGCTTACATGGGATAAGTGAGCAGCCGCCAAATGGCGCTATATGGGAGAAAGAGTTAATATGTATTCTAAAGTCTTCTAACGTATAGATCAAGTAATCATCGATATATATTATCTGTCAAACACAATAGCATGCATGTAATCCATATTATTTAGTATGTAAACAGGCATGTCTAGTTCTATTATTTTATTCACCATATTTGTCTATATTGGAATGTGTCCGTCAATAAAGATTCTTACATAATGCTAGATCTGTGTATTCTTCAATGATCTAATTGCAGCGAACGAATTCATAAAAGGCCAATGGTAAATACTCCGATTACTAGACATTGGCGATAGTACGAGAAATTCACGAATGTCACGAATGAAAAAAAAAGTCTGACCTTTTGGAAATTTGCATAATTCGCAAAAATGTGCGTAAATTCTTATAATAATTGGAATCTGCATGCTTTCTTGACCTTTTTTATGCAAAAGAAAAAGAAAGAATTATGCGAATTTTGAGAATGACGTTCGTAGTAAATCCTGTAAATTCACGATTTTTTTCATGTTGTTCACAAAATTCGTTTTAGGCCTCAAGCTGGCATCACGCAACTGGTTTGCTGTTTTATTTTGGTTATGTGTTATTTAAAATTACTGTTTCAAGTTTATTTGCTGCACTATAACACATATAGCATTATGCAACACGAAAGGTAACAAACTTCCTCATTTATACTGCCATGGGGTGGTATAGCAAAATAATAATAAAAAGAATTTGTGTTATGTTCGATTTCAATTTTGCAAATTATCCGAATCATAGAGTCAATATTCATTGAGAAATTCTTTGAAACCAATGACACAAAGAGAATTTGGATCCGATTTTGGATCCGATAAAAGGCAAATTTTAAAGGTAGACTACATATTTTTCTGAAATTGTCACTGGATTCAAAGTGTGGAAGCAGAATTTACCGTTTCTCTATTTTTTTATTTTTATTTTCTGCTATTTAGGCCAAAATCAAAACAAATATACATACATATATAAAGCTTTTCGATCCAAGAGTATCCTTTTCAAAATAACAACTCCAGCGAAGACATGGGAAACAGTAATACTTCCTTTGTGGAATGTATTAGGGATTGCTACCTCTACCAAACATATAAATAAACAAACACCTAATCAGAATGAATAATAGGCC
>CM032664.1:9437502-9453479 GCA_019095985.1 Streblospio benedicti | reverse complement strand
ATTGTGGTTTGTTTAAGGGGCGTAACTTATTACTAACCTCTATGGATATTCCTACTACTAATAATAGTCCGCATAAAAGATAACTTATCGTATCTCTTCTCTATCGCATCTCTTTAGAGTTGCCAAGGAAAACTTGTCTCAATGGAATGTGTAACTAAAAGAGACCTATTTAAATTCTACACCTTATTCTAAGGTCACGGCATGACGTGTCTTAACTGCTACACAGACAAATTGAAAAATCAGCACGCGGCAAAAAGTGAACCGTGGGTTTTTACTCGACCATTTCAATTGTTCTACCGAACCCTAGCTGTCACACAGTGCTGTGGTTATAACCACTATTGCATTGATTGCATCATTATAAATATGATAGTTGATGTGGAGGATGTGATTATTCTATGAAAACCTTTAGAATTATTATTGTGTATACCAGTAGGAGCAGTGTGTACACTGTGCCATGCTAATTCAATTATGTATCTGGTAGTTATACGAGCTTAATAACCAGTTGAAATACATGTCCAAGCATTGTGTGATAAAACTTTGTCACAGTTTAAATAAGCCACAATTGTTTTCTCTCAAGTGAATAACGTGGTACAATAGATACAATAGTATGCATAGATTGCAAGTCTTGCCTGAAGTGTATTGTCAACAGTCACTGGATTATCTATCATTTTAAATGTTCTTTCCTAATTAACAAATGAATTTACCCAGCGTGCTTTGGTCTTCCGACAACAGAAAACTGCCCTTGGGCATCGTCACCAACAAATCCAGCTTGGATCATTCCTCCTCCATTACACACAGCAATCACCTCAGAAATCTTCATCAGAATCATAGAACTCATCATCAGACATTGTAGCTGAGCATTAACTGAACCCTCTGTGGAAATAAGAACCCATAATGGCTATATTTCTTTATGTGCAATCACAGAGTCTATTTTAGAAAAAAACAAAAGTGAGACTTTGTTCTCATATACTTGAAAAAAGTGGGTACAGTGTCACCGAGAGGGGACCAACGGTCCCCACGCCATGCTAGGGGGGTCTGGGGGCATGCCCCCCCCAGAAAATTTTGAAAATTAGAAGTTGTTTTTAGAGCATTTGGGCCATTCTGGGGATTATTTCATGGGTGCAAAAAGGATATTTTTTACATGTAAATATAATTCAATTATAACAACCTAACTTCTAAATTGACAAAAATATTGAGTGTTTTGTGTTTATATCAAATGTATCAATAATATTGTTGTTTAACATTCTTTAAGATTTTGAACACAATAGATATTTTCAATACTACATTTATTGTTTTGATATTTACAAGACTTAGTATCAGATTGCTAGTATACAAGGGTTCACACTTTCATTGAGCAATATATATATTACAATAATGAACTACAGCGTCGTACTATCAGGACGAGGAAAACGGTTCGACTCGTTTTTTACTTCGTAAGTAAATGGCGACGACGATGTGCTAAAAAACACCCAGATATAAAATAAAATCACATACTTCCTTCTTTTTTAAATACCCCGACGATCTACAACCACAAATGTCACATTTTTTTAAAAATTTATCTTCTGACAATTAGTTCCGCCATCTTACCTGTAAAAAATCACCCCTTGCCCGTTATAACGCAGTCAGCAAACGAGTACAAAAACCGAATATGCCAAATAAAAGAAATGCGTGGCGCATTACTTTGGTAACTTCGTAAGTAAATGGCGACGACGATGCATTATCTAGTTTCAATCGAGGATCATTTTTGTTGGATTATTACGCTGATTCGCACTGCTCATTAAAATTTTCGAACTAGGTTAATAAAGTGCGATCATCTGTACCCACAGGTGTTTGAAAAATGCGAATCAGTGTGTTATTTATGCGAGAATTACGCTATTTCGCGTCCTAAAATAGACTCTGGTTTTGGCTATTTACAAATGAATTAAGGACTAGTTCTTGGAATGAAATTCAGACTTCAGTGCCTCATATAGGTAGACTGTACGTTGTAGTTATTTCATCACATGCCAATACAGTACAACCTCATTCACAGGGCTGCCAAGTAGTACAGATATGCCGGGTATTGCTACAGATTTCCGACCCAAAATACCCAAATACTAATTCTACCTTCAAAATACAGATTTCCCCACTTTGTGTATTTTTCATTAATAATTACTTTCTATGAAGTAAAAGCACAGGAACTGCATCCAAACATAGATATGTGTGCTTGTGATTGGTGTTAAAAACCCTGAATATTGGTTAGATTACACCAGATATACATATATATCAGTTCAGCACTTATGGCTTTCTTTTTACACCCAGTATTTGTGTAGACCGTTTGCAGTTCCACCACAGAATACCCCTAAAATACTAATTTTGGACATCCAGAGTACAGAAATGGCTATTGAGGGGTTGGCAGCCCTGCATTCAACCGGACACATTGGGAAGCTGGATGGGCATTTGGAAAGTCAATATATCTGGATGAACAAGGGGGCGGGATAGGTGAATGTAAGACACAACATATCATTGTATGTGTGCGACGAGAGACTATGAACGATAATAAGAGATATTCACGAAATACCTTCATCACTTTGGTTTGATGTTGTATACCGTAAAACAATATTCCTATGAAGATATTATAATGGAAGATATTTTTTATGGCCTGTGCATTAGACATGCAGGTATAATTTGCAATAATATTAAGCAAAACTAATGTGTTCGTTCTTTGCATACTAACGAGCTGGTCATGACATTAGTAGCAATGAATGCCGCATGCATTGTGATGATCTCTCTGATGGTCTCAATCAATCAGTGCAGTTGTGTTGTGTGCTCACCAAATGGAATAGAGCGCTTTTTTGAACGAGGCTACAATAACGCATGCATTGTCGTCCGGACATCTTCATCCGCTACCATGAATAAGAAAAGGCTAATTGTTCAAGTACATGCTCCATCTGTCGTGTATACATTCAGAAAAAAATGGGACTATAGCAGAACGGCTGGTTCATTGGATTATTCGGATTATTGATATCTGATTAAACAAGGTTGCACTGTATCAGTCATAGCGGTTTATTGTCATGATGATGATGATGTTTGACAACAAACTAGATATGGGGCACTGGGCTTTCCTCTCGTCATTCTGAAAGGTTTGCTTGTTTTTTCAAAATTTCCATGTCATTTCATGAGACATACATGCTGGCATTGATTTTATTGGATCTTTTTAATTTTGTAGACTACAATCCTGTTCAATTTGTATTACGGGTATGTATTGTGGGATTAGCAAGCATTGATTTACAGGCTAAGCAAACATAACCATTGTACATGTACCTATTATTTCCCTTCAATACTTTACTTTTTTGTTTTACTTATTTTTAGTAGTCACATTTATTTTGATGCGTGTTGTCACATATAAAGTAAAATTATTGAATGAATTTAATAGAAAGGCTTACAAACTGTGTTTACGATACATACCTACAGTCAATAAAGTATAATCATAGATTTCTTATTATTTTTCATAAGATATTTAGCTAATGATAAATACTATGGTATCCATGTGGTTGTAAGCCAAAGGTGAAACAGTGTTATATTTGTCAGTAGAGCAACAACATATTGATCCACATACTAGGCTTTATTCAAATATTGAGTTTAGACGCTTTCCATTGATCCCAGATCCAGAAATAGTGCTTCCCTTGTTCTAAACTATTTATGTGCAAATATGAATGATAACTATCATTGGGTAGTATTTATGGTTAATAGCCAATGTTAGATGTGTTTTTTTTGTCAAATCGTAAGTTTATAATGAAGTGCACCTTCCTCAGCCATCCTAAAGCTGCAAACTCACCGTCTGTATGTAGCACAGTTGGACCCATTTAACTTGAGTCTTGAAGGAACTAGGTCAGTGAATAATCTAGATGCGAGTCCCGAGTCCAGAACTCATTATTTTCCCTTAGGACTCAGAATTAAAACGTGCATTCCAGGGGACCGATAAGATATGTTTGAAGAATTTATTGGATACCAATAGAAACCAAAGTTAACCATTTTTGGCGAGACTTTCGTTGTTATCGCAACAACTTCATCGGGCCGAGTGCAAAATCTCAGAGGGTCACATGACCACCATGGTGGCGGCAGTCATGTGACAACAGTGTAGTGGCACGTGCAACTTTTATAAAACAATGGCGACTGCATCGTGCACCAGACGGAAATAGGCTCACACCACTAAACTGTGTTCTGCGCCGTTGTACGTCCCGTATTTTTATTTGTGATCATTTGGCAACCACCTCTTGAACACGCATGGTCGTACGACTTTTTGGTCGCAAGTGGTTGCGATCAATTATGAAAGGGGCTTAAGAAAACTATCATTTGACCCATGGTTTTTAACCTGGTTCCGGTGGCAGAGTGGACTAGTGAGTTAGCCTGAACTGCTAGGCGATTTGGTGCCGTATGGTCATGGGTTCGAACCCCACCAGAGACTGGGGGGGGGGGAAATATGGAGTGCCAAAATTGAACAACTGATCATAGCAAGTTCATGGAGTACAGTAACATTTTCTATCATGACTAAACAGTGGTACTTTGCCAATTAAAGTCTGTTTTCCACAGGGCCATTTTCAACATTTTCAGCATTCGCTTTGATAACGTTTGAAAGAAAACGCTCAAACAATTTTTATGCAATTTCGATGCTTGCATACCTCATGTGCCGACAGCAAGTTCATAGAGTAACATTATCTATCATAACTAAAAAATGGTACTGAATATCAAAATAAAAAATTATAGGAATCATATGCTATTTTTTTTTGCCAAATCTACATTGTAATTTTACTAATCTGATTCGTTTGCATAATAGTAAACACTTATATGTAAAATGGCATTTCTTCGAGACCGTCAAACATTTTGAACATTTCTAACTTAAGGAGTATGTCCCATGATTAGAACAGCAAAGTTTGTTTATATTTATGATTTACATACACTACACATTACTGTATCACTTGAGTGACTAGCCATGTGTATGCAAATTAAAATATTTCTGTTCTAATAATGGGACCTTATCTCCAATTTACGCTTGTTTAAAATGTTGGACTGTTTCTCACAGAGACTGACAAAATACTTCTTTTGATTTCTCAAAATAGCAGCACCCATATATGCAGGACATATACAGAATTGAGAAATATTGTGACAAAGTACATGTATCTCGAGTCTCGACACATGTATGTAGAAGAGAAATTAAGACTTCTTTTAGCAAATTCAGACTTAGGTTATAAGGGGTCAAGAAATCCCTCATCTAATTCTTTTGCCTTTTCCACCCCATCCTCTTCATTTTAAGCCTTTTTCTACACATCCCTTTTTTTCCCTGATCTTTTTTCCCTACCTCATTATCCGGCCTCAGAAAATTCTGCCCCCCTTATGGCAAGCATCCTTATCTATTCTGGTTTATTACTTATTGTGTAGTTATTGCAACACTGAATATATATCCAGCTTAAAAAATCCCCGTAGACTGACGATGTATGGCAAAAAAATACACATAGTTAAAGTTTGATTGTGATTTAATGAAGAATTTCTTTTGTAGGTATGAATTACCATTTGATCGTCATGATTGGATAGTAGATCGCTGTGGGAAGGACGTGCGCTATGTTATTGATTACTATGATGGAGGACAGGTAAATAAATATCTGACAGCAATTGGGACCAATACAATGTAGTGTGCTAACACGGTTAGATTTGTTCTTTTAATGTCATACGAGCCATTGATAAAAAAGCGAATAAAGTTACTCTTATTAAGATTATTACTCAGGTCATCCATGTAAACATCAAAGAGATATGGTGAAAGTATACCTCCCTGTCTCACTCCGTTAGACACATTAAAGGAGGATGAGATAACACCACCCCACCTGACACACATAGTTTGGTGAGAGTACCAGTACATGAGTATTCTTACAATATATGCAGGTGCACCATGATTTAAAAGTTTAGTGAATAATACTGAATATTTCACTCGATCAAAAGCCTTAGAAGCATCTAAAAAAACGGTAAATACACTTCCATTCAATTGTCTATACCTGTCAATAATCTCTTTAAGAGAGTAGATACACGTATCAGTTCCAAGTTTAGGATTAAAGCCAAATTGATTACAGTTGGTGGTAATTACATCGGAAAGTCTATCTAATATTATTATTTCAAGAACCTTTGACATGATGCTTGCAATGGGAATAGGTCTGTAGTTGTTTTTGTCGTTTATTTTACCTGTTTTATCTTTGATGATGGGTGGAAGAACAACTGACATCATGTCATCAGGAAGAAATCCGTGTGTCAGTAACGCAGTAAAGCATATACCTTACAATGGTAAAATTTTGTTGCTACAGTATTTCAGGTGTTCAGCATAAATGCCATCTAACCCACATGACTTATTATTAACTAGACGATCCACAGCTTTGGGAATTTCATCAACTGTTACAACAATATTTTCACTATCTGAACAAACACAATTGACATTATTTAGATTATCATGTGTACAATTGAACAAAATAACGTGTTTCTTCCAAACCTCTGTTATCTCATCACTACCAACAGCATCATCAATGTTGTTTGGTAAGGGTGTCTTTGCATTATTAATTTTTCTCACTTCCTTCCAAAAACCATTAACATCTTTTTCTGACAACTTATCAGCAAGTAATTGCCCTTGAATTTGATTTTCATGTTGCTTTATAAAGCGAAGAGAATATTTAAATCTAGCTCTAGTGACTGACATAAGTTTAAATAAATGACGCTGCTGTGGTTTACGGGCATCACGCCACATAACAAAGAATTCAGGCGCACATGTATGCAGATCCTGAACATACTCAGACCAACCAGGTCTACATCTATATTTACCTTTATTTGTTACAAAGCAGGACATCATTGAAAGCTTCATCACTCGCCTTACATAATGCTTTAGAGAGATCATTATAGAGTACATTTATGTCCTTCACATGGTCATCATTCTTACAATTAACATTATTACAACATAAAGCCTCTGAAGGGTTAGGAACAATACTTAAGTATTTATCAGATAATAGGACATCATTTTCTACATTAGAATTATCTAGCCGATCTCATTTCAGCCTTGGTGAACAATCATTGCTTTTACTCTCAACAATGGGAACTGCCTCAATATCTACTGTACACGAAATGGGAATATGGTCGCCAATACTTCTAGAATATAAATTTCCATTTTTTTTAATGATATCATGCCCATCAGCGGAGGTTATACGGTGATCTAACCATGATGTAGTATTCCAGCTGTCACTTTTATATGTAAAGGAGTCAGTAGGTAACAGCAACTCTGAGATTTTAAGACCACTTTCTGTACCAAACTGCCTTAGAAGACTGTAGAAAAGATGATTGGAGTTACTAATATCTGCATTCCAATCACCAAATATCTGCACACATGTCAGGGTAATCACGGATCAGGGAAATCAGGGAAAATCGCCCCCAAAAATTCCCTGCAGGGAAAAATCAGTGAATTTGTTTTTTCTTGGAAAAATCGAAATTAGGAAATCATGGAATTTTATATGAGTAAAAAAATCTGTCTGATTATAATTCTGTATATAAAGCTTTTTTATCTTAGTGGCAAAACCCATCGTGTGAGAGACAGAGTCAGACATTTTGAACAAGTCAAAATTGGGGATTATATAACAAAATTGGAACAGCAATGTTTATATTTTTTATTTGCATATACATGGGTAGTCACATAATTGGTGATACATAAATGTGTATGCAAATCAAAAATATAAACAAACTTGGCTGTTCCAATCATGGTGCCTAATCCCCAATTTTGACTTGTTCAAAATGTCTGACCAATCTCATGTAGACACCTCATAGACATCTGGAAAAATGCCATTTTCATGTTTTGATATTTCACTATTATGTAAACCAATCAGAATAATCAAAATTGCGATATAGATCTGGCAAAAAAATAGCGTTTCATTCCTATAATTTTTATTTTGATATTCATTACTATTTTTGAGCTATGATTGAAAATGTATAGTTCTGAACTTGCTGTCAGCACATTAACTTATTCACCATGTTCCCTGTACATTCCCACGTTAGTCCTAATTTACATATATATTCTCACCTCAACTTGACAATATTTATTTGGGAATTTATCATATCCCCCAAAAAGTCGTTGTGTATGAACATATGACGTATCACCACTATTTTGTAACATTTTGATATAATTATCTCAAATGACAATGGGCTTTGAAATGTCTTTTATTTTAAAATGATTGTTCCACAGGACAACCAGCATCCAGCCCTGGAGTACTAGTTATGCAACATTTAGCAATTTATTATATTTATAGAGTATGAGAACTAAATCCTTGCTGACTTGAGCACTAGTCACCACTATTATATAGCCATTCAATAATCTCTTAAGTTATTATTTTGGTGATTATATTATATGACATGTGAAGTGTATGAAATGTTTATATATTTGTAATTCTAACTAGGCTTCATATCTGTCCTCTAAGGTTGACCCCCGTACCTACCAGTTCACCTTACTGGATGTGCGACCTGCACTGGACTCCCCATCAGCAGTGTGGGACCGCATGGTGGTTGCCTGGTGGCGCTGGACTTCTTCCAAAGGCAGAGAAGCCATGGCACCAGAGACTGTGATACACTCGCAAGAAGACAAGTCTTGATATTCTGAATTCTAGATTAGTGTTTTATAGAGGTCGGACGGTTAAGGTTCGGTTTTGGTTTTTACTTACTTATAATTAATAAACCAAATCTATCTTGGTCAATTGACATGGTGTTGACTCTGAAATTTACCTTATAAAATACCAATGTTTTATTCAGTACACATCATGTAGACAAAATACCATAAAATGTCTCAGTATATAAAAGACATTGAATTTTGTGGGCAGGACCGTATTGTTTAAAAATGCACACCACTTGATTATATCTATGATCTCTCAGCCAAGCAAATAAAAAGGCCAAAATAGAACATGCATAAGGTTGACTGGACATAGTCAGTGTAGGTTGGGACGGAGTTTATAAATGCCCATTGACATCAAACGGATTTTTGCAAAGTGACTTCCATATGAGCTGGTAGGAAATAGTCAGCACACTAAGGAAACGTGGTCAAATAATCAGCAAAGATATTACAATTTAATAGGTGTAATCAAGATCAACAGACATAATTTGCTATTAAAATTTCAGTAAATAACAGGGTGTATAAGACCAAAATATTAATGATGCCCAAAGATGTACAATTCGAGTAAGGGACCAGTCCTTTTGTAACCGACTTTTAGCCAATACCTACCCGATGTCGGTTGATTGACTAACCGTCCAACCTCTAGTGTCTTGGTAGTGTGATGTTATGTTCAGTGATTCGACTATGAAAAAATTTGTAGTGTGCAATAAACACAATTTTGTAATTCTAATACAATAGCAACAATTCAAACATCGAAATGTGTGATGGATCAAAGAGAAGTAATTTTTTAATAGCTCCTACATGTATGCCAAATATTAAATGCAGAGTTGGAGCAGATGATTTTCATTGAACAGAACTTAGATGGTATATGAAAGATGTTGCCTAATTATACAATGTTAATTGTGACATCTGCCATTTGAAATTGTTGGAATGTCCAGTGAAACAGTTACGCATCCACTTATGTAATTTCACATGACCTTGTGTCTTGGTAACAAGAAGCCTTAGACTTGTTTTCATTTAGTATTTTAAGTTTGTTTTAATATTAGTCAGCTAGCTGGCAGACATTCGTGTATCCCTAAATTTTTCCAACTGTGTGAACAAATTGTTTTGGTGTATTTATGAAGTTATATTTTTTAACATGTTTATGCAGAAAACAAAAAGATTAGTGATTTTAAATGCTTTTTAAAATCTTCTATGGAAAAATCTTTAATGTATGGATTGTGCAAACTGCAAAAGTATCACAATGTTTATGTTGTTGACACTAATAAATACTATGAGAGTAACATTGTTGATTAATAGACTGGATTTTCTGACTGAGCATTTACAGTACTCTTTGCCATTTATTAAATTTAAAGGTGAAAAATCGCCCATGTTAAGTTATGTAACATTACCACATAATGGATACTTACAAATACTTTGTCATTTGTCTGTTCATATAAATTTATTAATTATGGATTCTAATAAACCAATGTTATAAGGCCCGGAGTTACAGGTATAACAATGTGTCATACTATTTCTAATATTCCAGCAACTGCAAATCATGTAACACTCATTTAAGACTGTAATAATAAAATTTCAAAACACAATATAAAATATTCCCCCAAGGCTAGAAAAAATAACATTTGAAATGAAACACTTGAAAAATTACAAAGAAATCTTTTGAATGCTAATATCCTTCAATGGTGTTTTCTAGGTCACTTACATTTGACAAGCTATTGCACAAAACAATTACAATCCGTCAATTTTAATCAGTATTCCTCATTCCTGGCGAAAACTGTCTTTCCTCCTTTTCTCCCCATTCAGTAGGGTTGACATCCCAGTCTTTCATTGCATCTAGAATCCACCACCACTTTCCACATATTCCAATGTCCACAATCCTGTCTTGCATATCTAACCATCCAACTTTTAAAGGCTTTGCCCGAGCCTCATACATGTCCACACATTTATCAAAATTATCCACCCACATAACCGAGCCGATCCCAATATTGAATCGCTTCAATGTCCCTGCATTATAATATTCCCATAATTTTCTATGGTGTGCTTCAGAATATGGATTTCTTATTTTATCACCAATGAGCATTAATTGATTAGAATTTATAACTAATTGTTCTTTAAAATCACCTTCAGACGGATTCGTTTTCCACAAATATCCAAATGTACTCAATGCAGAAATATATATTGCACTTTTGAATGGACGATCTTTAATGTCCTGCAGAGTCTCACCTACAACTGCCTTGTAGTCATCTGCTATGAACTTAATGTAATTACCTGAAATGAAAAAAAAATAATAATTATGTACAAATATAAATGAACCAAATATAGTAGGCATGCAGCCAACAATCAGGCACATGGTTCCAGGTCCGAGTAATAGTCATTGTAAACATCATAGACATAAATCCCTTGAGCCTTCTGCATATAGGGTTCATTACAACAAATTTTCCACAACACTTCAAATTGTCAATTTTGAATCAACCAATATACGTAATATTACATATTTTATCTTTTTTCATTTACCTTACAAGTAGAAACTCAATAATTTAAATTAACAACATTAAATATAAACAATCACGTGAAATAACATACTCATGTACCTCCCAAGTGCAGGACTACAATAACAAGCCTGCGTTCACATCCGAAAACTGATTTGCTTTTCTGAGAAATGTGATGTTAAAAATCTACGAACGACATCACAAATACGTCTGAACGGTTAGATTGATACCATATGATCCATATTTGGAAGAAAGCATACACATCATGTACTAATATAACACATTAAGTACCAGTTACTTCAGTAGATCACAGGTGATGTTTGGTGACCAAATTGTTTTATAATGGTTTTATTCTTTAATAGGTGTCCTATTTCACTTTTTAAGTAACCAATTTTTAATTGTTAAGCATTATGTTATTATTGATACATACCTAAATCACATTCTTACTATTTGAATGCACCATTAAATTCTCATTGATATTTTTTAGATAAATTTGGGTTCACATAAACATGGAATACCACTCTATATATTGTCAAAAATCAAATTCATAAAAACAGACCAAACTAATGTTGCTGCTTATGATATTGATTTTTTCCATATGTGTATATTGAATACTAGTAAAATGGACCTTAATGGGCCCAAATGGGTTTAAATTGGCCATTTGGGCCCATATGAAATAGGGTTCTTGGGATTCCAACCGACATGCCAAATCTGAAATCCAATAGCTCAAGCGATGCGACCTGTAGTGCTATGACAAACAAGGAAGCCTGATTTTATACATTTGCTGGGTGAACAAGCCAGTATTTAAAACACTGGAAATAAGATGAACAAAGTGGGATTGATACCCAAAAATGATCATTTCTTGGTAACCAACATCATGTATATAACAGATTAAGTACCAGTTAAAGGAATTTGTTTTGACATGCATTTTTATAATGGTTTTATTCTTTAATAGGTGTCCTGTAAAGCAAACCAATTTTATTATACATACATACCAAATTGTAAAGACGTTCATTGATATTTTTTTCGGAAATTTGCGTTCACTTAGCCCACTTTCTTGGGGTCAAAATTAAGACCAAAGTTCTCTGAAGTGTAATTAATTGATTTTATACAATATTGTACAAGTATTTGGTACTCGCACTGTTAAGATAAAGTTCACCAAATCTGTATATACAGAAAAAAAACAGTTAAAGGAATTTGAGCATATAAGACCCTCCCCAAACAAGCAGTTATTTTATTGCAATTTTGGCGTCTGGGTGCACACCACCAGTATTATAATCACTTCCCGGGCGGCACACAACCTGATATCGATGTCGATATGACGTTGCGACGTCATATCGATTGTGGGTTCATACAGGGTTTTTGGTACAAAGATGAATCAAATGTCTGAGAATATTCAACATTCAAGTCTAGTAATGATTTTAAAATGACAAAGACTTCTATGTAAATGCTATCTACCAGGGCTGGACATGTTCTGTCCTTACCATGCATACATTGTTAGATGGGCGACATGCATATCACTGGTACTAGTCACGAACAAGGACTGGTGATTAGTTTTAAATAATATGTTTCTGGCCCTCAGTAAATATACACTGTGGCTGGGCATATTACCTATGTTGGCCTATTATCACTCATTCAATTGCATTTAAAAGTATTATCATGCACAATTCTTAAGATAATTTACTGGCCATCTATAATACACTCGATAGCTTACTCATTTTTACCTAATCTTTTCAGTCGACTTTCTTTTGTAACCTTTTCAACATTTTCTACTTGGGAAAAATAACGGGCAAATCTGTTATATTTCCCCACATGCGCCATCTTGACCTTGTCCATGCTCTTGATTGCTTCATAATTTGACGGCTGAATAATAACATCGTGCCGAGGTACATAATGATGATTGAGGCTGGAAAGTGTGTAGATTTCGTTTTTAAAGAGACATGCACAGGTCATGTCACCATCAACCTTTTATACCAGATAAATACTACTTACTGACTTGCTGAGCCATTTGATTAAATACATTTTATCTATTTCCATTTTTCCCTTTCTTCATAATTAATAATTACTCTTAATCATTACTCTAAACTGGTTTCATGAAATGTACCCAAAAATCCTGTCGGTAAATATTTGCATTGTGTGAGCCTTAGGGCCGAGTCATTATTTAAGAAGTGTGGGGGGGGGGTCGGAAGTTTTTCTAGACATTGGTGTTTCTAACTTCTGACCCCCCACGGGTTTGCAAATCAAACATATGACCCGCCCACACACACACACATCTGTAAATCAAACATATGACCCCCATAGGTTTGCAAATCAAACATATGACCCCCCCCCCAGCATCGAAATATATGCATGAAATATGAACTTCCGACCCCCCACTTTAGTATATATAACTTACCTAGCATATGACACCCCCATTTCCACATGCCCTGTGTATGTATTAGCATAGCATTGTGCTGTCATATCTGCAGTACAAATTTGCAAAAATATTTAGCTATATGAATGAAACTATGAATGAATGAAACTAGTGTTTCCCCAGTTTATTAAATGCAATAAACAAAATGTGATACAAACTGTATATATTAACTTATCATGATACAAAAGGACTGATGCTATTTAATTGAATTTAGAGAAATCGATTTAATCTTCAATCTGTTATTTTGAAAAAAAAGTAAAAGAATTTATATTGTATTTTCCGAAAATAAAAGTTAGTTGTTAGTCAAAAGACAATTAAACATAATATAATTCAATCTTGATAAAGGGTTTCATATTCCATTTCATAAATTGCTTGCAGTGGCTCAGACAATTGCTCTAATATAAGAGCCAATGAGGTATTATCAAAAACACTAAATTCAATCAATAGCACCAGTCCTTTCATATCATGACAAGTTAACTTTGAAATATTTTTAAGCAGTACAAATTCTTGGGGAAGGCACTTGCTACTTAAAGAAATTTTTTCCATCCAATCGCTAAAATCCTCTGTCAAAAGCATTTTGGCAAATATGAGCAATACAAATGCATGTGTTGAGTGTTGACATATGAAACTAGGTACAAAATTACAATATATTTTATACAACCAAATGATTGATCACATACCAAAGAAATAGATCAGGACATTCTACCAACATTTATTAAGAAATATAAACGCTCGCCACAGCCCCTTTCAGTAAATTTACAAAATTTGAACATTTGACCCCCAGTAAAATTTCAAGAATCATAATATTTGACCCCCCCCATTCTTCTTCTTTTAAACTTCTAACCCCCCCCCCCAACTTCCATTTTGAAACTTCTGACCCCCCCCCATAACATTCCAATTTAAACTTCTGACCCCCCCCCCACAACATTCAAATTCAAACATCTGACCCCCGCCCCAGTTTTTTCCGACCCCCCACAGCTTAAATAATGACTCAGTCCTTAATGGACATGCACAGCAAATGCCTCCTTAGATAGATTGAATTAATTATTTTGTTTTTTGATGGCGGTGATGGCAATACAAACCATCAGGAACATCCTAGTACACTGGAAAGACAAAGGGGATAAAAAGCACAAATGTGAAATTGTGTACAAGATTCCATGCAAGTCATGTGAAAAGTGTCTGTCAGAGAAACGGGCAGAAAGTTTGGTACCAGACTGAAGGAACATCAGGAAGACGCGGAAGCTAACCAGAAGAGAGCATACACCAGAACCACAAAGAAAAGTTTCAAACGGAACTGAACAAGAGGCAAGGGCTATCACAGACCATGTGAACCAGCAGAACCACGAAATAGATTGGGAGGGAGCTAGAGGGATAACAGGGAGAACGGATGGAAGACCAGAACCATCAAGGAATCCGTGCACATCCAAATTTGCAAGCAGGTGATGAACAGAGACGCGGGGGTCTCCAACTCTCGCGAGTGTACGATTCGATCCTTGGCGGGTATCAGCAGATTTGACCTACTGATATGCGTGGGAATTCATTTTGATGATGCCAACAGCAGTTGGCGAAACTGTCAATGAAGGTAAAAAAATAGTGTTGTGACAAAAAAAATATGAAGAAAAAATGTTCCATAATGTTTTAATGAAATAAAAGCAACAAATGGACACTCTTAAAGCATTCAATATATAACAAAATTTCATGTGGATATACCATATAAATACACAAGTGTTGGTTTGCTGGTGTCTGTTGTTTTAAATTTGCTACCGACCACATCTACTCACTCAATCAATAGGTATATATCAGATATCAAAATATGAACTCTGAAATGTTTCATCTGAGAGTGGTTTATTATAATTTATTAATATATGTGACCTGATTCTAACTTTAACATTGTGTCATGGTTCGTCCCAAATGAAACCTGTACATTGTCTGTTATTGTTGTCACACATTCTACATTCAATTTAAGAATGTGTGAGTTTACAGATATTGCACAAAACAAACCGATATAAAAGTTGATGTGAACTGCTTCATGCATAGAATATACAATGTCAACAAACTTGTTATTTTTAAGCACTACAGGACTATTCTAACCAGCTGGATATATACTGCTCTTGGTGTTATAACCATGGAAAAGTACAAACTGAGAGTGTGCAAAAATCTTCTGATTCGTCAATTGGCGTAATTCTATTTTTGGGAATAGAAAACCAGTGATAGGTCAAATTTTTACAAGCAATAGTAAGATTTCAGATGTCACATCTCGACATCCTGATTATCAGAGTGCAACTATCACTCTGAGTATCAGATATGTCTCGAACAGATCTCTGACATAACTATTCTCATTAAAAATTTCGACCAATCACAGGCTGTTAATGACTATAAATGAGGTCAAGTGACCAATCACAACTAAAGTATCATGGGT
>CM032664.1:9352413-9437402 GCA_019095985.1 Streblospio benedicti | reverse complement strand
TCTTCAAGAATCGTGTAGTTGATTCTGGAATAACCTCGAGGAAAAAACAGTTTCAGCATCCAACGCCTCTTTTTAAAGAAAGACTAAAAATTTTAAGAGAGATCGAGATCCCTGCCATAGGCGAAGAGGGATAATCTACCAAGTATCCAAGTAAGTATCCAATAGTGTTGTGACAAAAAAATATGAGAAAAAAATGTTCCATAATGTTTTAATGAAATAAAAGCAACAAATGGACACTCTTAAAGCATTCAATATATAACAAAATTTCATGTGGATATACCATATAAATACACAAGTGTTGGTTTGCTGGTGTCTGTTGTTTTTTTAAAGTAGAAATCTCAAAAGGATGTTTCTTTAAATGATAATTTTAGCAGCGCCTGTATGTGGAGCTCTCCCAAATTTCATTTCCGGAAGATCATTATTTGTTAACAATGGCTGCCGGTGGAGAAAAAGAATG
Source organism: Streblospio benedicti (assembly GCA_019095985.1). Taxonomy (NCBI): domain Eukaryota; kingdom Metazoa; phylum Annelida; class Polychaeta; order Spionida; family Spionidae; genus Streblospio; species Streblospio benedicti. The sequence goes on along the minus strand of CM032664.1, from coordinate 9,436,945 downwards.
TGTTTTGATTCAAGAATTTTCTAATTGGCAAGCAGGAAAAAGTCACTTCAGTCTGTGTTTACATAGACGTCAAATTTTATTTGTGTTTTTAGATACATATAAACTAATCAAACTTTAGTATGCTATACATCTTCTTATTCCGGAGAGAATAAGCTTTAAGTCGATACCTTATTTGCGCATCAAACATGCCTTATAAGCGCGTAATTAATTTAATTAGTTAATTCACTCAAAGAAAATTCTTACCGAAGCCGATTTTGTGTACTTGACCTACATTTGTTATTTGAGCTGTGGATTTTAATTGGATTGTAGACAATGATCCAATCAAATGATTCCTTATATTTTGGTATCAACAGGAAGTAAAATATTTAAATTGTAGGGATCGACCGCCACTTCGAAATTTTTAAACATAGTACGAGTCCGTGACGTTTTTGAAATTAAATCACATTTTTTAGCAAGATAGAATAAAATATTTAAATGTGGCGGGTGTGTATGTAATACTGTAAACGTTTTACAGTTAATTGATAAAAGATTGGTATGTTTTAGATTGTCAGATCACTTTCTAATTTTCCATTGAAAAAGTGTTCTTGGCTCCTAAATTGGCCGCATTGTAAAAAGTCGGCAAGCCGCACGTCATCGATAGACTAAGTGACATCGTAAATGTGTTTGCTACTTCCAACTAATATTTGACAAACTTGTGGTTGATGGATTTATTATTTCTTGGTGTCAAATCAATCGCATATTGGTCTTTTATCATTCTCAAATGTTTGTATAGTAGATAATTTTGATACAACAGTAAAATTTGCGTGTTTAATGTGTTAACCTTTGATGTACTGTGCAGGGAATTCCCGGGAAAGCCCCCCGATGTTTACTGGCAGTAATACTGCCTCTGTTTGTATAAAAGTTATTCCTGAGCCTAAAATATTGGGAATTTCAACATGCTGATTCACCTGCGTGTATAAAATCGCCTGTACTTTCTTATTTTTACCATTAGGTAGTTATATAATCAAATCTTTATGTTGAAAAATGTGTTTAAACTTGCGTCGGAAGCTATTACCGCTTCGATTTTGACAGCCATGCATAAGCAACTTTCAAATGCAGGGGGAAAAACCCACACATATATTGGATTGTATCTCAGTTGTTAGTTATGATATTATTGAATAATTTTGGTAGAATAATCTGTAGTAATATGCGATTCCATCCACATATAAATGTCTGTGTAAATATTTCATCTAAAGTTTGTATTTTGTGCATTTATCTTGCGCATTTGAGTTTGACAGGCAAAATTCATCTTCGAAGTTAACCTGCCTCTGGTTGTACAAAAATCATTCCAGAGTGTAAGATATTTGGAATTTCAACATGCCAATTCACCAGAATGTATAAAATCGCGTGTACTTTCTTATTTTTACCATTAGGTAGTTATATAATCCAATCTTTATGTTGAAAAGTTTGTTTAAACTGACGTCGGAAGCTATCACCGCTTCGATTTTGACAGGTCATGTCATACAATTGTGTTTCATGCATGAATATATAGGATACTGCTCATGTGACAAGATCCAAGAAATCAAAACAAAGAGTTAAGGATACAATTTATGTATATTTATAAATAAGTTTATAACAAGTAAGATTTCTGTCAGGTGTAATTAAGATCTATAGATGGCTTCACTAGAAACAATCATCCCCACCGTCCATGAGATATGGAAGGTTCAAATTTAAAGTGATGGCCTCATTGCCGCAGCGCCCAATGACTTGTCCTAAAAATAACATCAATTTAATGAAATAAATGTTCATACAGACATTCCAACAAAAAACAAAGCATTTATTTTATCTGCATTCGTTATATTACAACCTTAAATATCAATTGAACTTTGATACATCCTTAATATCAAGATACTCATTTGTTTTTAAAATTGTTTTTAAAATATGTCTTAGCAATTTTACTACAGAATTTGGATACAATTTTAAGCTATTTCAATGTACATACACAAGAGTAACTACAAAATTTGATATTCAAAACATAAAAAACAGAGAAAATCAGAAAACAATTATTCATAGGATGACAATTGAATTTCAGACATTTTCCATAATAAAAATGGCTGTCTGTACTATCTAGGCCACGAGTAAGTTCTTCTTAATTAACCAAATTGTTAGGTATTTGTATAACGGACAATATGCTAAGATATTGAGCTATAATGTTAAACAACTATCACCTAAATGTTAAATTTAAAGATATTTTCGTGTGATTTCCGCCATTTTCCAATATGGCTGCCAAATCAAGATGGCCGACTTATGGAGGGGAAAAGGGTCCTCTTGGCACTGTCCAAACTAGTTTTTATTTCATGATGTTATCTCCAATAGTTTTGAAGATATGGTCATTTTTATGTCCAAAAAGAGACACATATGTCCCGATTTTGAAAAATGAAATAGCATTGAGTGAATGGGGACAACTTTTCTCCAAAAAGGCCAAAAAATGGCTCTAAAAATAGCGATATCTCGCTTAATATTTGTCCGATTTTAACGAACTTTTTTTAAATCGTTTCTGTTTTCATTTCCAATCATATGGAAACATAATATTCATAAAAAAATTATTTGAAAATTGAGCTGGACAGTCGACTTCTAATGTAGGGCTCTACATTATGATTAGGATCCATTTGTCCATTGGACAAGTAGAGGTCTAAATTGTACTTGTCCTACAACCAAATGGGCTTGTCCACTGCTAAAGTTATGAATGTTGATGAAAAGTATATTAGTGATTTAGTTATTGGCACATCCAACGTAGGGTTGATTATTACGTATATCTACATGGGAACGCACACGTATGACATAATAATAGAACCTAGCAAGAGGAAACAATCTAGAGATTAATTGGCTATATATGTTTACTTAATGAAACATTAAGTTTTAATATACATATTTGCTCATGAACATTAGTAACTACAATTCAAGGAAACTGTTAAGTGGTGTTTTAAATCGGGGTTTTGAGGTAGTCATAACGACAGCTTGTGACCTGCCAATAACTAAAGCAACATCTTTTACGTCAAACGCAACAGATAGAAATGATCATCAAAACATTTTTTTTAAAATATAATACTTCCTGGACAAATTTATAACTCGATTATTGATGAATGATGGAGTATGGATTATAGTTTGATTATCTGTTAAAAGATCTTATATATGTTTGTTATTTATGAAAAAAATTGTATGCACTGTACGAAAACGTCTAAAACTGCCAATAACTAAAGCACGTGGTCTATATATCGGTATAACAATGGTAATAGGGCAAAATTTTGCATTTTTCAATAGCTTTGCATTTGTGAATGAAGAAAGTGAATTAGAAAAAAAAATATATATATTTGCTATTATTATTCTAGCAAAAATTATGAAACAGAGATGCATAAATTTGGAACTGTTTTATGAGGCCTTTGAGTGGTGAATATTTGAATGTTATCATATGCTTAGTTCACAACTACTTATGGTTTACCATTTAGCATACAATGTATTCCCGGTAGGATTTTTAATACTTATGATCTGGTCACTGGCTGGAAATCGTACATAGTAGGGGCTTGACGGGTACACCGGGTACATGGGTACGGGTCGGGTTTAGCATATTCGCAGGTATAATTTTACCTTGTCGGGTACCCGTGGAAAACATGTCAACTCTTCAAAATTCGGTGATAAATGTATTAATAAATTGATTTTAGTCTTATATTACTCATTTTATAGGGCGGTGCTATTTTTCAAGGAAATGCTGCGCAATAGACGCAACAGTACTTATTAAATTATACCCCAGGCATAGGTGTTATGTCGCTTCCATAGGGGCTAACCCGTATACCTGTTTTTTTGAACCGTTGACCAGATACTTAATCCTAATAGGTTAAAACAAGTAAGTGTCTGGTAAACAAGTAGGATACAAGCACCCGTCTTGTATTTTTGATTGCCAAATTCATATTATGGGGTGAACGTTTGTTTATATGGCTAAATTAGATGCCGGCCGGTGGTAGTGTGCCGTACTTGATCTAACTAAACCAAACCACACCAATTTCCAATAAGTCGAAGGAAAATGAAGTGAAACAGTTTATCTTCTTTGATTTCTTCGAGTTGGTCATAGGTTTAATAGTATATCCATACAAGAATTGTACCTTTATTTGACAGAATTGTGATTATCGGGTACCCGGGTACGGGTCAGGTACCGACGGCCGGATATCCCGGGTCCAAAGTTCTGTAACTGTCCGACCCCTAGTACATAGCCGGCCAGTGGCCAGGGCCCTCAGGTACCATTGGGTAGGTGTCGTTAGAATTTAGAGGTGTCTGTACGATTTCATAACCAGTCACATATCCTGTACACATCATTAAAATATTGGCCAATATCTGACAATCGTAAGATAACCGGCCGACTAGCTTCAGATTTCTGGCAGTATTTCATCTTGACAGTGCCAAAAAAACTTCTGTTGGAAACAGACTCCGTCTATCTTATGAAAATACAAGGATGCAAACTCGCCATCACCACCAGATGCAATAATGCAAGGGGAAAGTTCAAGCAGCTGTTCCCTATTCTGACATTCAATGTTCTCAGTCTGTGTTCGTTCTGCCTTGCTTCATGGGCCTGGGCACTATCTGCTGCAGACATTCAGCGACTACATTGCAACAACAGATCTATGATGCGTTGGGTTTCGCGGAATGAAACCTGTTGATGATTCATCTTCTGCTGTGGTCCACAAAATGTTAGGGATTGTGCAGGTGTCCTCCTAACTCTGCTCTCGACACCTCAGATGGTATGGACATGTGAAACGATCCTTCAATTCTGTCTTGGACATGGACGTCCCTAGTTATCTGGTACAGGGCAGACTAAGGAAGACTTGGTTGGAATGTGTGAAGTTTGACTGGAAGGACTGTAACCTCCTTAATACAGACCCGCTAGATTGAGATTCGTGGAGAGCTGGTGTAAGATACAGCCACCTGCTGCCTACCCCCAGTAATTGGGACACCAGCAAATGAACCTTCAGATCTAGTTATATAATATATATCAAACTAAATTTGTGTAGCTAATGAATCTTTAATAGCAATTTTCTTTAACTGTAAAATCAAGTCTATAAATGTCAATATATAATAATAAAAAATAGTGATTTTAATCTTTTTATTTTCTTCATGAATTATCAATGCTTTGTATTGATTTTCAAACACAAAAAACGAACAATTGAATAGGTATGAAAATTTGGATTTTTTTCTGTTATGGATTACTGTAATTCATAAAGAATTATGCATGTGATTTAATTTTGGTCAATTTCCGAAACTAAAATGCAGTGAAAATTTAGAATTACAGTACTTTTTGATGACGATGTTGACAACCAAACGAAAAAAAACATTTTGGATCTGTGACACCAGTAGAATGTGACAAATAATGTTGGCTTTCATAGCATGCACGTCAAATGAAAAATGGTTCAAACTTCAAACGAAAAAAAAAAAATTTCGGACTGGAGAGACCAGTCGAATGCAACAAATAATAGTGGCTTTCATAGCATCCACTAGGACTGCACCGATGCATCGCTGAATCACGATTTATTTACTCACGATTAAAGTATCGATATGATAGTCTATATCGCGATACTTTCACGATATAACTGTTAAATGAATTTATATGCAAAATATTGCATAATTCAAGGTAAATCTTCGTCTTTTCCCATGAGTATGGGCGCCGCCATCTTTGCTGTATTGCGAACAGCGTTACTAAGAAAATGTTGTCAATTGAATGGCGAACGGCACTTAGCTATTTCAGTATAGATTTCTTGCGCTACTAGTCATAACGTACAGCGTGTACAGACTGTTGTGTGTTTTGACGTATGTTTTTTGTTATCGTGATGTGTATCGTATCGCCAACAAAGTATCGTGATGTGTATTGTATCGTTGCTCAAGCGTATCGTTACAGGCCTAGCATCCACTCCCAATCTGGTATCCCAGTAACCTATTTATCTACTACATTTGTACATTATGTTCATATACTACCCCGGTATATTGTCTGAATGATTACTTCTTTCTGTTATAGCATACCAAAAATGCTGACCAGACAGATACGATGTTGATGATGCTTGGTGGAGAACATGAATTTAAGCTTCACTGCCCATCAGGTTTACAGTATTTTTTTGATGTTGATATATATATATAGAGATTTTATAAGTTTGAACCCATGACTCTTCAAGATTTACCAACTTGTGAACAGTTTACATTTAGGAAAAATGTTGGAAAATGTGTCCCGGCTTAAAATAATGTTGATATAATGCATTATCACTTGCAGGATATCCTCAGCATGATGGTCATTTTTTTGTGGAGGCTGAACCCCAGCTGCAGCTCTGGGCAAACACAATCAATGAGGTATGTTTTGTTCAGAGTATCACAAATTTCTGCTTGAATCTGATGCCTTGCAACTCTAGGAGGTCGCTGTAAGAGTGAATCGTAAAGGGGTATTGTTCTAGTGATCAAGTTTGCCAATCCTGTTTTCTACTGTTTGTTAACATTGTTTACTTTTTGCGTTCTCTTCTTTTCAAACAGAACGTAGGTATGCTGCAGAAATGTCTTTAAACGTGAAAAGTGTGTAAAACGTTATGGTCACATGTATGGTGTATCAGAATTGATGATCTTTGATTCATCATTTATTTTCATAGGAGTACAGAGTAATTAAATACATATATGGTCAGTTCCCTGCTGCGGTACCCATCCTTTGTATTTATCGTGGGTCTCGCTTCCCTTATGTGCAATGCTTCCAACGTCAATAAGAAGCTTTCACCACGTGAAGTCTGATGTAGAATATCAATGTTCTGGTCACTGTCAGTGAGTCGGGTGTCACAGGTGGTCAAATGGGTCCTGATCTGGCTATATCACTCTAAGTATCAGATATCCTGAAGAGACCTCTGACACATAACTATTCTCATTAAAAATTCTGACCAATCACAGGCTGTTAATCCAGGGAATTCCTCTCGTTTCACTGACCACCAGCCACTTTGGCAGGTGACTTTTTCAGATCACCTGCCAAAAGTAATGAGCACCAGCCAAATTATGGCAGGTGAGGTTTTAGAAGCTCCGGTCAAGGAGCGCCATAGGCATGACTCCTGAGCACCGTAGTTGTGAAGGCAAGCTAGCGGGGTCTAGGGGCATGCTCCCCCAGAGCTTTATTTAAACTTAAGGTTCTAGAAGCTCTCTGCTGCGCCCTTTTAATGTTCACTCGCACGTCGATATTGATTTTGATGTCTAACTTGCAGGGCCAAAATAATTATGAGGAAAAATATGTTTGGTGAATGATTTCTTTCCTACAGTCGCCAATTTGTTGGAAAAAGACGACCCGCCATAATGTCAGGCGTGTATTTAACAACACCCGCCAAATTTCATATGTTCCGGCCTGGGCAGGTTGGCGAGTACAAGAGGAATTCCCTGTAATCTATAATCATCTCAGGCCAGTGATGAATATAAATGAGGTCTAGTGACCAATCACAGCTTAGTATCAGATGGGTGTGGCGGGTTCAATCAATAAGGTTGCTGGGTGTGGCGGGTTCAGCCAATCAGGTTGCAGTATTTAAACAGGTCACATAGATTATTGTAATCCACTCTTAGGCGAAACATTTCAGAGGTCAATTTGCTTGACATCTATTACTCAGAGTGGGTTATATGCTCTTTGAATCAAGTTTGTAGATGTCTGCCAATCTGGCCAACATAGCACGCTTGGAGCGTGGACATGTCAATTGGTATTATACTATATATATAAGTATACAACCCCACTATTGAGCAGTTTGTCTACAGGTGGCTTTAGTGATGGAAGGACAATTTTAAGTTTTCTGATCATCATTACAACTGAACACGGTGGCTTCATCTTATGTAAAGATCTTGCATACACTGTGACCTTTCTTTTGTACTGTATTCTTAGAAGCAATTTATTTGATCAATTTCTTCTTTTCCTGAACACATTCATTGTTGGTTTTCTTCTCTGGTTTGTCACTTACTGTCTGTTTAATGATTGTTTCATAAAAAATGGGTGGGTACTGGTTTATCTCCAAGGTAGAATTTGCTTTGTTTAGGCTCTAATGAAACAGGGTCCATGCAATGCATGCACAGTGGATCCTTTTTGACAAACCCCGACACTACTGAGCATTTGTATCTTTTTGGGGCCAGTGCAGGAAAATCATAATCAAGCCAGTGTCTGTTTCTTTTTGGTACCAAGTTGAGTTTAGTTTTCCTGTGTCATGGTCATGTCCAAGTCCAACACTGTCAGTTGACTGTCTTTCTCGCATTCTATTGTAAATTTCAAATTTTGATGCAGCTTATTTAGCATATCAAGTTGATTTTCTCTTTTAGTGCTTTTATCCTCTGATAATATCAATAATAATATCGTCCATATATATATATATCTAAAATACTGTCATAGAACAAATCCTAAGTGAGAAAGGGTTAAGCAAATATTTCACTTTCTTGTGAGCTTGAAACATTTGAGATAAGCGTTTAATAATATGTAATGGTGAAGATGCAACCCAGGAAGAATAAGATTGTCATTTTGAATTGTTTAAGTTTGAAAAAAGAAAGAGATTCATTTCTAGTTTATTACTGTTTTCAGTACTTACTCGATGCTCCAGCCAACTTGCAGCTTGTACATGTACTAAACAAGTAAGGTTTTGTTTTCTTTCAATTTCTAATCATTGACCTTTTCTAACCACATCATGCATTTTTGTATGATTTGGTTATATCCACGATGTGATACTAACTGTTGAACAGGGCTGTGAGTCTCCAGGAGAAGAAGTCATCTACTCGGCGGCGGCGAACAACGACAGACGAGACGACAGAAGATGATGATGCCAGCGGCGAGGATGAGGACGAAATCTGCATGGTAAGGGGAAGCTCTGCTTGATGTAACTTAATATACCAGTACTAGATGAATGGTGGAGCTAGTCATTCCTGCCTACCCCAACCAAAAAAAGACAGTTTATATAACACTAGTGATTGGACAGTTACAGTTTGGTTTTGATTTTCACTTGTATATTAAAACTAAACTGACCTTGGTTAATTGACATGGTGTTTACCCTGCAGCTTACCCTATACATGTTGTATCCATTGTCACAATGTGTCGATGCGAGTAATTTTATGCATTCCTCGGGATGGATAAAATCTATACACCGCCACAATCTACCATAAATTTTAAAATGTGTTATTGTCATCACGTTGAATTTGTACAGGCTCGTGTGGATCATTCGGAAGTCTCTTCAATGCCTTATTTTTTGCCAGAAGCCATTTAACGTCTGATGTTAGAATTTTTCAACTCGGACACTACCCAACCTACAATGTTTTATTTGTAGCGCTCTGACAATGATCATCACATGATGCTCCTTTGTAAACATGAGCCGGTAGGGAATATAATCAGAGGACTAAAATAATGTGGTTAAATAGTCAGCAAACATCACCATTTAACATTACCATTTGATTTGTGTAGACAATATGGACAGTATATTACATGTTCATTTTGTAACAGACTATCAGCTAAAAGCTATCCAATGTCAGTTAATTGGCTAATTGTCCAACCTATATATAAAGCAGTCACTGTTTTTTTTTTTAACAATCATGATTGTCCCTCTTATGCAAATATATGTAATTTGAATGAACAAAACAAAAGCCTGAAAATAATTAGTCATTCTTCAGACATGACTCCAATTATGATTACACTTTGTGGTAAAGATCATGGGCCTAGCATCATGGGAGGCTGTGTGGTAATCTACATACTACATACCCCCTCCCATGATACTGAGGTCCATGGTAACATACTTTATTTTTATAGTATTTAAATGAGACGATTGATGAAGATTTATCATTTCTTCATCATCAAGTAATGAAGATGATCACCAGCTTTAACAATGATATTTTACAAATGTTTATGCCAGTAATGTGGCATTATAAATAACATATGGTAAGTCTTGTCATGTAGTGAACAACATGTGGTCTCATTTTTTATTTTATGTTCTATCTTTAATTACAAATTAAAATTTCTTTAACAGAATATATTTTGCACATTTTATAGGTGCCTTTTTAGTACTACATGTATGTGTGAAAAGGCACCTATGAAGTGTGCGAAATATATTCTGTTTAAGAAATTTTAATTTGTAATTTGATATTTGAACAACAAAGATAGAACATAAAATAAAAAATGAGACTACATGACAAGACTCTTATATGGATACACAGATAATACGTCTGGAATAGTGAAGAAATTTGCTGTAAAAATTTGTTAACATGAAGATACAAGAAACAAAATGCCAATTGACCAAAAACCTACTAGAAAGAATACACAGACGAGGAATTGGAACAGGTGCCGAGGAATAGGTGCCTTACCTATGAAGTGTGCGAAATATATTCTGTTTAAGAAATTTTGATTTGTAATTTGATATTTAGCTAATTTGATATTTCAACAACAAAGAACATAAAATTAAAAATGAGAATATGACTACTGTACTGAAGATTTTATTATTTTATATTTAAGAGCCATGTGCAGGGGTTGGTAAGTTTTAAAAATTGCAAATTCTTTCATTGTGTTTGTATTGTCGTTTCATTCTATATACTCATTACTGAACATTCTATAGGTTCTAAATGCATTGATATTTGAAAACTTTTTTTTGTTAATTTGTATTTTTCATTTTTTTTTTCATAATGATTTTTTTTAATCGGGGTAACATAACCGGTTTTCGGCCTCTTAAGGGCCAAAAACTGTCATAGGAGCCAAATGCAAATAAACCCGGTGAAATCCTCTTAAACTTACACCAAGACCCCACAGAAAGTGATATGGCAAAATGTTTTTTTTTTTTTTTTTTTTTTTTCTTTGATAAGAAACCACAGTTATTGGCACAAATTGGTTTTATCTATGATTTCAGATTTCGGTCCCCCATGTTTCAGTAATCAGCCCCTCTACATTCTCAAATTAGGACCTTGTAATTATGTTTAAAACCTTCACAATAAATTAACTCAAACTGATACAAGGTACAAATACAAGGTGTACTAGTATCTGCTTTGTTTTCACTAGGAAATATATTATATCAACGTTCTCATGGAACTTGAGCAGATATGGCATCAGTCATTAGTAAGATACACGGGGCTTTATATAATGGCAGTTGTGTGAGAGTGTGTGTGACGAGGGGCAGGGTTGTTAACAGAATATAAAAGTTTAATACACATAGTTCGTTTTATATACGGACCTTACAAAATCTGTGTAATTGTCTTGTTTTGGTCTTAAGAAAAAGTCTTTATAAAAAAATATGATTATTGTGAAGGACTGTTGTTGACAGATTATACATGTAATTCAATTTACCGTACAAATCCACATTATTTGAATGGAAAACAATTGTATTTTTCATTATAAGGGCCGATTTCTTAGAGGGCCAAATTCTGGTTACGTTACCCTATACTACTTGAAGATTATCTTCAGTAGCCGAGGACATGTTTTTGAAGCAAAAATGATGTTTTGTGCAAAATAAAAATTCAATTAATTAAACTGGTCTACACAAGCAAACAAGAACACTTTGAATATCACGCCATTAACTGTCAATAGAACTTTCAAAACACATATAACCTACAATGTACACTGAATAATTTTCGTCAGACATAAAAACATTATACAATATAATAAGCAGCCTACCTCCCATATTAAACAGGACATCAATCATTTATCTGAAAATGTTTATCTAGTCTACTGAAGTGTTTGAATGAAGAAGATTGCACTGTTTGTTACATTAGTATATAAGATCAATTTATTATTTTAATTTTAGCTATGCTTATTTTTTATGAAATTTTAAAACGAAGAACATATCCAAAACAGGAATGTTAATAAAGTAGTTCTTGTTGTAGAGCACTGGCTTGTCTGATGACGACAGTGCATTCACCACCGAGTGGGAACTAAAAGTAGCACGCAAAAAGGTACTGGCATTTGGCAACACCATTGATTAAGCATTTCTGTCTAAATTGGTCTATTAAGTTTAAATATGTAAATTTTTTTAGATGGAATACTTTATTTTTAGCAATAGTAATGTAAAGTTTGACAAGCACCTTACATAGTACATTATGGGGCTACAAGCCTGATGTTTTTTAAGATTGTCTAATTAAGTACTTTATTGAACTGTAATTGCATACCTTTATCTGAAATTTTATCAAATGTTTTTTAACATGAATTCATTTTTCAATTTATTATTCCATGTTTGACTTTTTAACTTAATTTGTAGAAATTATGGGCGCAGAAAGAGCGCGATCTAAGAGAGGAGTTGAAGTATGTGGCAACTGCTGGAATGCCAGACGTGGCCACATTTCAAGGTAAGAATCACTATAAACTTTGATTTTATGACTATATGATTTCTTAAATGATTTTAAGGCTTGTTTTACATGATGATGTTATAAATGAATGAGACAATGTCTTTGATGTACTGGCTTATGCACATACTTTTTTTTAACATATGACATGCTTTATCAATGACGCCTTTTATCGTACAATGTTTTGAGCATGTGTGATATTTTGAGAAATCATCAAAAACAAAACAAAAAATTGACTGATTGAAAAATAAAGGTTGTTATTTTTCTGCAATCACAATCAGAATCATTTATTTTTTAACTGTGTTTGTGGAAATGAACCAACACATAACTTTTTAAGTCAACACATGAAATTGAGTGATATGCTATAATAAGTGTGCGTTTTAGCGTCGGGTGCAGAGAAGGAGCAAGCCAAGCAGATCTTCACAAGCTGCGCCGCATCAGGCATACTCACCAACGATCTTGTTCACATCATGGAGCATGAAAAGGTCGGTCTGAAACTTACATTGTGGATGGTTTGATTTTGAGTTCATAGATAACCAGTGTCATAATCATTTCAATGTCAGGGCCACGGATCAATATCCGTCCTATCGTCCAAGAAAGATATCTGTGTTCTCATGATGGGTAAAATTTTTTGAGTTATTTTACCTATAGACGAGTATTCTCAGTCACCCCAGACATCAGTTTCAATTGAATTTACATGGAATTCGTTGATTTGGACGTGTAAATCTTCTATAGGACGCATATATTTTTCAGGATACCTGTCCTATGGACAAGTATGATTTTTCTCCTATTAGTGACCCTGCAATGTTACAATCTACTAATGATGATAAGTTTTGGTTAATGAGTTTTTTATGTTGTAGCATGACTATCCATTGAATTTTTTTAGTTGCTCTTTTTACAGTTTGAACAATTAAGTGAAGCAGTGGAAGAATATTATGAGGTGAATAGGTATTTTATGGAAAATATTACCAATTAAGTTCATTAGTGTGACAGAGTTAAGAATTAATTCTGAGATGGTATTTGTTTTTCTATTCTCTTTTTTTTAGAATTTTATTTTATGTAATCATTGTTTTATTTTTTTTCTAATGCATTGTTTTCTCAGAAAATTTACTATATTAAAAGGTTTTGGCCTCAAATAGACATACTTTTTTACGGTTTTGACTGTCGTGAATAAATACCTTACATATTCATTTTGAATAATTAAATGTCTGCTACACTGTTTTGAACAGTTATTGGTCCATCAAAAAGAAAGGGGTTTTGGACGATGCAAGAAGTAGACGTTCTAAAACCAAATAATCATTCCATCATTCCAGACCATCACCATTTTGTGGGGTCCATTTTTATATTAGATTTCTTGCTATTAGTGGCTTCTTTCTGCAAGTCTATAGGCTCTGCCAGGACTCGAATCCTGGACCACTACCACTGTGGCACCTACCTATTCACCTAGCACTTAATGCAGGCGCATTAGACCACTCGGCCATCCTGACACAAGTAAAAAGCTGTGTGATTCCAACTAAGGGTACCAATGATCCTGTCTTATAGTACATGTAGCTGTGTTTTTTGCGTGGTAGTGGTCCAGGGTTCGAGTCCCGGCAGAGGCTATGTGATATAGCCCTATAGACTTGGTGAAAGAATCCTCTAATAGCAATACTTAAGCCCCAGTCAGTTAATTTCCAGTATATTTATTAGATTTCTTATTGATAATTTTTCATAGTCTTCTTTTGAGAAAATATAATACCACTACATGTGAATGAATTACTTCCAGTTTGATCTTGGTGTATGTATTTTAATTAGATATAGTAATTAACATCTCTAATTTAATGTCCAAATATATAGGGTGACAAACTTCTTAAATATATGGAAAATCCACTCTTCGAATGTGGATACACATGAAAGTCTTAGACCTATGTTTTTACATCATTGCATATGACGTTTTATTTTTGCAGGATGTAAAGTTCACAGCTGACCCCATTGATGACAATATTTATAAGTGGAAAGTGAAGCTTTTTGATTTTGCACCTAACAGGTAGGATCACGTATTGGTACCGTATTACATAACATTTAAAAGGTAATAGTAAGTCACAATTGTGTTTCAGACCACTGCACGTTAAGATACATGTATGGCAACACAATTCGATAATTCTTTTTAATTTTTTTAATTTGATAATTTGTTGTGTATTTACTTCTACAGGTATACATAAAAAAATATGTAGACTATTCAATTGACATTTTACAATATTAATATTTTTCAGTGATTTGGAAAATGACCTCAAGCAAATACAAGATATATTTGGCTACAATTATATTGAGCTAGAGCTGGTGAGTTTAAGATGTTTATTGTTTTATCATTTAAGAATTTTAAATGGCATATAAATAAAGCTGAGAAATTTCTTAACAATGGCTCAATCATCATACCAAGTACTTTACCTATATTCAGTTCTTTAGTGTTAGGGTCCACGAATGCCTGTACTTCATGACTCTTTTTGTACCCATGGATTTTTTTAAACTGTTGAAATAAACCCCACTGGACATATGGATAGCAACAAGCATTTTATAAACAATAGGCATTCTATGTCTAATTTCAGGACTTTGCTATTGACCTGTACCCGTTCTACCCGCCACTGGTGAAGGTGGTGCGGCCGCGCCTGCAGGGCTCCATGATGCAGCGTGTCACCAATATGGAGATCCTCAAGCTCAGCTACTGGAACCCCACACGCGAGATGTACAATGTCCTCATTGACATCAAGAACTTCCTGCAGACATGGGCAAGGTGCTGACCATTACTATGTATTGTTGTGTGTAGGCTTTATTTTAATGCCTTCTTCTTTACAATCATCCTAGCACTTAATGATGAGTATGATTAGGATGTGATTGCGCTATTTCACGCAAGAGAAGTTCAGTCAAAACCAGTTTACCACTTTGAACATATCTGCCTTGCGCACCACAGACAAGCGATGACTGACACAAGGGTGGGATTTTTTACGTGAAAAGCGTAAAGTTGCATTATTTAATGTGCAAATTTTTATTATGTCCATGCTTTCATTTTACTTTGTGATTTTGACAACTTCACAGAAAACCTACGTCATGTTCCTGAATAACTCTGTCATTTGGCTACGATTGTTGTTCAGAAGAAGCAAACTGACAAATTTCTCTTGCTAGTTTGCGCCTACAAACATTTGCTGTAATTAAACTAGCGCTTGTTGGGAGTTTTTTTTTTAATAAGGTGTGATATAATGAAGCAACAAATAGATGTTGGTGTTATTGTAACTCATCTGCGTAGTAATTTTTCAAGAGGTCATGGGGCATATTGTCGCATACATTTTATATCTTGGCCTACAGAGTATTAGTTCACATGCTCTTGAAAACTGCTATTTTTATGGTGTAAATAAAAAAAGAGACAGACTATAATGACAAATCCTTGAATAATGAACAGTTATTCCACTAAATGGCAAGTGACCAAATGCCACACTTTATCACACATGATAGGGGATTGATGGTGCAGTGGTTGGCATGCAGGACTATGAAATATGATTTGCCTGCGTCGTGAGTTTGCGGCGCGACCACGGCAGACTTAGTGTTGCCAAGACCGATACGTTTGTACGTCTGCCACTGCATTATCGATCTCTTCACAGCTTGTCGCCACTGTTGAGTGTAATACTAGACAGTGGCGACATCAAGCCCGAGGTTCAGAAGCCTCGTTAAAGGGCGTGTCCCTTGTAGGAGAGCGATGCCTCTGTACGCAAAAGAACTCACCTAGCTTGAAAAGAATAGCTTGTGTGATCCCTCTAAACCCCCGAGGTAGAGGTCCATGTACCAGAATCACGTGACCTCCCTCTGTTATTGTCATCAAAATCGATGGCTGAGGAGTACTAACACAAACAAAACAAACAAACAAACAAACACCAACTGACACTGGATTCCACAGTGTGATATTTGTGGTCAATATGAGGTGAACCATCAAACTTTACTTACTTTGACCACTACCCTAAAGCATGGTTCCTTATAACCTGTCTGCCTGAGGGCAGCCAGGAATTACAATTATAAACCTTCCCTTTCATACAAACCAGCAAGAAAAGTGTTGAAATCTTAGCAGACAGTAGCAACTTTCACAGTGGTGACCTCTCTTGGGGTCATAGGTCAACTTGAAGTTAAATTAAGGTCATGGGGTACAATTACATGCCAATACTTGTCAATCTAAGTCATGTGATGTTCATTTATATTGACTTTGCTGTATGGGGATTGCCCAGAGTAGGTTGAAATGGCTGTATATCTTTCAGTCCGGGACCAAAATTGTCTTTATTTCAGGAGGAGGTAGAAGTTTTATCTTTGATGTTTGTTCTATAAACATTGATAATGTGTAGATGTATATGACAAAATGAAACTGCAGATTTATACATATATATATATATATATATTTGTAATTGGATTGCTCAAATTATGTACAATACACAAAGTAAATGTATTTGGTTGATAATAGGGGTCTTTAACTTATTGTGTATTTTACTGTGACATATTTCATAAAGAAAAATTATATTACTTTAAATAGGATTGATAATCAACATTTGTTAGTTAACTTTGAAACAATTTTAAGTTTCCTAACTAGCAAGTTCATAAGTAGGGTAGATAATCTGTAAATAAACCATAATATTATTGTAGTCAATGCATATCATTCTTTCTGAAAATTTCAAAGAATGTTACACTGTATATTTGCTTCATCCTGGATTCCATTATTCATGATTAAGAAGGAATAATATATTTTGATAGTTATAGGAATCTATCATGTTGCTCAGTGGCTAGACTTTCACTGTTGTTGCAACAACTTCATTGGGCCCAATGAAAAGCCTCAATTGGTCACATGACCACAATGTTAGTGGAAGTTATGTGACAGCAGAGACGAGTACAGGGGCCAGCTCGTAACATGTGTCTGTTTCGGTTCATTTCTGGTTGGCGTAAGTGGATATCAGTGGACCTAATTCTTAGTTATCCCAAAGTATTCCTGTTTGAAAAAATGTGTTGCGATTGCCAGCTCTTTATCAAATTCTGTAATGCAACCATACATTTTCCAGATTGGAGGTGCACAGTGAGCGCAACGACAGTAAGCGCTTCCCTAATGGGTCGTATGTGGATATTGAGCATCACTTGCTGCGGCTTGCTCTGGTAAGTAGAGTGTACATATTACATAACCTATACTAAACTAAACCTAGATATCTCATCATCATTTCAAATGAATTGCATGTTTTATTGAATTACAACAAAATGTGTGGTTCATCACCTGTCTAACCTTCAGCAAGAACAACCATCTAAATTGAATAGAAATCTTCTTGAAAACTTCTATAACTCATAATAGAACAACCATTTCTGTACGATAATGACAATCAAATACAATGACGAGATTCCTTATGTTTTCCTTTTTGGTGCAGGTGAGTGAAGTAAACCCACGTGCCAACAACAAGTACCAGATTGGGCAGGTGGAGAAGCCGCCGCCAGTGTGCCTCAAGCCTGCCAGTTTTGTCCATGCGACCAGTGCAGCCGCTGCCACGGCAACAGAGGGCGCTGCTGCCAACAGCAAGGTGAGGGGCGGAGAGGCACAGTGTGTGATGAGGACGTGATTGTTTGTGATGAGAAATGTTTTAGAAGAAAGTATAGATTATGATATACCTTCGTACTATCATGTGTCATGCGAGTCATGTGAAGAAATACAAAAGTGTAATATTAACTCTAAACCGTACTTCATTATGCTTGTGACTGTACAGTGCCAAAACACCTGCAGTAGTTAGTGGTTATTAGGTTAATCCAGTTTGTAATTGCTGGAAGCCAACTAGTATTACATCACGGATATTACTTTGCTAATGTTGAAATATGAATGTTACTGTGATCATTACAATCTGTGTTGTTTGTAGCCGAAGAAGGGAAGCAGTCGGTCGCAGGAAGAATACTGGGCTCCGGGTGTGGGCTATGGCCATAACCGGAGGGCAGGTAACCGTAAGGCCACTTTAGATCACTTTAGGTTTTGTCTGTGCTGTATGGTATCTTGGATGTCACAATGTATTTGTACTCGCTTGATATCTTACTTAGAGGGAAGCTCACTACATTTTGCCCTTTTTGATTTTTACACTTCTTTAGTCCTATAGACAATATTTTAGACATTCTAATTCTTATGTACACAAACGAAGAATAACTTGTGAAAGTCTTAAATTTTTTGTTTTCTTTGAAAATATTTTAAATGTGATTTTCGTGAACTAAAAAGCTAAAGTCACTGTCACATAGAAAGAACGGATGAAACACGTATGTACCACGGATAGATTTTTGTCGTACGTGGTTCATCCGTGAAGATACGCCGACCATCAGTGCCTCGTCCGTTTTTATACGGCGAATTACGTGAAGAGATATTACGGGTCGAGATGTCCGCGCTAATCATTTGGGAATGTTCAAAAGTATTTGTGCTGATAGATTTTCATATCGTACGTCGACTGTATGTGATATTACCGTGATACAAACGTACATTGTCCGTAAAACGTCCGCGCAGTACGCTATTTATCTGATGTTCATCTGTGCTCGTTTTTTTTCAATACTTTGCAACCAAAATATCATGTTTGCGTGAGTGTACGTGGAGTGTACGTGGACAATCCGTGTATCATCTGTGTTTTGTAAGTGTATTGTCCGTGTACCATTCGTGTTAAATCTGCTTAAGTTTTTTTATTTTTATTTCACGGAGCCCCGCGTATCAAGAAAACACTAAAACATTTGTACGTCCTACGTGTTTCATCCATTTTTGCTATGTGACAGTGACTTAAGTTACTGTTTAGGTACATATAAAAAGTTAGAGAAAACATACTTATTTCAAAGAATAAGAGTCTTCATCTAAAGATAATTATCTAGGTCGCCCCAGCCTTCATATCTCAATATTTGATATATATGAAAAGTTATAAAGCACTTTTCATTTTGATATGAGTAATAATACAAGATATTAGCAGTGACCTACATTCACCATTTAAGTTTATTTGAATAACTTTTTATTGAGATTAAATATGAAAATATTAAGGATGGGTTGACTTAGATAAATGGAAGTAGATGAAGCCTTTTTATTTGAGTTAGGTATATTGTCTCTAACTGTCTATCTATTTACCTAAAGTCTTAAGCTTCCGCCTTAAAGTTAGTTGAATATTGTGCAAAATATTAATCAATATATATTATTCAATAGCTCAGGTTTGTGTTGTTGTCAAACAATATATTAGATAATATGCTTACTCGTGACTAAGTCGCAGATAAGTTGTAGTGTTGTTGGTTAATTAATGAATCTTGAGATTTGAGAACAATTAGCAACCTGAAAGTAATGTGACACTGGTAGAGATATATTTGGTTTTCGCCCTATCTGTCATGGATAGTTACACTCATATGTTTGGTGTTCGTTATCAGTTGTATATTGTGTTAGTTTCTAAGAAGATCCGTTTTTAGCAATAGCATTAGCCTCGTCACCCGGTTTCTATTGATAATCTGTATTACTTTATCATATTACAATAATGAGTGTGATTTCATGGTACCAAACTTCGCTGGCAGACTTAGAATTTATGCACCTCACACCGTAAAATCTTCTTAGACACTACTGAATCAATTTGGATGAAACTTTGTAAGGTGGTTCCTTAGTTTAGCATAAAGTTTACATGGCTGCCATAACCTGTTAGTAAAAATAGAACCAAGTTACTTATAGCTGTTGTTCTCCTTCAACAAGAAGAAACTTGTAATTTATTAGAAAGTTTTGATAGTTTAGTATAGATTTAAAAAATAAAGTATCATAAGTGTAAATCTTGTGCAACGTATAGTCAAAGCAATATACTTTTATGTATGTTTTTATATTAGAATTCGCTTTTTAAATGCTGAAGATGTATATAGATAACTGTGGTGCAAATTTAGTGAAATGATAACTGAACAATTTCTTGAAAAGCTATAATTGTAAACTAAAGGTTATAGATCTTCTAAGAAGACAAGAACTTGGTTGTAATATGAATAAGTACTATGTTTTCAGAGTGGGACATCAAGGCTTATCTTGCTGCTCAGAAGGAGAAAGATAAACAGGTTAGATCTATTGATTGCATTAATGAAGTAATAATTTTACTTTTTGTCAATGGTGTTATGAATTAGGCTCTTAGCATACTGGTGACTATAGGGCTGCTATTCTGGTATATCCATCCATTTAGAAGATATTCAATTTCATACGGGATACAAATAACAGTTTGATTAAAAAAAAAAATCAGCAATGAGATAAATCAGAGATCATATGGTCAATGGATATAAAATAATGATCAATTAGTTGTTTAATATTGATTGAAATTTAATAGTAATAATAAATACTATTTAAACATATTTGCTCTCAGTCACTTTGATCAACCTGTGCTGGTACAATGTATATGTATTATGCAATAATATTACTAATAATGTCTTCAGAGCGGGGTTCTTTTTCAGCCTGTTGTAAATTGTTGTTTTGTATGTGGTTTCTTAAGTAATGTATTTCCTCTTCAGATTGAAGCTGTGCTGCACATGATTCTCAAGGAGCTGAAGAAACTGTATGCTAATTACGCTCCACAGCTGAAGCCACGAAAGCGCCCCAAGCCTGACTCCGGGCTGGGTCCAGAGGATGAAGATTCGGAGAGTGTGGATCCAGTAGAGGATGTATATAACATTCTTGAAGGCTCGGCACTTGTTCCTTTTGTAGTTGTAAGTATGAAAGATGCAAGTAGTACAGCTGTTATTGGTCGAAAAATGCTATTTTTGTCTATTAGAGTGTAGTATAATTTTGTGTATGAGATAACTGGTTGATACCCAGAATGCCACATTAAAAGTGAATTTTAAGGTTGAAATGTTCTGTGAATATACAGACTAATGTGCTGACAGCAAGTTCAGAACTATACATTTTCAATCATAACTAAGAAATGGTAATGAATATCAAAATAAAAATTATAGAAATGAAACGCTATTTTTTTGCCAGATCTACATTGCAATTTTGATTATTCTGATTGGTTTACATAATAGTGAACACTTACATGAAAATGGCATTTTTCCATTGTCTGAGAGAGACAGAGTCAAACATTTTGAACAAGTCAAAATTGGGGATTAGGTACCATGATTTGAACAGCCAAGTTTATATTTTTGATTTGCATACACATGGATAGTCACATAATTGGTGATACATGAATGTATATGCAAATCAAAAATATAAACAAACTTGGCTCTTCCAATCATGGTACCTAATCCCCAATTTTGACTTGTTCAAAATGTCTGACTGTCTCTCTCAGACACTGGAAAAATGCCATTTTCATGTAAGTGTTCACTATTATGTAGACCAATCAGAATAATCAAAATTGCGATGTAGATCTGGCAAAAAAATAGCGTTTCATTCCTATAATTTCTATTGTGATATTCATTACCATTTTTTAGTTATGATTGAAAATGTATAATTCTGAACTTGCTGTCAGCACATTAATTATGTATAATCATCAAGAAATTTCATCAACTGTTTTGGGTGGTAGTATAGTTAGCGTATGGTTAAAGACCTAGCTCAACGTTATGTTAATATTACATGTATTTTATTTTCACATTTTATTTGTGCAGCATTACCTGAAAGCTGATTCTTTCCTGGAGATCTGTCGGCATACCGTGGTAAGTAAAATAGTTATAGGATGAAATGTATTTGCACAAATGTTTCTTTCTCCTGTTATTTAGTGTCTAATAAGTTATATAATTGAATTCAATTAGATTATGCTATATGTTAAAATTCCTTCATAATAGGTGTACAAGGTGATAGTTGACATCATAAGAGAGATCGCTATGCAAAATCAGCTGGTGCCATTGCTGGGTAACCTCACCCACCAAGCTACGTCCATTTATGATCTTCTCAAGGTGCTTGAACAGAGAGTAAGTAGTAAAAATTGGTATAATAGATTATGGCATACTCTAAGTTCTGTTTGCAGTTACAACACTTTGGTGATACAAATGTGTGATATTTTAGAACCAAGTTACTGTATGCTAGCATATATGATCACTTTATATTTATGATTTATATTTTTTCTGTGGAAAAAAAATATATGATACAGCAAATAGATGTAATGAAATGTATAATGAAATGTAGAAATGTATAATGAAATGATAATGAAATAGAATAAAAAAAAGGATCAAATGATTTTAAGCTCATAAGTGAGTGGATACATCATCGGTTTCACAGATTTATCATTCACACTGCCTATAAGGGCATGTTCACAATATTAACCCATGGGTTAGACCTACTTAATCTCGTGGAACTTTGCAGCGGTGCCAAAAATTCAAAATCATGTTTTATTGATCTCAATGCTGGTGAACATTTTGGTAGTGATCCTTCTGAGTGGCTAGATTTTGTCACCTACAATCTTGAAAGTCCGGGGCTTTACATCACATCACACATATAGCCGTGAGATAGGACGATGGAGTGGATAATCCTTGGTAAATATTTTTCATTTGCATTTGTTTATTTGCAGGCAATGATTTTGCTTCAACATATCTGTAAAGCAGGGAACGGGAGTATCCCAAAACCACCTAAAAAGGAAAATCATTCTGCCGCTAAGAAAGAAAAGGTACGGAATGTATTAATTTTCCTAATATTTCTAGATATAACTTAATCTCTCACAGTTGATATCTGTACCTTGTGACCACTAAAATATGTGCTAACACAGCATTATACATGTATATGAATTATACACTAAGGAGTGTTCTTCCATTGTTTTGTGATTTTCTATTGTATGTATGTTTTTTGCTAATCAGGTGAGAATGTCAAATTTGAAAAAAACGTCCTTAAATACATTGTTTGCATAATTATGATATCAGAGTGTGTTGAGCCTGTTGTGAAGGTTTAATGAGAGAATAAGTGAGGTAGGAATAACTATTATGGCTTTCAGATAGTTGAATCAAGTATGCTCAGCAAACTGGTAAAAAATCATTTGTTTAATTCCTCAAAGAATGACTCAAGCAGATTCAACTGTATGATTGCATAGTTTTTATTGTATGTTTTTTTTTTCTATTTGCAGGAAAAGCAAGAAAAAATGGCCGTCCTAGCTGTTTTAGATGATCCATTTTTCCCAGATGTTGTCCCACTTCAGATGCCCTCAACCTCGTCAGCATCTTCCAGTATAGAGAATACGGCCGAGGAAAAACTTGCTCGGGAATTTCAAGTATTATTTAAAGACGTTACAGGTATGTATTGCTTCCAGTTAGATGAAACATTTCATCATACATTTCAGATGCAATATAAAATCTGTCAAAAACATGAAAGGTAGAGTTAGTTTCATGAAGAGAATAATGTATAACAATTTTCTGAAAGTATTATTACAAATAACAATCTTTCTATGAACATTGTACAAAAAATCTTAGTAATTAGTTATTTGCCACATACATAAGAAAAAAAAATAGATCAAACAAATTCCAGCACAACTAAATCACAAATGTTTGTGTTGCCAGAGGCGTTCAAGCGTGCAGGCATTGATCCGGACCGGCCGGCAGAGAGCCTCATCCGCTGTGTAGATGGGAGGGAAGAGGTCCCCATGGACCTGGATACTCCACCGGCGCTGCCCACATCCTGTGGGGACGAGGACAAACTCACAGAGATGTACAAGAAATGCATTCGCGAACTCCAGTTCTCCATCACAGACATACCATGTACGTTTATTTTTGTTGTTGTTTTTGCTAGAATTATATTACTTTAAGTGGTACTTATCTAGTGATATTCCCCCAAAAGTTGCGCTCTGTAGTTATATTACTTTAAGTGATACTTGTCCAGTGATTTCCCCCCAAAAGTTGTGCTCATTAGTATTTAATGTTAAAATGTTTATACAGTCTTTCTTATTGATGGCTTGAAAGCAGTTAACAGCTAATAAAAGTGGATCAGTGATTGCTAATAAAATCATATTGAAAAAGAAAACTTACAAAATACAGAAACTGGAAGGATTACGATTATTTTCAGTGGAGGGTGCGGGGTCTCATCATTATAGTAAACAGTATAGGCAACAACCCACCCTTAGTCAAGCTCAGGTAAGTGTACTTCATACAGAAATGTTACATATTGTAAGTTTGTGTAGACTTTTCTATTGGTACAAGTTAGACATAATATAAGTTTAGGCATTGTTTGGAACATTAGTATTTCATGTATTTTGTTTTGAAGTTTTATTTTTACATTGATGCGCCTAGCCTAAGATTTTGTTTCCTCAAGCTTTGTAATGATCAAACTGTTCCATGTCCAAAGTAATCTTAATCACCTATCAGTGTATTATATGTATGTCAAAACAAAATGTGAATGCAGTAAAACCCCTCAGTAAAGACCACCCAGGTTGGGTACTGGCCTCAAGTGGTCTCAATAAAGAGGTCGCATAGAGGTGGTCTCTTTATGGAGATTAACAGTGGTTTCTTTATGAAAACTTAGAACTGTGAAAAACGGGATTATTATTGATGGTTGAAGTTTCTACTGTATTTAATTCACTGATTGTGTTCTTTTTTTGTTGTTGTTGACTACCTTACCCTCACGTCTGGCAGGTTTTCCGCATTGCACAAGAAGTGACGTCCTTGTCGGACTCGTCGCTTCCACTCGAGCTCAGCTCGTCCATCCTCGTGCACAGACGATGAGAAGCTCACCATCGCCCGCGCGCTCATCACGGGGTGAGTCCATATTACCCATGTTAAGCTCAGGCCTTTGTAATAAAAATTTAATGATGGTCATCAAGTGGTGACGTCCCTCCTTGATTATGGATCTGTTCTTAAGCATTGCACTTGTCCTAGATTTCGATAGCTGTTTTATTCACAGTTTAGTTGGTCCGTCTTGGGCATTTTCATTCTTAGTCATCCAAATAGGTATCACTTTTACTCAGTAGTCCTCGTCATTATAAATAGGATTCGGATATTATAATGGATATTGTGACGTCGATTCCAAAAGATAAGTCAATATTTATATTAGTACATACAGAGCGCATATTAAAGCACGTGTAGGATCTATTATTAAGCGTAGAAAATCCTACATTATTGCATGCACGGCTGTTAAAGTTTCATGTAATGACGAAGGTTACTTTTATTGGTGACGAAGGTTACTGTGTTTATGTTTCTAACACTGACGAAGGTTACTGTGCAGATCTTTTAATCAACCACTAATGTTCTAAATACTAGTACATTTTGTATATAGTATCTTTCAGTATGTTTATTAACTTTCTAAAGCCACTAACCTTTTAACTTCTAATGATTATATTATCTGAGCATTCCAAAGTCACAAACCTAAAATTTCTATTCAGGCGTAACATTACTAATAAATGCCCTAGTCTTTGATCTAAATAAACATGTTGTCGGGCTAAAAACTTTGTAGATTTTCAATGTTATTATTTTATGCATGCATGGGTCCTCTTTGACTACTATAGTACTGATACTGCATAAAATCTATGGTAGATCTACGTTCTTTTAAATTCCTGAATTCACGTAGATCTACTGCTAGGTCTACGATATGCGATGTGGTGCGTGTGTATTAGTCTATATATGGGGGCTGGTTATGCAAAATGTGTGCATAACCCCCCATTTCAAATCTAATCCCAGGTCTAAATCATCCACGAGGTCCATGTTATCAACCATAATAAGCACAAACGGCTAATCGGTCTGTCAGTGGAATGGGGGTACTATATAGATTCCTCTATGTGTACGTAAACAACAGTAAACTATAGTACACATACGTAAGACGTAACGAATGTACTACGTCTGGGACAATATACAGTATCGTAGAGCCTAAATGAATAACATTTACGGGTCTTGTCTATACGGTAAGTGTGTTCAAAATATGCACTAGATCTATATCTAAACATGACACTTGCCACAGTAACCTTCGTCCTCGACATAAGTAACCTTCGTCCCAAGAAAACGCTTGTTTGAGTAACCTTCGTCGTTTGTGTTTTCTTTCATGTTTAAATACCCGAGTTGTATAGAATCTACGCTAGTGACAGTGTCTACAGACGTGGAATACTTAGCGTACTACCCGTGCAACTAAGCGTGTTTCAAGGTGGAACTCACCATGACAGAAATAATCCGTGGTATAATTATGAATCGAGATGACGAAGGTTACTAATTAATGACGAAGACTACTGTGAGTAACCTTCATTTTTTGATGATTTCCCATGTGTTCTTTTAGGCCTGAAGGAACTCCTTACTCTAATGGGTGCTATCTTTTTGACATTTTGTTTCCGGCCAACTATCCCAAGCATGCGCCTTTGGTTAACTTACAGGTAACTATTTTTGATTTAATTCATAGCTTTTCTCATGAAGTACTGAAAACATTCATAGAATAATTTTATGAAAGAAAGGAATGATGTTGATTCCAGTAATAGTTCTTTTCAGTGAAAATATGTTAGCCTTAGGTAATAAGATGGTAATTCAGGACACGTTTGTATTAATTGTTATTTTTCAGACAACTGGTGGTGGCACTGTGCGATTCAACCCAAATCTATACAAGTTAGTCGTGTTTTCATATAAACTTGTATTAGTTGCTATTCTTGTGGTGTATTTGCCTGGAATGGTTTGCCGCGCTCACTCGAGCATAGTGCATAGATACTAATCATACCAACAACTTTAAAATATTATTAACGCTGATACGAGAGTCACAAACCTATCAAATTTATATCTGTGGAGTTATTAATTGACATTGTTATCAATAATTCTAAATGCTGGGAATCATTGTGCCTAAGCATCTTATACAGATATTTAATTGTTGCCACAAGAAATAAGGCAATGTGTGTGTTGGATTTGCAGTTGTGGTAAAGTGTGCCTGTCCTTGCTGGGCACATGGGAAGGTCAACAAGGAGAGCAGTGGAATGAGAAAACTTCCACCATTCTCCAGGTAATGTATTAAACATGGAGTCTCTGTTAAACATTGAATAGAGTCTGTATTATCCTACCCCTGCATTGTATTTGGTCTCTAAACTTTGTTTAAATACTTTTTGATTAAAAAATGTTTGTTGTACTTCAATTGTTTTTTTATGAACTTCTTTTATTTTGAGCTTAATTTGCCGTTCAAATATTGAATTTTGCTTATAAGAATATAAAATAATGACAATGTCAAGCTACATAACTATTAGCATTCTCATAAAGGAATCATCTCTAAAGGAATCATTTGTTCAATGCCACTCGTATTTTCCTTTCATTCAATAAGTTCTGGTTGTAGGTGCTGGTTTCCATCCAGTCTCTGATCCTTGTGCCAGACCCGTACTTCAATGAGCCCGGCTATGAGATAGAGATTGGTACTGATGCAGGCAAGAAACATAGTGCTGATTATAATGCAGGTATGGTGTTGAAACTGATAAATATGTACTGTCAAATATCTGTGATTCTTGATTTCTAATATTTTGTTTCATTTTGAAAACAATATTCATCTGTTAGGACTGTGGTGGAAGCTGTATGTGCACTGTAATTATGAAAGCTCTGTTCATATTTGTAAATGTTTCTGTGTAATACCTAATTCATACTACCTTTGTCTGCAGATGTTCGAGTGAACAACATTAAGTATGCCATGATCGCTCAGATGCAGAATCCAAGTCCAGGGTTTGAAGATGCCATTAAAACTCACTTCTATTTGAAGAAGGACCGGATACTCCAGGTATAGACATTTTTTAGTCATATTATTACTTAAGCTATTAATTTATGTTGTTGAATTTCCTATCATTCATCATTTCTATATAGCTTTTCATTAATGCTGAATTTCATTTGTTACTTTTTTGGACAAAAAGCATGAAACAAAGACCAATAGAAAGTACATACACTACCATTTCACTGACTGGTTATCTGTCAGTGATACTGATCTGGCTATTTAGCCATTAGGGATTGTTGAAAGGCAGCTTCTACTTCAAAGTAGGCTAGTGCTTGCATGCTTTCCAGTGAAATGAGAAAGCAACATAGAATCTTTTATGAACGATTTCGTCTGTTCATATACTTAATAAGTATGCTGTAGTTAATAAGTTTATGAAATTGAGCGATTTTCATTTTCAATACGTTCATGTGTGTATCACGTTGCGTTGTGTTGCTGTAGGAGGTGGAGGGCTGGCTGCGCACGGGCAAGACCAGCAAGTTGGAGCGTGCGTACCAGAACCTCAAGACGGAGCTCACCAAGCTGACCCCACCGCCTAACGTCGCCAACCAGCTGAGCTCGTCCTCGTCGTCCTCCTCAGCTGCCAGTATCAAGTCCTGCTCCACCATCTCCACCCCCCCGGCCCCCGACGGGCGCACATGAGACAATGGCCACGGCAGTAGTGTGCGAGGAGGGAGCAATGTGTGATTGGTGCAGCGTTATGCTTTGCTTGTATATGAACAGAAGGTGATTTGGAGAGCCCAGAGTGCGTTCGGATAAAGAGAAAGATGTCCGTGAGCATTTGGATCGTACAAGTTAAAACGAGGGATTTATTATACAAGTAGGGAAGCGTGATTATTGAAGCCATTCTTTGCTACGCGAGTAGAAGAGTGGGGATTGCGAGAATGAAGACAAACATATGTCTACATGTGTGATAGTGATGGTGAATGAGCATTATAGGATAAGTGAATGAAGATGTAGTATAATCATTTTTCAAAGTTGAATAGTAATTGATTTGTCATCTTAAGATGACTATCACAAGTTGGAAGGTTTTGATTATTTTAGTCATTTATTTGGATGATCTGCATAAATCAATTGTCATTTTTTTAACTTTATGATAGGGTATGAATGGAAACTTCTGACTTTCTGGTGATATGTTCGTTGATAACATGTTAAATTTTTTATGATGGTTTATATTTTAGAGAGATATTTGGAATCAAGTTTGATTGTGTTAGACCGGGCGTCAAAGTTCAGCTGAACAGTTTTAAGAAGTCATTTGGATGTTTAATAAAAAACTGGCATATAATGGGTCACAATGATTTATGTGATGATGTGTTCATTTCGTTTGAATTAGATCATTGTGTTTTGTTTTGCAGAAACAAATGTTTGATTTGAAAGTACTGGTTTGCAAAGCAGTGACACAAAATAATTGTATTCAGTAGCCAATCTACACAACTTTTATTGAATATCAACAATGTATTCATATTGAAATTAATTCTTTTACAAACTATAGTGCTATATAGGAGTATGATGTTTAGAAATGTGAAATTATGACCCGACGTGTTTAACCATCTTTTTTTCTGGCTATCTATTATTTTATGTTCATTTTTAAAAATAGACTATTGTTTTGTTATTTTGCCACAGGTGGGTTTTAAACAGTATTCTTGTGGCATTTTAAACTTACCCACAATAAGAGTGATATTTAGGCTAGTCTTTTCACAAAATTTGACTGTCCTAAACTCCTGTTGTTAGTGTACTACATGTGTGAGCGCATGATTTCTTAAAAAGTAGATTTTATTAAAGAATTTTATTAATGCACAATCCTAGCATGGTGTATATTGATACAGGCATAACTACTTAAAATTTTCGATCCAATATAAACTGGTTTTCTCCGAACGATTTATATGTGTTCATTATCACAAAGATGTCATTGAGTACAGCCTTATTATATACACCATGTATATTATCATTTTCATTATGGAATGATGATGTGAAGGGGACCATTCCAGACACACAGGTATTAAATGTAAGTGTGTGTAGTGATGTAATGTAGTTATTAAACATTACTTTTTCTCACTGTGTGGGATTAGTAATTCCTGATAAAAATGTGTGATGTGTGATTAAATTAGAACAAATTATAAACAGAAAATATATACAATTGTTCAGTTTGTCATACCTTCAATGCAATTTGTTAGTATTCGTGAATGATTCTATATGATATATTTGTTTGGTATGTCTTGTAATTTATGAAATATGGTGAAAAAAAATTCATTTTAAGACAAAGCATATACCAGTAATATGGCTACAGAGTTTAAAATTGTAATCGATTAATATACAATTGGAAAGTAAACTATCACTAATGCATTGATTTTTACAGATTAAAAAAATTTATGTTTTTTAGTTTAAAGATCTCAGAAATACTGCAAAATTGTTCATGTTTTTAAATTTGTTTTGCGCTCTTTTCCTTGTCGAAGCTGGTGTTTAATTTTGTGTTGTTGAATTGCATTCATTTGTCAAATAGAGATAGCAAGTTAGATTTTGCAAATTATCATGGTATTTTACAGTGTATTATTTAAAAGATCTAATATCTGAATAGATGTATTAAAATAAATCAATTTTCATAATGACAACCACAAATATTTCTCAATAATTTGTGATTAAAATAGCATTGAAATTTTATTTTTTAAAGAAGTTATAGTATATTTGATTTGACATTGTGACGTAATGGACCTATTTATTTTTAATTTCAAACAATTATTTACTTGCACTTTCAGTGTAATGTGTGTTTAAGTTTTATATAAAAATATTAGTATAAATGTAATCGTTGTTGATGAAGCATTTAAAGACAACACCTAATAGGCTGAAAGCTTTTTAAGGAAAGAAACAAACAATGTGATATTTTGACAGACTATTGCAAACATTTTTTTTCATGATGTAACTGTTGTGTTTATTTTAGTGTTTGTAAGTGACGATCTGAATTTGCAATACTTATTACGATGTAATTTTTCCTATCAACGTTAAACATTACAGACCTTACACCATTGAAAGCTGACATTGGCTTTTTTCAAAGATCAAGTTTTACTTGAACGAATAATGCTCTTTCTTAATATTGGAAGATATAGTTTATGTAAAATTATTTTTGGTTCATAATAGAATTTGCTACCTTTTCAGCCGTGATATATTATGCTTAATTATTTAGTTTTGTTCATAACACCATGTTTGCATATGGAAACATTATCCACGGTATTTTTGGCAGTTACCATCTCTATTACAGTGCCTATAAATGTACAAAAGTAACCAGCTATTAGAAGGATGGACATTACTATCCATATACAACAATGTAATTCTGGAAATTATGATATTTTTTCCTTTGAAAACTGGAGATTACAGACAATTGTGTGTGATCGATTATAACTGTGAACTTGTGTTGTCATTGTGTTGTTGAACAAGATAATCATGATGTATTTTTTATCTTGAGGTATGACAAATTTATACAGAAGTTGAATTAAGAGTTATGATGTAAGTATTATATTAAGAAAACTGCATATATAGGTATCATATACATGGACAAGACGGATGATCCTGTATAGGGTGAACTATGTCGGAATCTGCTTGTTGTATGTGTGTATTATTTTCTTTATTTCATCACAAAATGTTGGTGCATATTATATATTCCAGTAAACTATATAAATGATTTATAAAAGTTGTTAACTTATTAAATGATGCTGTAAAATGATTAATTCTACTATTTAATTGAGGCTTTCAAACAAAGGTTTGAAGTGTGACCAAAGGTTGCTAGTGAAAATTTTGAGTGCTGTAGCTGGTGAAAGAGTGAGGCAATGCGAAAAATTCAATTTTTAATTTTCTTGGTGAAAACATCGAAGATGTGGGACTATGCACCCTGAAGGGCCTCACCTGCATCCGCCAAATAATTTCGATGGATTAAGAAGTTACAATCAGGGAAAGCTGCACAACTAGTAAAAAATTATGGATGCATTCATAACGACTCCTGAGTAAGATATGACTGTACTGTTGATTCATCTACTCCTAGAGTTTCTCAAATTTTCCAAAATGTTATGTACATTTCACGTGCAGGATATCTTAGGAATATCATGTTTACCCATTGCACTTATTAAATGAAACAAACTTGAAAAAAAAAAGAAGCTGTTTATCGTAGATGGTGCCACATTTCATTTGTTGTGGCTCAAGGAACACGATGAGTAGTAACAATTGTTCGTGTTCATATCAAAAGTGATTGGCAGGAACCAGATAATAGCCATAAAGAACCCAACCATTAGTATATTGTGGTCAATGTAAGGCTCAGAGTGGCCTTCATTTTCAAGTTACAAGCCAAACTTGAGAACCATAACTAAAACAATGCAATAATTAAATGTGTAAATGCTAGGGAAGGAATCAAATAATGGTCGGAAATAGAACGAAACATGTTAATCGTTTTCGTCCATATAAATAAAAGGCTTCAATTAGTCGACATTTTCAACTGACAAACCAAATTTGAGCCCCCTAGCTAAATCAATGCGACCTGTAGAGGTAAAAGTCTGCACAAATAATGGACCCAACTACAGACCGTTTGGGTCCAAGAAATATATAGATTCGAGTGGACATCACTTTCAACTGAAAAACCTGAGTTGAGCGCCCTAGCATGAACGACCTGTAGACAGTGTGTAGAGGGGTAGACAAACCAGACAGAAGGCAGGTCGGATAGTTGGACGTTTGGTTGGTCAGATGTTATTTATTGTGTATGAGCCACAATGTTAATATGTCGATTAAAGGAATACGCTTACATTGTTGAGAACTAGACTCTACTATTAGTTGTGGACCCCCTTTTTTAATTCCGAAGGGAGCATACTTTCAACTATGACTTGCCAGGGTCTCATCATCCACCTCTCATAAGTTAGTTGTAGTGCAGTGAGAACTATAGTAAACGGTCACTCTACTCATGTAAACAACGCAATTCTTAGAACTTACATTATCCTACATCAACGATTTTATTGGGATTTCTCTCACACAAAAGTAAGCTTAGGCTTTTGTTTAATAAAGGTGTTATGGCGTTGATAACAATTCATTGTTTTTATTTTGTTTATTTCAGATGAAGCAATAGTGCTGCAGTACTTGAGTTTTTATTGAAAACCACAAACTGATAATATTTCATGAATCGCTTCAAATTACAAGTGATCACATGCAGGAAATTCGCTTCAAACCCACACCACCTATCGGCTGCGGGCATAAACAATCACCACACACAGACAAATGGATTTGCTCTTGAGAAATATACAATTTAATAATTGTCGTTTTCAACAGTACAATGCGCACGTGTTTATATTTGAAAGTGCGTTACATCAAAGAAGAACATCTTCACACGTGGCAGCAGACGATGATGTACACCACTTTTTGCATTATCCCACCACGAAGGCAACATACTGTCTCAATCCCATTATATCACATCAGATATGTATCAGTTGAGTGAAGGGCGTGTGAACAATACGAGTTTTAGCATTTGCCGGAGGTACACCCATGGCATCACCACTGGCAGGCAATAAGCGCGCAGCCAGTCAGCCACATCGACATCGTTAACGAGGATTCATTTGTCGGTCATAGTGGAGACTGGTGTGATATTGGTGGGTGAATGTTCGGACGTTGGTGGGGCATGGGTAACATCTGT
Source organism: Streblospio benedicti (assembly GCA_019095985.1). Lineage (NCBI taxonomy): Eukaryota > Metazoa > Annelida > Polychaeta > Spionida > Spionidae > Streblospio > Streblospio benedicti. The sequence continues at coordinate 9,403,346 of CM032664.1, read as the reverse complement.
GTACTATAGTCACATTATTTAAGGATGTGGATCCAATGGGAAACCTTTAGATTTTCATAAATGCCTGCCGGGCATCTGCGTTCAATGACAGTACACTGACCGGTTGATGTTACCGAGGGTGGGGCATCAGTGAGACATCCTCCAATGATCGACGTATGTTACACGGATGCCCAGTTGTTATCCATGAGACACCTCAAGATAATAGCCCGAACATTACCATATCACAAACGATGTGTTAAGGATGTGTTAAGGATGTTCTAAAGATAAGTAAAGGATGCAGGCCATTTGAATAGAACCCATACATATATTCTCACACATGAAATTGCTTGATACCACCAATTCTGCGCTACCGGCGCACACACCAGTGACACGTTTAATACTATGGGAGCACAGCCCCATTTAGGGTCAAAACACATTCGCAAAATCCACGAGTGCACGGCAAACCAACTATACAGTATATGCTACAGATATTTCATGCCATATCTATATATGGGCATACACAGACCACGAACAGTATTGGCGACATTTTTTTGAGCAGTATTCAATCCGCCAGTTCCACGATACTCCATAAACACCGGCTCCGGCTCCAGTCAAACGCTCGTCAGTGACAGACGTTGCCGATCACGAGCATTGCATAATGGACGTTTCTTCCAGCACTTCTCTCTTGGCCTCTCTTTCTTGTCCGCACTTGACGCTGATGATTTTTTCCTCTACACACCAGCGTATACAGTCAATCCAAGAGGACCTCGATTTTTTTGTAATAGAAGACTAACAAATTGATGAAATACTATATCGTCTGCCGCGAAAAATCGCTTTGCTAATGCATCCTCCAATGAGCTACTTCCGGTCTCGAAACACTCTGCGAATACAAGAGAGCAAATTTAGAAAGTAGTTCCTGCTGAAAGCATAAGCCGCAAGGGGTTGGGGTGGGGCGTAGCACCTTCTATGCGAACGCACCATCAATTAATATCTGTATTGTGACAAAGTTTGTGCAACACTTCTCGTGCTGGAAGTGTGGTCTGGCACAGCGTGCTCATTAATTTCACATGAACCGAAGGAAAAGAGCTGGGGAAGAGATTTGCAATGCGTTCTCACGTTCGTTGCTGAAACGGAAGTAGAACGTAACAGGCGGATGTAGCGCTCAAGGGGACGGCGCGCGAGCTATCGACGTACCAGTGACGCATAAATGATAACCAGGTAGTTTGGACACGGTAATTTGACATACCAAACCATTATGCCTGACAAAGTGACACGTCCCTATGTTTAGGACGCTGTAAAATATTTTCTTTAATGCGAGACTCATTTGGCTATACTTAATGGTTTTAAAAACTGAATACATGTAGACAAACTAAAATATATACTTGTTGTATTCATGCTTTGTGAATTCAAAACAACATGAATAAGAACAGCCATGGCCCAATATAACCAAATAAATATTAATTATACATTCCGACATACATTGTATTTCCCTACATAATCGACCGCGTAAGTAGGCCTACACACACAAAAAAATGAGACAACCTGAAAGCTAATCTACATACAAGTAAAATGACTAAATATTCAGAAACACGTAACACACTAGAACTCAAGTTTGCAACTTCTTCAACGGTGGATGCAACGTCACCATTCCACACTCACCCAAGAAAAAATGATTCTTTAAAATGGCGAAACATTAGCATATGTTACACACCTGTGAGTGTATTGTACACACGCCAGAACACAACTCTGTCCTGTGGCCATTATGGTACTTTGTGTTTTGTCCTCGCCGTCATTAGGTTGATATTACTTGGATTTATGCGCAGTCACGCACGTTACACTTCTTGTTTGAAGTGAAAGCCCCCTTGTTGTTGCATGAATCCATAATATTAGATAGCGTAACATTTAGTTTGAAAAGTAATCAAAAGAGAAAAGTTATCGGTTGATTACTAATTCACAAGTTTAAATATTGAAATTGAAGACATTGTAAGTCTGTTCATAGGCAGTGTAAAAGAGATTCCTACGAACCCACTATGAGTATATCATTCTCCTTGACACGTTCTTACCTAAACACGTACAATCTGTGGAGCGCCCACCCTGCTGTGTACTACGTCATCATCATGTGTTTTTCCACGTCACTCTCTTGTAGGGAAACTTTCAAACATTTACAGGATACCGCCGAGTTTCGGAGAAAGTATATACTTTGTATCTCTTCATTGCCAGTTTGCAATGCCACAAACCTGATATTACTTATTAGCCGGTGATCTGAAAGGTTAGGAAAATAGGTACACGTACCATTTGAAAATAGCCCCAGTTTTGCCTCGAGTTTTCGATGCTCGTGCAATCGCTTTGTTTCTTATTGCCAGTTGACGTCTGTGTGATAACGTGGCTATACATATCGGCTACTGAAGTCACATATAATACGGCCCGGGCTATAGATCTACCACTATGGCCGCGATGATGTTGGCAGAAACCCTATTATCTACTACGATGTGCTTCGTTTATTGTTTACTCGACGTGGTACATGTAGTGTCTCTATTTTAAGATTTTTTAGCGCTATAGTATGTAAACTCAATTTTAATAATCAAATGTTGGATATCTTTAATATATTTCCACACACTTGCCAGACTGTTATACGTATTTTACACGTAGTAATAAACGAGTGAGTAGGTGTAGCAAATGCTGGGCACGATTTGTAGCAAACATGGTTGTCATTTTTGCACTTGTGTGAGACAAATGTATCGCAGGCATGTTTATGTTATGAGAGCGTGGTTTTGGTAGAGAAACAAGTTGTTTAACAAGGTGACAGGCATACAATGTAGTCAAGTTACGAGTTCTCACAGTGTGGCGTGACAAAGAGTTCGCATATAGGTGGCCAAATAAAACTGTAACCTACTTGTACGCCATGAATTCAATGTAATTCTGGTTAATGTATAAACTTATACATTGTAATTAGTAACTTATTAGTTTATGATTAAAAAATCGCAATTGTTCTTGCTATACACGAAAGGTAGCACTTGCATGCATTTGGCTAGTACATTTATGATTGATGTAGCGACCCCCTCCACCCCACCCCCCGTAGTGAGCATCTTAGCGGGTAGATGCCTATAAGCCTAAACACGATATCCTGCCACCTGACAGGCCCACAGGGAACTGTGGTCTACTGCTAGTGCAAGTTGATTACAGAATGACAATAGAGAACACAAGAACCAAGAGGATTATGATAATTAAACATAATGCTCCTGATAGACTTCTTGACTTGACTGTTCCTTACTTGAAGACCACTGAAGTAATTGCAATATTCATCGTTGGAGGCAGTTATGACAGTGGTTGATAAGCGTATCATCATTCAGCACACGTCCATTTCAGCAGAGTGAAATGAGTCATTCTGGGGCAGTTTAGGTAAAATGGCTGTTACATCACTACCCATTTTCTGCACAGTGGGAATGGTATCCGTGCCAAGAAACAATAACAGTATTCATCGTTTCAAATTGATGCTCTGGGATCTTGCAAGTCTCAAGTGGGGAGAGTATTCACCACGGATGTAAACGAACATGGTTTCATTAGTGGCATGGGATGTTGACCGCAGAGCTGGACCCCATAATTTGGCACTAATTGGTGAGTAAGTTATGTTTGTAGTAGATGTATGGAGATACATGTAAACATTATGTTTTCCTATAAAAAGACTTACTGAAACATATCAAATTTAATTAGTGGTCTACAAATAGGCCTATGTGATATTGATGGGAAGAAAATCAATTATCAAACATTGAGAGATTTTAAAATTATACCACGGACAAAACTTTCAACTTTATAGACGATATCATATTAGCAGCATTAATACGGGAAGAGTCCAGAATGTGTAAATGTAAATGTGCTTATTTACAGTCGCAATTCACAGTCTGTCGTGCACCAGCCAAAAAATTTCAAAAATCATTAATTCTTGGGTTGGATGTATATGTTGTTAAGGGTGGGCATTGGTATGATCTACATAAAATCTGCAAACATAAAATGACCTACGTCGTTTAGAATTTTTAGCATTAAATTCACAATCTGTCGTGCACCAGCGACTGTACATATACACCAGGTCATTGGCATCATTGTCACACATCTTTCTCAACTCCCCGGGGAGCATCCAGCATATCGCAACCGTAGCGCAGACATGCTAATCACTCACATTAGAGTTCACCCGCCTGACCATTAGCTATTTAACGTGTTGGTGCCACGGAGAAGTGTGCAAACTGTTAGAGGTAGGTTTGTTCAACAACCACACTCGGACCCGACCGGTAATCGAACCCACGACGTTCTGGTCACGAGTCCTGCTCCCTAATCCACTCGGCCACACAGAGAAGCACAGAGACTGCATCCACCCACAAAAAGTCACCTGATGGGCTATTCTAGATCTCTGTGAACTTTCGCACTTGGATCAGACAGTGATTATACAACTATTTGCCGTTTTGTGAAAATGTCAATTCTACTCCAGAGAAGCGTACAAAGGGGCCTATCTCAGCACAATAGCGCATTATTTGTTCACCTTACGTGATTGTGTAATCCAGCTCATTGGTCCCGAAACATCAGAATGGTACTTAGCGCGGCATCAGCGACAGGCACTTTGGAAAACAGGTTCGGCGTAAGCACCTACCAATCTAAATATCAGAGCCATGTTTGGCTTCTACACATCCACTTGGCCTATTCTCCCCTCCTAGTCCTATATACACGGCCATTATTCCCATACACCCCAAATATTAACAAACCTCACTCGCTACCGCATCAAGTGCACTCTATTTTGTTTCTTTCACATACCTGAACACACGACTTTTGCAGCCGTGTTTGCTGCATTAACATAATAAACACAACTCTAGACGTCTTCAAGGGAAATACTATCACTTTGGACATCATCTGCATATCAAAATAGATGTCAAGTTGAAATTGTATCTCCCGACACTGCAAACGACTTTTGGAGTACATGTCAGTTTTTTTAAACCTGTTAATTGTTTGTAGATTTGAAACGACTCAGCTTTGAATTATCTGACATGTTTTTTTTGCCCCAAATAGATTGTTCCGTAACACATAATGGTTTTGCAAAAATGAGACAAAATCACGGTAGCTTTGTCAACAGTATTAAGACGTTTTACAGCATATACCACTCAACTCTATTTAAATTTAAATCAGATGATTTACACCATCAATCAAACCAAGTCACAAGCATGCCTGGTAGATAAGTAACCGAATCGCAGACGCAAGTTTCATATACACACGCATAGAGGTATTCTTTTCTTAGTTATAATTCTATGAGCAGAAGTCACAAGAATGAGAAGTTATGAGAAATAGTTGCAACTTTTATACCTGGGAATGTTATTTAAGATGAGATTGTTTTCTGATCAAGGTAATGGATCATGTTGTACATCTCGTTAACGTTATCCTAAACCCATTTTATTCACTTAATACACTAAACTCTCTTAATTATGGTTTTCAGAGAGGACGTGCATCCGCCCGTCACCCAAAGCCAACGGACCGTGGCCACCAGCCGCCCATATTTACTGAGCACCAGGCCGCCACAGCACAAAGCCCGTATGTGGGTGTTAATGTCACGTGGGAAAATCGCACGGACTACGTGTAAACAGCGTGATACATTTACCGTCTGCGTTTCTGTTTGCTCAAAGTTGCATAGGCAGATCCAGCCCCCCCCCCCCCCCATATGAGATTCACTGCTCGCGCCCTCTCTACACAAAATTTTCAGAAAACCTTGATGTGTGTTGATGAGTGAAGGTTAAGGATTATAATTTGCCCATTGTGTAATTGTCTCTTTCTAACTTTGCTCAAAGTCCACTGTGGTCACATCCAAGCTCGATTAACACTGTATCCGGGATTAACCGATAGGAGCAAAGCATACGCGTTTGAAAAGACAAGTTCCACTTATATAAGTGACACCTCTGCTGGTGAAACGTTTACGTTCCCAAACACACACAATGCAATGTGCATTGTGCAACATGGTACCTGCACACATTAACAGGAAGCTCTTATCAACGTCGAGCGGTAAAGACAAAAACACTCGTCACTTAGGCGGGAAAGATCCACTCGTCCCTCTCGCCTCACCGTGGCAGAGCCAGCACAGATCACCCAACCTACCTGATTCCTATGTGAATCAGGTAGGTGTTGTAATTAGGTTATGAATAGCAAAATTAATCAACCAGGTCTACTCACACGCTTCAATATAAAATGAGCATCAGGGATGGAAGGCAAACTTGTACAGCAACAGCGTGTGTTGAACATACAATCACATTCTCTCTACACATTGTGTAGATGTTTCAAATCACACGTTCATACAGTGTTTTATACACAGTATATGCCTCCAGCACTCACGTATGCGCAAGACGCCATTTAGCTGCTACGTCGATAATGAGAGCCGGGTGTGTATATTATCGCTCACACAAAGACACTCTTGCACGCCCTCTGGCGACACTTACGTGGTTACTGACGGCGCCAGCAGATGACACAGACACCCGCCACCGTGTCTCACTCTTTCTTGGTCTTTAACTCTATAACCCAGCCATTTTTATGGTACCTCAAGCCACTACTAACTTTTATGTAATTTCATAGCAATGGCAGCGCTCATTTGTACCGATATCTATTCTTGTTCTAGTTAGAAATAGCATGAAAAAGACACGTTGTGTTAGTGGCCACTTGACTGTGGGCCATCTCATCAGCATCAGCCCAGCACCAGCCAGAGAGGGGCAATAACACCCAGGCCACACAGGTACTGCTGTTGGTCTTTTTCTCTTGACCAGTTCCTACTATCACTGTTACACAACAATTATTTCTGCCACATATTACAATGAGCAACACCTCTTCGAACAATTAAAATAAAATACGAATACGAATGGCAAGAAGAAGTAGCGAGCGAAGGAAATATGATTGGGTAGTAAATGCACATACACAATGAAATCAATTCAAATCAATGTAAAATTTCAGCGCCTCCCTCTAGATGTGATCGCACTTGCCTTGGAATCCTCCATCTCCAGCTTCCTGCGATGGACGTGTGGCCACATAGAATTGCACTGAACAACAGTTTAACCACAATAAACCTTATCTCCACAGCGGGTTCAACTGTTGTTAGCCTCACGCGTACACACACGTGACCGCATCCTCTGTGTGTTGTTGCTGTCACGTCAACGCACACTTCGCGTTATCTGTTATTTTTTATCGAGCTTTTCGGATCAGCAGCAGATTCCGCCTTTTTGTAAGTAAACACATTGGATTGACCTCCCAGTAGATTATGGGGTAGGTCTACATACAGTGATGTTTTTAAGCGTGTGCGGATAACTCAACTAATTTAGAAATGCTGCCATGGGGGCATGGCAGTTAATTACTTGAGTGTCAAAGACAGAGTTTTTTGCGTGAATGCATCACTCGTTTGATTGTTTCTTTTTCTCTGTAGCCTGTACAGCTTGAATATCATATTATTGTGTTACAATCGTTAAAATAGTGTTACAGTATTGATGTTTCTGCAAACTATCAACGAAAGTAGTTTATGACATGTGAGCATGATGTTTTAATATGTGTGCCTTTAGGTACCTCTAGAGTCCTCAAATGTCGCATAAGATGAAAGTGGACACTCATTGATCAATAAAAAAGCCATTTATGCGACGTGTTTTGAAACCCGTGATTTGATTGCCATTGTCAGCTTAAGTGGCCTGTATCCATAGATACACATTCTTTAAAAGATCATTAAAAGAAGTCATTAAAGGCACCTGTCAAATGTCTTCTGCCGTGACATTCCATCCAAAACAAACATGGCAGTGCTCGTCTGCGAGCTTTGATGATGCGCTAGACTTGGGCACCATAAATGATTACGTCATAGAGAAAGACGCATGGGCATTTAGGGTAGATAAAATGCCTTAGTTTGATGTATGACAGTGTGTTAGAGCATTTATTGTAACTTTAGAATAGAGCTGCAATTTAAAGCCGAATTGATTTAAACCGTAAAAACCGTTAAACCCAACCCACGCAAATGTCTATTGCAGAATGAGGGTGGGCTAGGCTGGGGTGGGTAAGGGGTTGGGTGGGGGTAGAAAAAAAGCAGATTAAAGAGGGATGTGGAGGGGAAAAGACCAAAAAGAAAAACATGCGGTTTATAAGAGAAGTGGGATGTGGTAAAAAGGCTGAAGAAAGTGTTATGTGGGGTGTGGTAAAAAGATAAAACAAAGGGATGTGGGAAATATGACACCCCCACCCCAAAAGAGGAATGCGGGATTTCGTGGCCCCTAAGGCTTATAAAGCATCTTGGGATTTTCAAAAAAGCAGGAAGTACGCATGCTCACCTGAATATATATGATTTATAACCATGTTTTCTTTTCTTTTATTTTTTTCATATTTGTTATGTCTTGTTCACAACCACCATTCAAGCAATCTTCTAATTGAGTGAAACTATTTTGCAACATATTGTGTGACAGTTTTCAACTTTACATGTTGTCAACTACAACAAGACCATTCTGACGTAAAGTGGTCATTGGCGCCTTTCACAAATAAGAACATTTCATTTTCTTAAAACAATGTTGACAATCATAGACAAATTTACACCTCTGTGTTATTTTGAACGCTCTAATATATGCGGCGGCTCATAAAGAGCAGAGAAATTGGATCCCTGTCCGCAAACTGTTTAACGTTAGGACAGGACCATGAAAGTGCCGAGCGTGTAACGACAAAATGCATAAGTCGTCTGGCAAACACGAACTACAATAAGAAACAAGCGGCAGAATCTCAAGTGGACAGTGATCCGGTCGGACTAGCTTTTATAGCGAATTTAGATAATGTCTCGGGTTGAGTGTCGGGGTGGATCGTGTTCACTTTGATCGGACGGTGGCAGAATACATTTATGTTTTACTCTTGTGTAATCAGATTGATTGGAAATGTGTTCCACCACCAAATGGCATTTTAATAAGTTGACATTTTATGACAGAAATCAGTTAATTGTGCCGGAAGCTAATTTCAGTTTCCACGTATGCGATGTAGTGGGCCTATGGTCACATTTTGAATGTACTAGTAGCTGAATGGTTGCAAACCTAATGACGGCTGCAATAAATGTCGGCTGTGTACAGCCTCTGACAGACCGGCGCAAAATCAAATAGATCAAAACGCAATGTGAGTCAACTAGAAATCTAACTCATGATAATTTGGTCACGCGTCTGCTTTTTTGCAAATGGTTATCATGTTGACCATGTACCCCAGCATCATGGGAGGGGGAAGGGGGTATGTATACTACTGTGATTTACAAACTGTACACACACACATTGCTGCTATTATATAGAAGGTTAAAAAACAAACATGAAGGTCGGGGCACCCGTTTTGGGCTTGATTCATGCTGTAGTATGCACTATCCCATATTGGAATCGCATGAGCGTGTAAGCATATATATATTTCAATATTGTGAAGTGAAAAATTATATACTAGTGCATAAATCAAGCCTAAAACAGATTCCATGGCTCCCATGGTGTTTGTGCCTGTTAGTAGCCCTTCTGTATAACTGTAGTAATGAGTATAGCGTTTGTAAGTCGTAGTAGTATACATACCACACACACACCAAAGTGCAGGGTTTCCCTTCAACACACTCCTTACGAGTTACTTTAATGAATTTACTTCATTCCCATGCAGAAACAATGCTAGACTATCAAGTAAATATCAAACCCTTTAGTTCATTAACTTGGGGTGTAAACAAAGAATCGAGTTCTTCAATAAGCCGCATGGATTATCACACCCACCAATCCCCCTGCCTGCTACTTCTGATCAAATACCTCACAGATGGCCCATAAATATTGACTCATCATCCTATGGGAATGGCAAAAATTATAAGTTAATTTGATACTGAAAAAGAGTTTAAACCGTTGACATAAACCTATACAAAATACAAATTTGTACTAGATAGACATGTGGGTGAAAAAGATTGCACCAGCAAATGTAAAAAAACGACAAAAAAAACCCCAGCACAATTCATGTACGTGTACAGAGAGTGGAGTACAATGGTCAGAAATATCCAGAAAGGATTAGTGTAAGCTTGTGTCCTTTTGTCTCACCCAGTAGTTCTCAACAAATATCACCCCAGATGGGATAAACAGAGACCCGAACCTCATTAGGATTGATCTTTATTCAGCACGACTCTCATATTTGCAGAAAATTCAATTAGAGTCAGGAGTTGATTGGGGATTAAAACTATTAATTTACAAAAGATTTACCTTTCTACACCTGACATGAGGGTGGTTGTTGATTGTTGAAGATTTTTTATACGTCTGTTGTAAACATTTAAAGTGCGAGTACACACCAGCCAATACTGACATTGCAATTCTAAAGCAACAGAGATTTCTTCCATAATACTTTCATTAGTCAAATCATCACTATCTTCTCTAAGAACTAGCTATGGAACCAAGTATCTATTTCTACTGTAGTTGTTTTTAAATATTTGCACAAGCCAAATACACGTATGGGATAATGGTGGAAAACCCATATGCACAATTTCATAGCAGCCGTTCCTCTAATATCGTTTATTGCAAATATTGTAGAATTACATGTACACTATTTGTCGTAGTGTATTTTTCTAACAAACTTCCAGTTAGAGTATCACAATAGCTTGGAGTATATAAATGCTCATGTCAATTAATTAGGATGCTGCCACTCGATGGTATTGTCATGGTATCGACTGTGTCGCGTACAATCCATACTGGAGGACAATAAGTTAATTGATACAGCCAGCTTTATTCCTACAGATACAATTAATACTGGCTGCATCAGAAAGGTACATACAACTACTATTACAGTGCAACAGGATATTCCTCATTTCATATTGAGTAAAATATTATGCCTGTTCACGTAATCTTGAAATGACAGCTACAAAACCCAGATGGTGTGTGGACTTACCATTACCGATTGTTGTGGACTGCTCTTGCTACTACAATCATGTATATTGAATAGATAACATTTATAGCACCAAGAAATAGGTATAACCGACTGTTACTTCTGTAGCTAACTGTCTAGCGGAAACTGTTCCTAATAGCATTAGAGTGTTGACACTTGAGATGGGACACTCTAAAAGGCGGCTTTCACACCGCCAAATGTTGCAATTGATTCGTTCACTATCGCATCATCTAGATACAAGAGGCCAATAAGAGAAAACAGTAAATTGAGTTCACGGTGAACCATGTTTGAGACCATATTTGTGAGTGTGCGTGCAGGAGCATGTCACCCCAAATATAAGGGAGATTGGTGAAATGCATTTTTTCTGTGTCTTTCTTAGAATATTTCAGAATTAGATTTGGAGTTGTGTATGTTACTGTGAGTTACCAATGAGATTATGTTCTTCTTTTAGATTTCATACACATTTGTATTTACTCATACATTCTGGTAGGATTCAAGTACACTCACAAGAAAATGTTTAAAATCGCCTCTGGGATAATTCATTTTAAGAGGTGTTTATAATTACATAGTTGTTACTTTACTGTTTGCATCTATTGTCGTCAGAGACTAAATAGTCATGCCTATGCACCTCATATCATCTTTTGCTGCCTATTACCCCTCCCCCCATCATATTGTTAAAAAACCCATTGATAGCATGACCCCCACGGGTCTAGTAAAGGTGTAAACATCAACAGCAAATATGAAATGACTGGCCCCAACATAAAAAGAATTTTGGGGTGCACCATCAAATGCTCCAAAATAAACTATGTTTACCGGACTCTTCTGGCTGAGAACACAGGATATTGTAATTGACAATACCATGTGTGAATTGATTCTGCAGTGCCTCATATGCATGATACACTCCCTTGCAGTTACTCGTACTTATATATTGAGATGAATCATATTGCAGTATTGATACCAAAGACCTATGTGGGTGATAAGTTTGCACCCACACCCGTCCTGCAAGTTTAATGTGAAACGCTCACTCAAGTCCGCACCCACTAATTTCACAAAAAATGCAGCCCGCATCCACACGAACACCCACTGCACTAAACCCGCAAAAGCGGGCACTAACGCCCACATATTTTATAAGCATTTACAGATAAACGATACATGCATAGTAAATCACACATTTTAACCACAGTTACAGAGCTTTTGGCTAAATTAATGAACATGAATGAACAGTCTACCCATAATCAATGTGAGGGAACAAAAAAAAAATGCTACTGGGAGAGTTTCTGTGATGTATTTAGGAAACGTGTTCCTATGATCTTGTATGAAATGTTCAGCAATTCAGTTTGAATACATCCAGATTGACTATGACTATTAAGACTATTAAACCAATACCCTTAGATCCCTGCTTCTTGTATGTTGTCGTTTATATATACACCTACCCTGTCGTTTAGCACCTTGTATCAAATCCCTTTATCCTTGCATACATCATGACCGTATGTTTGCAGTGATAACCATCAGCGCTCACGGTGGGGTAGTTTTTAATAGGTAACGACATGTACTAAGTTCAAATGTAAAATAAACTTTATTGGGACCATTCTCTAAATGAATATTGTCATAGTGCAGTCAGTTTTAATGTAATACACAATTAAATACATTTAATGTACCATAATGGGCATAATTTAATTTGATTATTTCGTAATTCTATGTTACAGACAGCTAGTAAAACATTTTATTTGACCTTAGATTTACACGGCAACATTGGAATTGATGTTACATGGGATATTGATATATGATTTAATAACTATATGAATTGTCTTTGTCCTAGACAAAAATGCCCAAGTTTACAATTACTTATAATGTGTGTATTGCAATCGGGAGTACAAGTTTGGAGACGTTTCAGTCGCCAGTTACAGGGTGCACTCACGGGACTTTGCACGCCACAGATGTCGCCATGGACTTGTTACGCTCATGAAAGGACAACCTTGATGTGACTAACCGGCCATTAGCACCTCCCAGATAATCCAAGTGACCTTGTCCCTGTCATGACTCACAATATTGACACAATATGCTCTAAAATGGAAGTTCAAAAATCATTAGAGTCAGTTTAAAAAATACGAATAACATGAAGAGGTGGTGCAACAGCTGTATTCATGATAAAAACAGTGTAACGTTAGTACGTGTTGTTGAATCATTTGTTTCAGTAGTCTAGAAAAGTAAAGGGAATTATAAGGTCCAGGCAGGTTCAGGCGGGTCCATGTTTTGGAAAAGGGGATAGGGGCGGGGTGGGAGTGGGGCAGTCAGAGAATCTCATGGCTTTCGTTGGCACAATCTACAGCGGACATGGCGGAAACCCTATGAAACTTGGAAAAATAAATATTTACATGTAAGTCAGTAAATTAATGTAAATTCAATGGATATCTGTGGTAAACATTGTGTTATTATGTATGTTCTCCATTTTGTATTGCACGTGATATTTACCACGCTATCTTTTAAATAGTCGATTAGGTCTGTATTTATGTGACTAGAAGTACAATTCAACATTGTGCAACGAGATAGGATGTTTTTTCCCCAACTCCCTTCCAAACTGGCTGTAAGAACATTACAGTGTTCTAAAACTAGAACCATACCTGGCACCGTGAAAAAGGTAACATCATTGTTTGTCAGCTAAAGTGTGTGCCGCTAGTTGAAGATTGTCTGTCAATTACTGTTTATATATGCAAAATATGTATTACATCTAAATGTAATACCAAAGTATGAAATGGAAAGGGTAAACAGTCGTTTATCTTTTTGTGACCCAAATCAATTCATCAGGTAGTTGTCTCATTAAAAAGCTTTGATTTCCCACTTGAAGTTTAGGCATGTTGATGCTTGTAAAAGTTATATTATTCATACACACGAATAAACACACAAAATATAAGGTTTAAGTTCTTTTTATTGAATGTAAAGACAAAAGGTATATTTTGTACTATGATACACTAATAATAGTATTATGCGTTTTCACAAGCATGAACTGTTTTCAGTTACAATAAACGATAAATTTGATTTAGCATGAATACGAATATCTTCTATCAAAATCTAGCCATGCACGGAAAACAAACCATGAAATATATTCTAATTAGTATTGTATTGTCAATTCATAACTTCATATGCAGCCAAGAAACTATTTTTGCTCATTCACACAATATGTCTAGTACATTCATAAGTTACATACATACCATGGATCATCACGACTGTAATTATACGACCATTCAAAACATAACAATTCGGTGAATTATATTTACATTGACAAGTAGCACATACAGTAAAACCTTTCTGAAGATAAACCTCACATCCTACAGTATAATGCGTTATTATTTTACAGAACAGTTTACAGCTAAAGACATAACAATGGCGTAACTACTGGTTTCTAAATCATTTCTAACTTAAGAAGACGTCACCATCAAAGTGAAGACGTAGCACAACTGTGTTCCACTTGTCATACTAGTAGCTAGGCTTGACTGTACATACCATTTTAGTATTTGCTTTCAACAGAAGAGGACTAGACAAAATATTAAATACAATCACATTGACAATGACATAGCAATTCAACGCTCAATGCATTAATTACCCTGTAAAATGTAAAATAGCAGGTTGGCAAACAGGACATACATGTAATTACATATGCTGGCAGTTGATTGTATTTGTAATAGTTTCAGACTAACAATAACATATTACACCATAGTGGTTACCCTGTTGGTAAATCTTCCATGTCAAAAAACTATAATATCACAAGTAGTATAATTCTACAATACATTGTTGTTAACAACAATTTTACATGTTGGTGTTTGAATCAAAGGATGTCCGTTTACATAAGACCGCAATACAATGTCCACTTCAGATAGGTGCATTAATACAGGCATATGATATCATGAAGAAATTATACAATTATCATAACATAACATATCAGACAATCTCATGAAATGGTTGTAATTGTAACATAACACAGTTCCATACTACAATAGGCTAAATTCCACACAGTCATGTAGAAAGAGGTTGTGAAAACATGGTTTATAAAAAGACTCAAATCGTCGGACATGGGGCATTAGCTTTCTCTGCTCCCTTCCGTTCCTAGATAACAGTAAATTGTATAAAATAACGAGGGTACAACATTGCAGCATGATAATGCAACACACAATAAAACGCATTCAGAATGGTCCCACCTCAGCAAATGTCGAGTAGTCTTCACTGCTCTGTGTTTGGTAATGGCCCACCAGCACACATAGACTGCAGAAAACGTCCGTCAGTACAATGATTCATCTATAGCCATAGAAAAGGTCCATCTATACGCTTGTTCTGCGAGCCAAACATCTCGTATAACACCTATACCACTAACTATGCTAAATATCACATCCACTGTCAAGTTATCATCATAAACAGATAGTCAGATACACCCCAATCCCCGCCATACAGACACAGCGTGCCCGCACTAGTCAGACGCGTCCTTGCCGTCCTTGCCCGGGCTCTCCTCCCAACTATCGCTCACGTCCCGGGAATCGGCCGAGTCCGTCATGGGCGACTTGCTCACGGGTTTCGGGCCGCCGACCTGCGCGGCCTGTGCCGCCGCTGCAGCCGCCGCCGCGGACAACGCGAGCGACTCCTGCAGCGAGAACGGGCGGTATGGCGTCATGAAGAGCGGTGGCCCGAAGCCAGTGCCCGCCCCCGCCGAGACGCCCGGTGGCGGCGGGTAGGGGAAGTGCGGGTGGTCGCGCGCCCCGTGCTGCCGCAGGAGGTCGGTGAACGCGCGCGGTGGGAAGGCCGCGTGCAGCGCCGGGTAGGACGGCGGCGGCGTGAGCGGTGTGAAGGCGGACTTGGGCTGGTGGTGCGCGTGATGGGGCGGCGGCGGGGGCAGGAGGCCCGGCAGGCCGTGCGGGTGGCCGCCGCCGCCCGGCAGCCCGGGCTTGTCCAGGCTGCTGGCGGTGATGCCGGGAGGCGGCGGGGGTGGCTTGGTGAAGTGATGCGAGAAGGCGGCCGCCAGGTAGGGGTTGAAGTGGCTCGCAGGGGGAGCTACCGAGGAGACGGGGGTAAGGTGAGGCGGACCCGACGGTGAGGAGGCGACAGGCCCCCGGTGGTGAGACGACGGTGGTGTGGGCGGCCCTGAAACAGGGAATCAGGTGAGTGAATTATTACAGTGTGTGCAAAATTATGGTGTATCGGTGGATCTATATTACGTAAGCAATTCAGATCAGAGTCTTGCTCGTACAAAGTATCCTAGAGCTTTCAAACGAAACTTGTGGAGACATCTTTGCACACATACTCATATACAATAACAAGTCTAGGTTATTGAAGATCTAAACCACGAATAGAACGTCGATTATGTTTATAACAATTTTTTCGGACATCGTATACACTTGTGAACTAGCATCATAACTTATTACAGCACAGTGCACGGCTAGGGAGAGATACAAGATAAACAGGACACAAGCTCGTACCGTGCACGGCATGGCGATCGTGCAGCAGCTGCTGTCTGTCTGGCGTCGAGGGCGCGTCGTCCCCGGCCCGGCCCGGGCTGTCGGCGCGGCTCGCCGGGGGCACGTGTCCCCCGCTACCGTGCTGCTGGCGGATCGTGTCCTGCGCGGACAGGAAGTGCTCGATCGCCTTCACCAGGTCGCCGTTACAGCCCTGAAAAATATCACGTGGTCACTGCTAAGTCAGGTTCTAATTGGATAAAGCAATGGCAAGGATGCAGCCAGAGGGTGCACATGTAGATGTACTCAGTGGCTAATACGTGCAGCACTACATGAAACAGCCATATGTTTACGGACATTTTTTAAAAAATTATATTGTATATAAATTATGAGCGACCATTGTAAAACTAATCCTATACCTGTAAGACTAGCTCTAAAACAGCTCGTTTCTGACCAGGGAAGATCCGCTCCAGTATTTGGATTGGCGTGAGGCGACCTGTAAACATTGAGGTGTGAATAAATGTTGTAGTGAGTCTGAGACAATTTTACAATACATAGAGACCACACGCTATCGGGATGAAAAATACATATTCTGTTGTAATCACTTGCATGTTGTATAACAACAATGACATGTATATATAAAAGTCCCTTCATCAC
Source organism: Streblospio benedicti (assembly GCA_019095985.1). Taxonomy (NCBI): domain Eukaryota; kingdom Metazoa; phylum Annelida; class Polychaeta; order Spionida; family Spionidae; genus Streblospio; species Streblospio benedicti. Next base: position 9,386,370 of record CM032664.1, on the reverse strand, counting down.
AACGATAACACCGTCAATAGCGGCTTGTATACGGGCGTGGCCTTGCCACAACTTATGAATTTAGGTTGGTGAATGCTATTATCAGCAGGCAATGTCGGCTGTCTAGCTAGCGATCCGTACCTGGCCTGAAGCCTGTGGGTACGGCGTTCGGGTGCAGCTTGGGCTGCTTGGCGGGGGAAGGGCCGTCGTCGCCGGCGGCGGCGTCTTGAGGGGACTTTCCCGCCTCGGACACGGCGGTCAGGGCGTGGTCGTCGTCCTCGTCGTCAGAGATGTCAACGTCTAGAGCCTCGTCATCAGAGCCTGGAATTGAAGATACCGGAACATGGTCAATGCACTTGGTTTGCGATTGGTGATGGGAGTTTTGAGCGCTAAAATCATTACAAAAAGGTCTGTACGTTGTTAGCCTTACACAGCCTTTTGAAAACCTAATGGTGTGCTACTCAATGCAAATAAGCTCTAAGTAGACTGTGCATACCAATCTGAATATGTACGTCAAATATATAAGCCATGTTTCATGCCATGAAATTAAATGTACACGAAATCTTTGCCAATAAAGTGACACATGTCAATCGAAGAAGAATACATAAGTGCACGCACAACACGTTAAGAACAATACACACAAATGGTATACATTGGCCACACTTGCATACTATTGATAATTAAAATGACTGAGAGTAGCTGCCACGGAGATATTTTCTGTGATTGATGTACAGAAAGAAAAAAACATCCACTGAAATCTTACTTCTTATTAGTTAAGATGTCACATTTTGTTGTATTATAATGTGTTAAATCTCTTTACATTCAACAACCTAACACATACAAATTTGAGATCTTTGAAAAATTTCTTTACATTTTCTCCTATCTATGATGGGAATGATTGATAGTCTGTCTTGATGGCTTTAGTGTAACAACAACATAGCGTATGACGCAGCTACCATTTATCATGGCCCTCTGGGGGCTCTGGGGGTATAAAGGGTGTGTGTGTGTGTGTGGGGGGACTGAGAGTTTTTTGTCTTTTATATTTTTGGTGTGTGGGGCCGAGGGTGCTTGAAAATGTGGAAGGAATTTGCAGTGGTGGCCCGAAAAATTGGTATTTAGTGAGGGGCACGGGGCTGACATTTTCAAACAATTTAAATAGGAGCCCCTTGGTATATAATAAATAAGGCCCCCTAACACGTGATCTGTAAAACCTGGTTAGCTAAAGCCTTGTTAAAATTGTACGCTTTATGTGATTCGTCATCTTCAACCTGTTTGCTACGAGAAAACATGGACATAGTACGTTATGTGAGGAGGAGTAGTGAACACAGTGGCGCTACTCTCGACAGAGACGTATGTTTTACTACCAGAAACTTGATACACTCGTGTAGATACAGGGTCCCACAATAATATAGGCATAATCCTTGATGGGATGTTACTACTGCCAGCACAGGAGTAGCTGGTTTATTGACACACTTCGAAGATGTTTGCTTAATTTGGATGAGATACACGGGAAAGATGATACTCGTTGGTACCACGGTGTCTGCATATAACCAGACTAGGTTCATTATATGGTCGAAATTCTTAATGTGGCACTGTATTACTCAAGTTTAGATTTAATCCCAAAACTATCAAGAAAGAGAGAAATCATAATGGTTGGGTTGGCCAAAGCGACGGCTGGTGTCAGAGAAATGATAAAGTTGAAAGCCCTTTCCAAACGTAGGCCTATTTGTAATACCATAAGTACGGTGATAGGAGACAGATTATAGAGTTCTTTCACTTTACTCAATCGCTGGAGCTACATAACACAGAGACACACATACAACCTCTCAATCGCAACTAAACGTAAAACTGGAGTGGAAAATCATTGATGATGTTGATCTATATAACAGTTTGGGTAAGCAAAATGGCATATAGCCTATTGTACACCCCTATAATTGATTTCACATTTTCTAGAAGCATGAACATGATACAGTTCAGCAAACGTGAAAATTCATCGAGCATGTTAAATCAACAAGTTATTGCATGCCGCCATTTTCATTTTCAGCACAACAGTTGAATCTAATTGATCTCTTATGCAAAATCATCTAAAATATTAAACAGCAAATGTTTTGAGCAAACAGTGTATGGATAGTGATGAAAGCATAGACAATTCACTTGATATTATTCAACAGCAACATGTGCAGTAATGACAATATAGTGGATGGTGCAAAACGTTTTATAATTCAGTGTTTGTCTTGTCTACAGCATAACTTATTTTGATGTATCATGTTCACATATTTGGACAGTGTTAGTTTTCCAGTTGTGTAAAACTGCAAACCACATGTTGTTGTTTATTCATTAATAACTGTGAATGAAGGACAATAACGTTCGCCGAAGCAACACGAAATAACGTGATAGAAGCTGTGCATCAGCATAAACATCAAACAGTTATACATGGCCTTCAAATGTCCCCAATCGTGGATTCGAATAGCCAATAAGGTCACGTATCAATAGCAAGTGGTTATTTACGACGTCTTGATGATAAACTTAATTGTCGTATCACATTAGCAGTATATTTTACCATTCTACTGATTTTGTTATGCCAAGATTACGAGTGTTCTTCAGCCTGCTACAGAAGCACACGCCATCTGAGCATGACCCATTTTTCATGATTTTTTCAAAAATCATGTATTTGCTATATATACGCTGCTGAATTGTCGTCTCCCGATATCATATAAAGCAAATCATATTCTGCTCATTTACCAATAAGACCATAGTGGTGGTAATTAATCACCGAACCAATGGTTTAGTAGTCACCATCCCTTTGTTTAAATTGATAAATGACATTATAGAGTTGTGTGCAAATAAACATTGCCCCCCTTAACCAAAGAATTTTAGATTAAAAAACAACAAAAACTAAAAACTAAAAAAAGAAGGAAAAATGTGCAAACAAGTTACACAACTGACTGAATGGTACACAGGAAGAAGTCACCCCCGTGACCTTATTTTTCAAATCATACACAATTATCACTAAACTTCACATCAAAGAAGATCGGCGCAATTTGAAAATCTTCAACAGACACCCTATACAAATGCAGTGGTCCGGACGTATCACAACGATACACCGCAAGTGGCTCGTTAGAGATCGTTCAAATATCGTTTGTTACAACAAAGTATTGTTTCAGCCGCCACTAAGCGCCATTGATTCCCGATTGACAGCTTTTTCGGTTGAACTTGTCTGTCCGTGTATCGTTTTTCTCGTGTGCGATTGGCTCCTTTGGCGGGAGATTTTCTTTGATGTTAGTGTCAGGTTGACCGGTGTTATCATAACGTTTTGATAAACGAGGCATAATAGCAACATTCAGTCATATATGGGATTACTGTAGTATCGAATCAAATGATGAGCTACGCATTGATGCTATGTTTTTAGTGTCTGTACATCAATTGCCGTGCATACTAATGGCGCACACTATATACACGTGTCACCACTGCATTGATAAGCAGTTTATTTAACCTGTGCCTTTTTTGAAGAATAAAATATTTGAGACGGACAACCACCCACGTCATAACATTAAAAAGTTATAAACCAGTAAAACATCTCAGCGAATAAACGATACAAACAAAACTCCAATAAAGTGCATTATTGTACGTCAGCGACACAATCCATGACTTATTTCCTTCAACCTGTAATTTGAGCAGAACCTGCACTGATTGAGGACGCCCACAGAAATCTATTGAATCAATAGTGAAGAACACAATGAGCTACGCATTGATATACGGTATATATTATTTACTGTGTGTAAAAGTGGAGATATTATAACCCAAGTACGTGGAGTAACTTCAACAACTGTAAAGAGCATCTTATCAATGAATCAGGCGGCGTTTGTCTTTGAAAACAGTTTAAATCGAATTGTATCAATAACAGTTTCACAGTAACGTTATCACAACCTGCGTCATTGCTACATGTATCATACGGTTACCGTGTCATTGAGCGCTATTTTAATTGCAATATTTTACTAATCACGATGATCAAGATATAAAGGTTACCACTTTATATAGATATAGATCTATAGACAGACGAAATTTTTGTTTAGTTTTTTGTTTAAAAACGTTGAGGTAGACATATCATTTGTAGATATAATAGGTCGATCATTGTACAAGCTGGCATAGTTATGATCATATAGATGTATGCTATTCTCATACAAATTATCCAGGCGTTGTAAGAGGGTGAAAGGAAATTAAAACAATGAATGTTGCTAAATATTCAACAAAACTGTGTGATGAAAATTCGAAGGCAAAAAGACTGCCACTATTTATAATGTAACAGTAGTTTACATATCTATGTGACATTGATAGTCCCAGTGCAAAAATGAGCACATCGAGTATTTCATCAAAACCAAGAGTCCCCCCACACACACACTGTGTATCATTCATTGTTACAATGTGGAAAAAACACATCAGCGCGACAATGTTAACGATACACAGGAATGTATTTGCAACTTGCAGTGAGAGAGGTTGGCAAACTATTCCATTACATCAAAATATCCGCTAACGAGAATTAAATATCATCAGTCAATGTGGCTTTCACTGGCCGTTACAATGTAGCTAGGAGGCAGAGATCGGAAATCGCTAAACATACGTCGTGTGTACGCGACCCCAGACACAATGGCCGCATGTTTGACGCTCAAAGTAGTGTGCGCAAACACACGTGTTTGTGCCACATTGTAAAACAGTAGACGAAAATGTTTGTATCTCTTTTGTCGAGCAAGGGCGAATGTTGGAGGTTAAACGGCTACATGGGACGAGTTCAGGAGCCGATCAGGCTACATGATGGTGGACTTAGGCGGCTACTAAGTACTGAGACGTGCCACAAATAATGACAGAATGCACGAGGAACAGTGATAGGGGGTTGGGGGATATTTTTGTGTATTCCTGTCAAGACGTGTGTTTATTTACTGTATGATACTTTGCCCACAAAGCTTACAATACAAATTTTTGATTTTTAATTTGTTGATGGTGGCCATACAAATATATGGTTACATACAACAATTATTATTCAGAATCCACATACAAGACCCACTCTTTAAAAGCCCGTTTCGTCTGCACAATGTTAGGCCTACTCAATTACAATCATGCATATGTACAGACACATACAATTATGGAATAGCTATTTTTTCCATGCCCCAATTCACATTTTAATTCACAACATAGTAGGCCTATACAGTACATCAAATTAATATGATGCATGTACACGGTTTCCCTGGTTTCCAGTGTACCCCAATAGCGTGAACCAAATGGTCAAGGCGTTTGGCCTCCTTCCAATGTGTATGTAGTTACCCTGCCATTGAGTATCGTTTAAGCTTTGTCCTCTTACAAACGCTACATTGACAGGGAAAACAAATGCTCTATTAACTGATCGGGGGTCAACTATTTTCATGACTGTTTGCGCAGTGCACGGGCACCATGTTTGATGGCTATTGTTAAGGTGCTTAGACATTCTTTTAGCGCGGTGTGTTGTTCTGTATATGTATTTTCGATTAAAGGGACTTTAAGCACCCTTTGATTCAATGGTTATTTGATAACTTTAAAATGGCTGTAAATGGAAATCGTTTCATTGTGGCTATGTATTTAGTATCAATTTAAAGTTAAGTTTTCAAAACCAGATTATTCCATGTAGTTCATGTGGGCGCTCACCAACTCATGATATCTACACAGCATAAATTATTCTCGTGTATTATGCATACTTTATAAAGTCATGAACCGTCAAAAAGGGATTGCAGAATTGTGTCTAAATGAATCAAATCTTTTGAATGTTATATAACAACCTTTAACGGGTTCCGCGTAACATCATATAAATAGATATCTTGTTCATCCTGCTAAAATAACACCTATTTCTATGCTATCAATTAATTTTCTAAAATCTCTTGATTTTGTAAATTGCACAACCCGTGCCCGTTGCGTAACAGTTTAGGCGGAAGTGAGTTGACCCTTGAGTCTAATTAGCACGATCTGTAAATGTTTGGGTTATCATGGAGCTCTCTGTGTCTCCAGTCATTAGTGGCGCTATCTGGTGGTAACGTGACTCCAGGGTAAACACGCGGAGTCCGGGCTCGCTGGCTACTGTATACATTGGTCGTGGCGGGGAGCGTGTCAAGAGGTGACCCTCGCCAGACTAGCAGTGAGTAGTGGCACTGTGCTGTTAGTGACACTCATGTCGCCACATATGAACGCACCCCACACGCACCCCTCACACAAACGCAAAGGAGCTCATTGCCATGTGATAACTACTAGAACACGTGGGAGATCATTTTCTCAATTCTATCACTGATTGGCAATATACAAGTGAATATTCTTATTATCTATGTCTGTATCACGGGAGTGGTGTCTTTGGAGCCCATATTACTCAATTGAAATGTTGTTTTCTGTTTTCCTTGATATGAAAGTAAATGTTGATTATCAGTCAAATGAGGAAACTGCTATAGTGACATAATTATCATACAAATGTGTCTTTACAAAAGAAACATATTTGTAGCGTGCGCTATATATATAAGAAGACCGAACTTCATGCAATATTGGTTTCTGAATATATCAGAAGCCCGTTGCAGGATGCTGATTACCTATGACAGCCAGTTCACTGCTTATTGACCGAAACTGTAATGTTATAATGAACTGCAACAACGAAAACAGAACAAGAGCCCACTATAACAACTCACAAAGATATGTCGAGAAAGATATATTTCACCAGTATCGTCTGGCTTATCCAGACACGAGATTGGCGGTGACGGGTATTTGCGGATCCCCGCGGCGAGCCGGGCACTTTGCTTGTCACTCGAGCCGGGGGCTGCCGCGCCGCCCGCACCGCACGACTAATAGCCGAGAGATGCTATCTACTGAGAAAACACACACATTGTGGCACCAGAAATGGATATATATGTGGTTTAATGAGACGGTAATGAGTGTGATTGGATTGTGGCATGCATTTGTAAATTCAATCTTTTGTTGTAATACTCAGGCTATATTTACGTAGGTAGGGGTATATTGACCGCTGCTGTTTGGTTATCAGGTTGGTTATGGAGTTTTGGGAAAGTTAACTGCAGTTTACATATGTAATGACCATACAACTCACTAAAATGTCAATTACACAAAGATCACAACAGACGAAATAGAAAGTCAATGTAACTCTGCAGTCCACGCCACATCCTTCTCGAGCCCACTAACAAATCCAGACGAGTTACCCCCTCCATAGCTATAGTTCAGTGGCAGGAGCTTGTTTGTTCTCCCGGCAAGCGGTCCCACATTGACGGCCCCACGCCATCACAACCACCAGGGTCGCGGCCCGGCGACACTGCCACGCCGAAGTCTACTCCGACTCGTATCAGGACCTGAGACTGATCCGCCCTGGATCCCCGCTGTCCACGTCGAAAGCGTTGTACCACCTAGGCCCAGAGGTCACCAAGGGCTGGTGTGAGTTGCAAACTTTAGACATGGATCGAAGAATTGTACTTAATTTACAAGGCATGTGACAAGTTTCCAGTCGGACACGAGCTAACTATTGACGTTTTTGTGTACTTGCTCTGGACATTGCGACCAGGCATCCGTTGCCAAACTTCGGACGCCGGTCAGACGGACAGATTTTGTTTCTATTGATGCGAACTCTGCTTAATGAAGGAAAGCAAAACATTGATTTCTTCCTATGATCAAAGAAAATATATTCAAGGGAGTTTCCAAATGGTCTGTTGGTCGGATGTCTTTAATTTCAATACATTCGTTGACATAATGACATGTGCTCTGCAACGAGCATTACAAAGATATAAATTTTAGTCCAGTTTAGACAGTTAGTGATCTTCGCTTGCACGGTTATTATTAATTAAAAGGCATGCAGGATACACCCTAAATAGCAGTGCATAGCCCAGCTATATAAATAAGAATGAAATGGGTCTAACACATAGAAAAAAATAATCGATTCAACTACCACGGTAGCCCTGTACCGACTCAAACCATTCTTATCCCCACACGAATTCTGTATACATTCTATAAAACACAGAGTAGCAATCATTTGAGTGCTGGGAAGTAGCACGTGATATTCGTTTGTCGTTTGCTATGACACGTGGTTTTCATGTTCGTCTTCGAGTTTTCCGCTCGCCTGAGTGTTGTTCTTAGCTGATTCAGCCGGATTGAGTTCAATGTGAAGATACACATGTTTTATAAATATTTTCTACATTTTGACGCCTGCTCTTTGTTACACGACACTGAGCTCTCTTTTTCACCAGTTAACAAGAAACCCACTTGGAATTTTGACACATTTTGTTCGTTATCTGTACTATGGGAACAGAAATATTACAAGTGCAATCGTTTGGAGCCAGGATATTTTGTAACAGAATATAGGCTTTGAAGATGGTGTTACGTTTTACACTGAATTTAACATACGCGTCGCCGATACACAGGCGTTATATTATGGCAATGCAGTTTGGTAAAACGAATATATCGAATAACTAACATTGCTGAGTTGAATGTAGACATTTTTATAGGCTTCTTGTAACTGATAGAACATAGCTCAGTGAATAGATACCGCATATCTAAGGTGAAATCGGAAGTGAGCAGACAATTTAACATTTATTTAGAACACCATCACGTATCATCACTTTTCGACCATTCCAGAGTCCCAGAGAGTGCCAGTAAGTGTTGTTATCATGACAACTTCCTAGAAACAGCTGTTCCAATACAAAGTCATGTAGCATGAAGTAACACACACAAACACACATATAAGCTTAACTTGATAGCGAAAATGTCCAGTGAGAATTTGAGGTAACGAGTCAAGTGGGAATTTCTACATATGGGGAAAACGTTGCACGAGGTTACGTGGTCAGATTTCGTTTGCTTTTCGGCTCCGGTTGGGAATAATCAGAAAAACATACACGCAAACACATCTACAAGCAATTTCCTATCTGAGAACCATCTTCAGTTTGACACCTTAAGCGTGAGAACTATAATTGTTTAAGTATCAATCAACAGTAGTAATCAGTTGTAATACACGTGAAAAGACAAATACGGTGAGGTAAAACCTAGGTGTGTTTGTATCATAAATTCTCACCTCGTGCTGTAACATTACGTCTTGGTGTAAGAAGGAAAAAATAGATGGATCGCAGACGATGCAGTTGCAATTTTTCACATGTCAGCAGAATCCGTTTTTACTTCGAACTGAAGGTATAGTTTTTTTTTGTGCCAAATATGAACAAGTCTACACACCTCCATGTTTAGATAGTGTGTGTGTTTACATAAGTCAATGCATTCTTTTAGTACAAAGGCAAACATTTCAACACATTAGGAAGCCACAAAGTTAAGGCCATTAGAGTATTACGGATATTGACCATACTCATCGGTGTCACATGATAATGATTGGCTTCATCTTGTCACAAACATCTTGGGTTTTAGCCATACGGGCAACGAATCAGTCTCGTTAAAACAAGCCCATGATTACTTCCACAGTTAATTCTGGCAAAACTCACCAGAAAAATATATAGGTAGAGAAAATAAGGTAAATCTTCAAAATGTATACATTTGTGCACGGCCATGCGCCTACGCTACCTCACTGACGAGCGGATGCACATATTCGCACATGAAAATGACGTGCGCACCGTATCTTCAGTTCCAAGTGCCATGGACCATAAAAATTTGTATCCATCTCATTAACTGCAGCTGGGAAAAACGTACATACATTCGCAGAAACAGAAAAGCAACATATTTAAAGAGTTTTAATACGGTAAAACTGGCCACATGTCACTTGTATGTCCACCGTAGCTGCTGGTGTAATTAGCATAAGGCGTGTGTCAATATGGCGGTGTATCACGTGTTTGAGCTGCAGTTGGACTTGCAGTCGTCACCGCCATGTTTGCAAGTTGCTTTTTTTAACAACCGGCTTTAAGTGCTATTATTAGAAGCCGTTCATTAACATTCTCACGAATACGCTATTCATACATTATTTAATGCATTGATACGCAATACATGCAATGGGCATCCAAGTTTTAAAACAAATAGTTTGGTTTACATGTTACACTATACAGAGTGCTGGAAATGTGTGTGAAGGGAGTAAAGTTGGCATCAAGAGGGGTGTAAACTAATGTTTTCTCGCCTAATGAGTTAATGGGAATTTAGTTTGTGGAATGGCTTCTTAATGAGTGGCACTGGCTACTTGGGAACTACAAGAGTGTTTGCAATGCATCTGATCTACTTAAATTCACGCAAACGGTAGTTTTAAGTATTAATCTTACTGAATCTTATATATGAAGAAATAAGACCACAAGATTGCTATTAGGGTCTTCAAGAATGTCTTGTACAGACACCATCACTATCACATTATCACGAGTAGCTACTATAGGCTGTATATCGGTAGTTCTGAATTATTATGAATGCATCCATCGTACACATCCATCACTACCAGTCCAACGCACGTGAACGGTTCCCATACAAATACCAAACACAACAATCAAAATCGGATTGCATGTAATCTAATATTTTAATACAGATGCGAAATGGACTTTCACAATGCCAAGTAACGAGTAAAACTACGCGAAATCTTATGAAATTGATATAAACATGCACAAAAGATACATCAACAGAATGGAACAGTGCTGAAGTAGAGATGTCTATCTGCGACTCGGTGCCCTCTACAGTAACAAATCCAGCAGTCACTTCTCTGATTTCATCCGTGTTAGCAGATCATACACTAGATACACGCATCAATGCACCCTATTCTCCCACAGAAGGCAAAAACAACACGCCAAACACAATCGCCATTAGCGTATCGTATAATCTCGCGTTAATCGTGATCCCCCATCTCGTTTGGTCGCTCGCAAAATGGCGGGTTTGTTCACGCGAGTGGCGTGTTTACGTGGTTAAAATTGATACACAAATTCGCACAAAACCTGATCCCTATTTCTGTCCGTGTCTGCAACGTCAGATGTGTCCCAGCTGGTGAGATCTACCTGCCAGGCGGGCCGGGGTCCAGTTCTGAGACCACCGGAGCACCATCGCCCCGAGGGTTTACGTCCCGAGCTCTCGCTTTGATGTAAACATCTGTAACCTCGGAGCACAGGCTCTTCCCTGTGTTTCTCAAGGGCCGTGGGTGTATCAGCTAGAAGATGTGAGGAACAACTAGCAAAGACACAACTTATCGTGCGTGTTTTCACTCATAACCGTTTAGCTGTTTGGATACCAGTTTGCTAAGATTATCGCCTGTGATGTGAGTGCGTGGGTCTCGTCGGGATGTTTGCAAATTTGTTGCTCCATAATATTGCCCAAAAGTGTCCGGCGCACATCTTAGGTTACCGCCATGTTTGATGCGGTTCTTTTGTAAACGCAAGTTTGTTTATAAATGCACATGTAAAGATCTTTTAATAAATATAATGCGTGTAGCAAAAATGTGTTTATATACAAAGTTAAGTTTATTCATAAATAGATCCACAGCCAGAGATGAAGAGACCTTTTATTGAGTGCACCGAGTACACTGCAGCTGGCCGTGATAAGGTTATATTTCATATTGCTATTATTGCTACATCATGTGAGGTACCAGGTATACAGCTACATTATAAGAGCGTACAGTGAAGTTCTCTCGTCTCCTTAATTATTATCTTTAAACGTGTATACACACAGATCCCGAAGCTGCCTCACATGAGTGATGCATGTTGGTCTATATAATGTGATAGATATACACGATATATGAAATGTAATTGCGGCATCATGTATATATAGGTCGTCATTAGAAAAAAGGTTACATAAAAAGAAACAGACCTTTGTCTGTCCCAACGTCATCTACCACTGTTTGTCAATGTGGTTACAAGTCTGACAGAAACAGATCCGCTTTTGTCGTCTGTTGGATATAATACCTGCCATGTGACGTAACACGCCGGCCTCGTTATGACTCATAAGTGTGTCGCCAGACACCTTCATAATACACACTGCGTTATCTATATCTATAGCTGGTGGAAACCTACTACAATGTACATCGAATACATGGAAGTGCACGTGTTTTTAGATGTACCGATGATTGAAACACGTGGTCACGTTAGCAGTCCTACTCGACAGTAACCGAACCCAGACCATTAGGTGCGAAGTTGTGTTATTATATAGAGAAGTATACCTGGCGGTGATACAAGTTGACATGCGACTGACATTATATATGGGGATTATAAAGAGAAAACACACAAATTAAACCAATTCAATCAAGTACACCAAATCAAAATGCAATTATTAAATTCGACATACATATTATATATTCTTCCCATCGATCATTTAATGAAGGAAAATTGTTGCTTTAATGCCGTCCTTCTAAGGCCAAACGGAGACTTTACCGATTTTCAATCTGACGGTTCCACCGTGTGTGCGAATCCTACAACTCTATCCATTTACTAAATTAGCTAAAAACCAGCGAGCAAACATCATGGAGCGCTGAAAGACAGATTTACACGTCATAATGCATGTTTGTAGATGCAAATCCGTGTGGGCGCATATGTATATGAGCGTTAGTTAGGCGAATTCGATACAAGGGAACACTCGAATCAAGGATATGGGCCCTCAAGACAAAGGTTCCAGTAGTTACAGCACTCGACGAGTGAATGTAGGTGAGGAAATACGGGAGGGAAGTGAGAGTTTGTATGTGGCATGCACATTTTAGCTAATTGAGGTGATATTGAGCAACTTTCGATTTTTATTTGTGTGTACATAGATTTTTTTACCAGAATGTAATTCATGCAAATTTGACTGAACAGAACCACCACTTGTTTCTCTAGCTGACGAGCCATATACTCTTCTAGGGGACAATTGAAACGCTAATAGAAGTTTCACTCTGAGAGTGCAACACATGAGAGTTGATATACCTGTTTGCCATTACTCAAACTAGTGTGGCCTTTTAAATGCAACGTGTACATGCCTACAATATCCACACCTATATACGCTATGTCTTACAACAAAACATCTAATAAATAAAACAAAACTCTGTCGTGCGTATGTGATGCAGTACACGAGGCGGTGGTGTGTGCTGTGCGTACCGTCGGTGTCGTGGTGTCCCGGCGTGCCGGCTGGCGGCAGCGAGACAGTGCCCGCGCCCCACAGCGGCCCCGGCTTGAGCACGGGCAGCGTGCCCTCGATACAGGCGCGCAGGCCGAGCGCGATGGCGTCCTCCGTGGCCTGCTGTCGCTTCAGCGCCACCTGCGGGAGGTACAAGTGCACGTTGTATACTGTCTTTCCACATATGGATATGGGCCTATAGGGATATGGGCCTAACATCGAACATGGGCTTAAGGTTCGCATAAAGGCCCGCGGTCCTAATGGTGAATTCAATTTTGGTAGCGTTGCGTAATCACGCGAAGATTTTAGTGTGTGATTTTTACATCTATATGAGTTGTATTTGCAGCAATTTTAATTTTCAACGAATAAGCTCATGCAGTTGATGTTGGTCATTTCTATGTATTCTACTTTAAAAACACAAGGATATATATCATACACAGACCATTTAACCAAATAAAGGATAACTTAAAAGCACTCTTTTTCACAACAAATATTTGTATGTGATTATTAAAGAAAAATGAGCAAGACGCTTTAGGTACATGCGTCCCTATTAGTATGTCAAACTTTAGAGAAAATGTACTACATATTTCAGCATAGCAGAGACTTTGTTAAATATTATTTCCCGTCGCAGCATCTCACTTAGATTTTTATTATCTTACATGAAAAATTTGTAGCAGCTCCGCATTAACATTTTTCTTGATTAAAATAGCAATACCTTACGTCATTCACATTGTCATATCGAGATTCAATTTGTTTGTAGAACATTTTGGGTGTTTTAAAAATGGGTTGCATACATTAGATTGTAGAGAGACTGTTGGAATAAATGTTTGACATAGAAAGATAGAATTTAACACATTTTGTTGAAGAGAGACGTAAAACAACTTAATGTACCATTAAAATTGGGTAAAAAATACACCAATTTTGTGCAGCTAAACAAATACTAAATACAATGTAATATGATGGATGGCCATTGTGCACATTTATTGGGTTTTACTGAGACTAGATAGATGTAAGCACTGCGTTAACATTTCAGAGGCCTATACACAGTTGCTCAAAGTATGTCGAATAACGCTAAAGATAAGACACGAACATAGCAATTTACATTTGATATTAATTTTGTAAGCCATGTGTATCACAGCAGATGGTATTCGCACATATCTGATACAGTCTATGTCACAAGGTAGTGGCAAAATTATCTCTTCGAGCTTGGACGTATGTCAACGGGTCACATACCCCTATAATATCTCGACACACACACACACATATCTAGCTTACAGTATCTTTCCTATGTCTCTTTATTTAGAATTACAACCCACAAAACTAATATTTTTTTATTATATTTACATCATCTACTGGATTCTTTTCAATTCTCGAGATCTTTCAAAAGATGTTCAGAAAAAAATGTTAAAGTAACGTTGGTATTCTTTTCAAATTCTATTCATATTGATATTCTGTTCAGATTCTATTCATATTGAGGTATATATGTGCACAGTGAAAAGTTCTGTACGAATCCTATCAATATTCATCACTGTCAAACGGGGATGAAGTCGCCACGTTGGTTCATTCAATCTTAATATCTATTATTATTTCAGCTTTACAGATATTTTATCTTCCTTCAAGTGGGCAATCTGACACAATAGGAGGATTTAGGACAATAATATACAAATACAGATTCACTTCAGCGGGCAATTGGACACACAAGTTTCCTTATCTAGGTTTAGATTATTGGCAATAATTTACCTGTGCGGCCATAACCCTCTGACGCTCCGCTATGAGGTTACATTTTGGACAAGCACAATCCTGAAACAAACACCAAATATGTAAAATATTATAAAGACGGGATGACCAGATTGGACTAGCATATATATACTATAGAGAACCAATATTCTTTGTAGACGCATTAAAACCAATGTTAAAGACCCCCCCCCCCCCACACACACACGTTGTTTAGCAATCATTATATGTGATGTTTGTAACAGTCGATGACCACTGATTGACATCTTCTGGTAACTCAACCTGTAGGCCTACACGTACGGTATCGTCGTAAGTGACCCAACACACTGAGATGTGATCCGTACCACACACGCACGCACATACGCGCGCGCGCGCGCGCGCGCACACACACACACACACACACACACACACACACACACACACACACACACATGCACGCACACGCACAAACACACACTCTCTACACCAAAGCACGCACAATTACACTTCATCCATGGAATACAAGCCAGTCATTAACCCGCCCGAACCATAAACCTAGTAAAGCCCGTGAACACGCCCCGCCCTGACCCCGGCCTCACCTTGTACTGGCAGTGGCGCTTGTGGCCCTTCAGCCAGCTCACCATGCCGTGGTTGCGGCAGCGCGCGCACTTGGGCTTCCTGGCGCCCTTCTCCGTGACGGGGTAGATGGGCGCGGCCGGCCCCGTGTTCATGCGCAACATGGTGACGGCAGCCACCACGCGTGGAGCACACTGGTCTTGTTCTTCTTTAGAGGGTGCTGCTCATGCTATGGTCGGCCGAATAGTCAGTTTGCCCAGCGGTTTACTGACTGCCACGTGTACTTCTTGTTCACGTATATTGGAGATGTATAGGCGTAGTTTTTAATATATCGTATCTCAGCGATTTCCAGTATGTATCCTTAGAATGTTATGGTGTTTCAACAGGATTATTGATGTTCAGTGAATATGAATTGAATAATAATAGTGATGAAAAAAATGCACACGGCGATTTTGCTGTTATCCAAACGACTACTTCAAAATAAGTCTACAATAAATGAGTTTGACTAAGCATACATTGAAAAACAAATGGCATAATCCATATCGCAAGTAACACTGAAAAAGTAAATACTTGAAGAGTGATTTTCTAAAATACGTCGACTATCAGCTCGTAAGTCACAATGAAAGTCGTCTGCACGAGTCCATAATTACTGGGGCGAACAAACTTATCACCGCCGTCGACAATTAATCAACTCGCCTCGTGCCGTTCACACTCGATTGGCTACACAACTGGCGAAATATCGGCGCCAGCGTTTGTATAAATTCGCCACCTCATCACCTCCCCAAAAGAAAGTGTATCGTCTGCATCGATAAAAATGGGCGGCGTTTCCGGGAAGTCTCGCTCGCTGGTTGGCTGCCGAGTAGCGGACCATAGAGATACTGCTCGACGCTGATTGGAGGAAAATAGTAAACATTGGTGATTTGAAGATTGCCTGTGCTTGACTTTGGCTTATTCCCGTTGAGAAAATGTGTTGTTCATATTGAGAATGGATGTTGGTGGCGTTGTGGAGTGATAGCGTGAGTGGCTGTGCTACAAAAGCCCAGTGTTGTGATACAGCACATTTTTGGAGAGCTGAAGAGATGAGTGGCAAAATTATGCCAATGGATAAACCCAGCCTGGAAATGTTACAACACCAGTTACACTGTTGCAATGAATAAAATTATTTTAGGGCGCATTCAATTGAGTTCATTGTGGTTCAAAGTTAGTTGAATTACAACGTTGAAGTGTCCCAAGTGAAGCCTACTCAGTATCGAAACACATTATGCTACAATTTCACGTGCTATGATAGACTTTACGTAGCAGCACATATACAGAGATTAGAAAAAAACGCTAAAAGAAAGAAGTGGTAGTCAAAATTCCAAACTGCGACATTTATGTGCACGCACACACGTACTAAAGTTCAGTGAAGAAAGATCAAACGGTCGCTCCACTGCAGACTGAAGCACTCTTCAGCGAAGAAACCGTCAAAACACCACATTAACTTTACACGATACGTCATACTTATGTCACTCGCACACAATATGTGGTCTGTTGTATTCAATTAGCTCCAATGATCGTAACAATCCAGAAGGTAGCCACACAGATTTGTTACCAAACTGGGCCAATGTGTAGCTCATGCTTATGATTAACCTATTAATCTATGCTATTTTTGAAAGTCATTGACTTACAGAACGGACATTTGATCCATATATATGATTGTTTACACTCTCCGTAAAGTTATGTGGGTGATTGGAGTTGTTTGTGACGTCAGTATTCTAAACAGTGTTTTGTATAAATATACAAGCAGGACTAGCCCCCGTTTAAGCATAGAACTATGGTACCACATCGGCGCACGTTAGTTTGAACACTATATAGTACAAAAAGCGTTATTCAAGCTTTAAACATATCAACATACAAAATATACTAGCATGATAAGCAAGAAAACTCCATTTAATTAAAACTGGGAGATGTGCTTATTAGTCTAGTGGCAGTTCTGCTTTGTAACCTATTCGAGATTAGAGCTCAAAGCCAACATTCATAAAATAGACCTAACTACATTTTCCCTATTATCTACAATGTATGTAGTCTATATAGGATAATGCATGCTTGAACGGAACTTTCACTTACCTTTCCAAGTTTCCATGACATCCGCCAAGGTACTTGGTCACCTCGAACACACCATTGAAAAAAAAAAAAAAAATACCGGTTTATATCATCAACTAAACGCTGAATGCATAAATTCTGCCATCAAGCAATTGCACCCCGTTTAATTTCGTTCAAACATATCAAGCATAAAACACATTGACAGTAACAGTTCTCTATCTTAGTCATATATTGAACCTTTTTTTAATGAACAATGATTACAGTGTCAAGAAACCATTGCTACAATTGACTGATGTCTGGATTTCGTTAACCGAATTAAGATGTTAGGATGACGTAGATGTAGATCACATAGTGACAAAATTCTAGAGAAACGACCCGGTTGAACCCAAGTGCAGTCTATGCAAATATAGTTGACCACATCACTGTAAACACACAATGATTCGTTTTGCCGCAATAAGACACTTAACGGCAACACTCATTGTTTTAAATCGAGTTTGCGGTGGAAACAGACACTTTCGCCCACACGGCCATCACCAATAACAGTGCCGATCTCATTTGA
The DNA here is from genome assembly GCA_019095985.1 of Streblospio benedicti. Taxonomy (NCBI): domain Eukaryota; kingdom Metazoa; phylum Annelida; class Polychaeta; order Spionida; family Spionidae; genus Streblospio; species Streblospio benedicti. The sequence continues at coordinate 9,368,420 of CM032664.1, read as the reverse complement.
GATTGCAGAAGGAGTATATGTTTTCTCTTCATTCATGGAATGTAGAACTTCTGTATTATATACTCAGTATGAAATGCATATTTTGTGTACATTGGAAATAAAAATATATGCCTGCAATAAAAATAAGCACCGGTCACAGACTTGTAACGCGGAACTTTCCTGTCGCAATTACGCATTTCAAAAATTATTATCAAGGTGCCATCTATATGTATTCTATTAACACAAGCTATATTGTCATAAACAATAAACGTAATACCTGTGATATAAGTAATTGAAGTTAACCCACTTGGTATATTCATCAATAATGGTGGTCTACATATCGTTAAAAAAGAGTGTGCATTAATGTTATGCCATGTGTCTTCACCGGTGGAAAGCCGCTAGCACAAGCCCACTCTGCGTCCTTTAATCCACTCATCACTATTAGCTACCCGGGAGCAAAAATACAATGTTAAAGAAGGTTCGAAAAATACCACTATTATCTGTCAATTGGACGAACAAGACCAGACATCCAACCATACATTGGCACTGACAAGAAGTCTTGTCAGACTGACCTCAATTATCAGGTCATCTGGTGCACGGGTTGGCAGCAAGTGCTGCCACCTGTCAGCGCTGACCACAGCTATCATAATGTTGTTGCTGTTTCTAGGTCTAGTGTTTACATTTAAATCATTATAGAATGAAGTGTTATCTTGATAATGCAATACTTGAATTTCGAATGAGTGTATGATTAGACACTTGGAGACCCGGTCTAAATAAATTCTTTACAAAAATCTCAATCGGATTATGTTACTTTCACCGTATACCAAGAAACACATGGGTTTTGTTGCATTCTGTGTGAATATGTACAGTGCTTGCTTTCCAAAGATCTTGAGTATAAAACACTTGCTAAAGGTCGCTTGGTGAAATCCTTACATGAATTTCTTTTCTATTGTTCATCTCAACCAGTACTAAACTGCCAATGTAAAAACACCAATCCTACAAGCTCTGCTGAGCCTTACAATGAGCTGCAATAATATAAGCATACCAGCAGTGATAAGCCAAGTAAACAGGAGACGACATCGTTTGCCAGATCCATTACTTTATTACACCAGGGCATTATGACTAAAACAAATACAGAGTGACTTGACACTTCCATTGCAAAACAAACTATTATTATCTCATTTCTTCTAAACCTTGTGTCTGTGTAAGCTGTGTGTAATATAAGTCCGGTTTGGGGGTTTGCGGCCCTAGTTTGCAAGCCACATTGTGGTTTTCATAAGAAAAATCAAATTTGGACAGTTTTCTAGTGTTCTACATTACAAAATATATACCAACTGAGGCCCAGCCAGGCGGGAACGAGTTCAGGAGGAAGCAACGTCACTGATAGATCCACATTCTTGCTTTAACGGGCAAGTATACTATAGATACGTGCAAGGGCGTGCACGTGGGTAGTCAATGCTATGGGCCCCACGTAAAATGCTAAATATACATATAAAAGAAGTCACTATATATGACGATAATGAGCCCCCTGGTTCTACAGATGAATTATGCAGGTAATAAGCTCGTGTCACTTACCAACCATCATAACTAGTCAGTGATATATTACATGGACCTATAGGCTACTACATACATGTATATATCTTAACAAAACGATTATATCAAATGACAGGCCTACTGATCCAGGTACAAACCAGATTATCGTAAAACCATATATCTGTAGATATCATAAAGGGGACCTAACCTTCTGCAAACTACTACAGAACTGCTTAAGTAATTTCGTGAGGTCACATCCAGGTTTTGTAATTCACCCTACAGTTTAGACGTGATACTCCCGTGTGTTTGCTCGTTCTCGGCTTTCACATGAAAGAGGCCGCTGGATGGACACACGCCATGCATAAAACATGGCGTCTCGGCGGGCAGAGAAACCTGAGAGGCTGCTTGGAGACAACACTCACTGGTGGCAGGACATGGGTAATGTATTTGGTCTATGTAAAACATTGAATGGTATTTTAGAGTTTCAATCATAGAGTTCACAATTCCACAACGGAGGGACTTTTATGCACGGTGTATGCTAGTGTACTGATTTCATAATCGAATTTTGTATATGTATTCTCCCAGTTAACCCATTCAATTGTTAACTCTATTGGTACACATGGATGCACGTTGAATAAATGGATTAACAACGAGATGAAAATGATGCTCTCAGTTCGTGAGTTTAAAGTCCAATAAATCCCCTCGACAGAAACACCACAGCCGTTGCGAGAACGCAGCCAGTTGAATATATACTGATGCTATGTTGATCTAGAGTTAAAGAGGGGGGTATATACCACCCCTTGATCTCAAAATCTCAATAAATTAATGTTACAAATCTCAATGCAAAAGCCCTTTTCTCAAATCTAAATCAATTGATCTCAATGAATTGAAAGGTCAAATCTCAATTCTCAATGAATTGAAAACCCTAATTTCAACTATCACTAAATTGTATATACCGCCCTCGTTAAACGGTGTTCGGTGTGAATGTAGAAATTAGATGTGAAATCACCAGACATGATTACCATTACCAATGCTTCTTTGTTTAAATGCTTGTACAATGTTGTAATGTGTCACCTATCCACAAGAGCTTTATCGCCAAACAAGTGGAAACAGTAACCACGTCGAGAGGCCCGTTCCGCAGCTCCTCACCTCTCGGGACGTTCCCGCCTGGCTGGGCCTCGGGCCACCACTTACCCCTAGCCCTCCTTCTCACGCCCAGGTCCTTCCCCTACTGACCCAGATTCCCACCAAGGTGTGAGAACTCGCCAGAGGCCCGAGAGCTACGGCATCGACCGCCGAGAAACGCCCATTGTCCAGGTAGATGATTCCTCTGATTACCCGTTCTAACGTAAGCCGCCATATTGATATTTCCTAAATCGCCGCATGCGGTTCATTTTGCGGACATCACGTATGCTCAAAAGAGATGACCTTTTCCCACTCGCCTGTATTATCGATCTCCATAGTCAGCGCTCTTTTGGTGTATTTCTATAACTCGCAAAGCCTCATCTCCCTGAGTACATCACACATTTATCGAAACGATTACCTAACTGATTCAGGAGACAACGCGCAGACGATTTTTGCATGTTTACCGGGCAAATAGCTGGCCCGGGTCAGAACAATGCCCGTATAGATTTGTTTGGTCATTAAGAAGTTCCAATTGACGTTCTACACTGGCTTTTATTAACAACTTGTCGTCTGTGTTTGAGAATCACATGACGGGGTTTCTCTGATACTCTCACCTCTGACCCGGCACACAATGACGCGCCTGGTGCCCGGTTCCCAGAGAACACATTAGTACATCCACAGCTTGTGTTCGCTGAACGCAAACAACTATAGCACAAAGTCGGGTCTAAACCTATCTGATTATGAGTAGACGTGTGATGCACACAATGTTGTTGAGATGATTTGGTGTGGATTTGACGAGTGATGGCTGTGCTAGCCACTTCATTTGTCACGTCGCCCGAAGGCGCGTGGCGAGAAAGTGCGCCCACGTCACGGGCAGTCAACAAGACGAGCAGCGCTATAATTTCTGAACGAGTAATTGCTTCATTACAGTCGCTTGACTTTGAGGATTACTTTAGCCCTTTAATTGATTCATCCACCTCTCCGTCAGACTAACTAAAGTGCATACAGAACACATGGTCACCAGCGTATGATATACTGTAACACTGATCATTACTTTTTTTTATAATTAAACGCATATAAACGCATGCAAACGAAGAGACAGAGGGAACTTATATCATGTAATGTAATTTAGTAATAAACCAGTACTATTTGCATGACATATATTACGGCATATACGCACCGTGTTTTGATCTAGAACATTACAACGTAAAAGTAGCCTATACACACTGTAGTTACTAGTGTTCTTGTTACTTGAAATAACGTCCGTTGTATCCATGCGTATTCTAAATTGATTGCTTTCAATCAAATAAACGGTTAGAGCGACCGAGAAATTAGGTACACACAGATGACTGTAGCATATCCAGAATATGGATACACGTCCTAGTCATATAGACATAGGCACATAAAATATAGATATTATAGAAACTCGACGTCAAAATGATGTATACAGTGTCACGCTGGTACTGACGGTACGTGACGTTTCCACGAAGTACACAGTGGTCATTGTTTAGTTGACCAACACGGCCAGACCACCGTGGTGTTGGCGTTTTGTCGAGCCACGAGTGTAGAAGCGGATATTAGTGAAACGAGAACCGCGTGTGCATATAGTGTACACAGGTTAGATACACATCATGTGTCCAGTATGTGCAACACCGGACGTACTCTATGATACAAACGGAGTTTAGAGGTACAGCCCCATTGTATTGACACCGGTTCATTAGTCAATGCAAGTTGTGTACATATATCTATGTATATAAGATTCAACTTTATCTAACAATAAAATCTGTTTTTGGTAGAAACCTAAGCCATTCGTTAAAAGAGCTTTCCGTGTGAGCATAACAGCGCCAGTTGAGAGCTACAAGTAGTTTGAATTATTCTGCTTGGCGCTATTAAAGAGCTTGCAATTATAACAGTAAAGCACACAAACGCCGGCGTCCAGAGGGTCCTGACAGCAGGTTGAGGTTGGCCCAACACAGCACTTGAGTGCTTTTATCTCTTAGATTTCACAAAATCAAATATGACTGCCACTGGCATTTATCGACATTACGAAATATTACAAGGGTTAATAGAGATTTGTTTGCCTTCTGCAAAATGATGAGCACAGACGTCAAAAGTCGTATGTAAATGGGGAAAATGAAGGAGTGTGCACTGCAGTAATTAGATGCATTGGCACTAATTGCGTTAGAAATGAGTCCTCCTCACGACTTGAATATTTTTTCTATGGAAAAATCCTATAAATCTTGCAAAACATACCCCCCAAAAAAAAACAAAAAACACACACAAAAAAAACACACACACACCAACCCCCCAAACACAAAAACAAAAAAAAAAAAAAAAAACACAAAAACCCCAACAACAACAAAAAAAAACAAAAAAAAAACAAAAAAAAACAAAAACAACACATGCGTAGTTCCTTTCTCTGTGCTGAAGTGTTTAAATATATAGAAGTAAAAGATACACATACTATATAGTACTGTCATTGTGGACGCCTCGCCCACCAATCAGTATGGAAAGTGTGTTCTCGTATACCTAATAGGGAGTGTATGATTTATACTCAAATTGGCTGAAGAATGGGTTTTTACTTACAGTCACCACATATTCAAAGTCTCCATGTCCCACACCCCAAGCACCGTCGCGGAAGATAGTCTGTCTTATTACCGACAAAAATCCAGCGAAGGACGTGAATCTCCTCTACAGTGAGTGGCCACTATAAACAGCTGGGTACATCGGCGATATATACACAAACACGTCGCGAGTTCAGTGTATTGGGCGTGAAGTGCCACCAAGAGCGGGAGGCCCGCAGCGTGGTACAGCCAGATAGACAGTTCTAGCACCCGAGAGGGACGTACCAGTCCGCACGTTACAGCTGTACAACTACACTCACTTCCAGGGCGAAAGCCTAATCGCATTTGTCATGGTTTGAATGATAATTAGCTTTAACCGTGCCACAGGGATACTGCAAAATGAAATTCTACATTGTCTATTTGTATGGTTACTGAACGTTTAAGGTATAAGGACGCTGGAGGTGTAAGAGCACGGAACCTAAGAGCACTATAAAGTAACTAATTTTGGACAACTGAAAGCTTTTGAAACATCTAATACCGATACGCATGTAGGTCTAATTTGCAATATATTCAGTCTCTGTTGATTGTAACTATAATAGATTAGACTTGTAAAAAGCTCACACATCTTCTAGCCACATCACCCAATCTCACACACATTCTTAAAGCCCCTGTAGAATCGTAAGTATGATTGTGAATTTCAACTCATACCTGACGATCAGACAGCTTGTTCTGAAACAGACTATAATAACGTTAAACACAGCTAGAGATGATGTACACATATTATCGCTTTATCTTCGTGTGTTTACTGCGAATATTTACAGTGGTTAAAATGTCGGCCGGCGTCGGCACCAAACGTTGCCTGTGGGGATGCGATATCCGTCTGTTACGGATGGTTCATCACCAAGGTCGAAACGATCCTACTCAAACAGTTTATCGAGTGGCGGGTGCTTGAAAGATGTACCTTCGACGCAATGAACCTATTTGAGTAACTCATGGAAGGGATGTTTATCACGCCGAGTGCTCATTGCAGTGCTATCGGCACTCGAGGGCGGCTGCGGGTCGGTGTGAATCACTCCTAATGTGTTCAATCACGAGCAGACGATAAGATAGCACTGCTGCGGGCGGCGGCGAATGACGGTACCGCGTGTTACACCACGGCCGCCCGTCAGGACGGCTGTGTTGTCTTGCGCAGGGAAAATATTCACATTTAAAGTCTGCTGGCTCTATACTTTACAGTTGCCGCGAGGATACAAATTGAAAGGACGCCTCTTATTGGCGCTTCCTGCTGAACCTATGTGGTCATTAACCATGTGTGCGATAATAAGGTTGAGTGTGGCCTCGGCCGTGATTCAGACAGGGGGCTTTGTGCACCAGGGATGCAGTTTGTCCCTACTCGCAACATACTTTTAATAACATAATATATATGTGTAAATAAGAGGCTTTGGGGAACTTCGTTAAATTGCACGCTGTATTTACATTCTAGCACATTCGCACATTTGTCTGTCAAATTAAAATGATTGCGTGTACATTTTTTTGCAAAATAAGGGGCCCCTCCTTGTTAAAATTAAAATGAGTAAAATGCTACACACACGCTGTAGGGTTGTTATTCAATACACCGTTGAGATAGTAGGCCTATATTAACACCCGGAAAAGTAGCTATCATCATTTATTTATGGTACTTGTTTGTTTCCTTGGGCAAAGTATGTCCTTAAATCATTCTGACTATACTAAACATAGTAACATATTTCAAATGAGACACCAAGATTTACTTTATCTTCAAATGCTCTGTTGTAAACATTGCTGTAATTTCCAATGGGCAATTACTAAGGGGCAATTGCAAAGTACACAATGGGTGCCAGGAATAAAAGGTGATGGATTTGGAAGGAGCGTAATAGAGAACAATGTGGATATCACATTTAGTGGTAGAATTAATTGTAATCCCTTGATATTCACCTTCTTTCATTCTAATAATTAAAAATCTTTTCGACACCACTTATGGTTTCAGAAGCATATCAAATTCTGTAATGCAACACATTAATTCTCGTCGACTGTGAATTATACCGAGTAGGCCTACTTAGCACTTATTATTACAGTGATAATCACAGTGCACTATTAACTCACAAAACACGTCACACACGCACGCGAGTTATGCGATTTAGCTTTCCGGTAGCAGCCGTCTCGCAAACCTGTACACGTATCTGATCATTGTATAGAAGTGTAATAGAGTTAATGAACTATAAGCAGGGATGCAAAGACTGCCATCATGTTGATACAAACCCAATTCGTAAAATAACAAACTGGGCGATGTAACTAACAAATATAATAACACAACTTTTTTTCGACACGAGTCGAGCATTCTGCCAGGCTATGTTGTTTCAGTTCCCAGAGGAGAACATAAATCTCCTTATAATCGTGATTGAGCTAGACTGACCACTAGAGAGTAGACATTGACCACACACACGTGTGTATATTTCAGCACACTTATAAGCACATTTGTGAACTGTACACAGATTGTATCTGCCCGCCTGGCTTTATTTACATACAATATCTTGGTCAGTGGATGTCAGATGCAGGCAGTGGTCAGCGAGTGGTCAGCGATGACACGCACTGATACGACCGACTCCAGAGTGCTGCACTAATTGTTTTGCTCTGTGCCTTCAGGTGGCATATCAGACCGGGGGCTACTTTTTATAGATACTGATGACGGTGTTAGACCTTCTAAACGATAATGTAATCTTTTGCTCAACCCTATTAATAGGTAATGTCCCTTTCTTTAACGTTTGGAACATCCTTTCAACACATCTGTCACTTTAAAACAACGGACCACATCAGCTATCTAAATATTGTGTCATATTTTAGAAAACAACAATGTCTAAGACATAACTCACCACACAAGGTATAGTATAAACACGGTCAAGAACACTTAGAAACTGTGCTAAGCACACCCTCGTTAATCCTCAGAAAGAGTGCTAATATCACCAGAGTTGTTGAAGTGGGTGACTGCGTGTCCATTGTGGCACCATTGTATTTTCCAGTGTCGTACTTTATATACATGCTCATGATTATCATTTCTGGTATTCATTTATTTGAGAACATATTAAAGTGTGTAAACAACTGGCAATGCTGAGAAGAACTGTATACCACTGGCATTCATATGACGTGTACCATTCCTAGAGGGACGGATAGTCCCTTGCCAACCTTTTAATTAAGTGGCACGAGCCCATCTGTAGTGACAGTTACATAACACGCTGTTATCAATAAATTATGTTTGACACACGATACACCTCGTGTTGTATTAATAATCGCCACAATCCTCTCATATGTATGAGCAGTATGCGAACTAGATCACCATAATATCAAAGTTGCTAGTATTTCTTGTACTTTCCTATTAGAATCCGAAGAACGGCCGGTGTTTAATAGCATCTACAGATTTATCTGTGAAAGTGTAGTATAAAAGTCGATGTTTTATAGAGATTCAAATCATACAAAACATCACATTTATTATAATAATTTAAATATACCTCTTAAAGTGTTGCATCATCCTACGTTCATTACAGAAACTAAATACATACAAACATGACAGACACTTCAGTGGTACAATGTTTTAGAGAAAGCAGCATACAAGGTCTCAATGATATTGGCTCTCGTACCTATTGAAACAAACATCAAATATAAGCTACCCAAAATTAATTGAAACCGATCATTTCGAACCATAAAAACAACCACGTGACGTGAAGTAGCAGTCACGCCACATCCCGCACACTTCAATGCTATCCTCTCACTGACCACCAGGGCTCATGCATTATTCATGGCGGTAACCCCAGCCTGAGCACACAGCTTGTTGGTCCGTGATGGGAGCGCCGTAGCTACTGACCACTGGCTACTGTAATAGATACTGCGCCAGCCGCGATACACGAGCACTTTTGTGAACATTGTGGCTCTGCCCAAAATTAGCACAGGGGAGCGATATTAGTTTCAGGGGCCAGCCATTTGCACTTAGTATTTTTTAACTAAATTATATGATATAATTAAGCTATTTATCAATTGATAATTGCACATGCGTATAATATCAGTTTAAGATTCATTGAAGAAGTGAAATGCGGGTGATACTCGAGGTGATTATGTAAGGTGTGGATGTTTTAAAACATAAAACTAGTAGTTGGAAATGTTACTGTCAGCCCTGGCGACGATAGCACCTCACACACGCACCGAGGATATCAAGGATATTTCTTTCTATAGCCGAGTCGACAATGAACGCTTTCGCATTTCAACCAAGACTCGTGTTGTTTAAGGTTACACCGCTCTTCCCTCAGGCTCTTCTAATCCACCACACGGGGAGGTTGCAGTGGTCAGTTGATTTGCATAATCCCCACTCGTCTTAGCTGATCCGCTATCTATATTCATGACTGGGCGGCAGGTGTCACTTTCCCCACTGTTTGGTCGGCACCTCTAGTCCGTGATTATCTCGGCAGCTGGCTGAGGGTGACTCCGGGAGCCCCGGTGACCAAGCATCGCTTAGTAGGACCAGCAGCCCACATGTACACTCATATCTCCTTCATATCAACATCTAGTCCATGCCCTTTGACACACAAATAATTAATGGATTATGTACATGTAGTGGGCAAATGCACATGTGTGTATCAAACACGTTACTAGGGCAATTAGGGATACCATGGGTAGTAGGGAAAAAGCCCCATAATGGAAGTGTCCCATTATAGACATATTTTTATGATCATTGTGTAAATGTTCAACTCCTTGTGGAATATACAATGGAGATCCCTGTAGTTCTAGCGAGGTAGCTACACACTATTTTGTACATATCTTATGTGTGTGCGTGCGTGTGCGTGTGTGCGTGTGCGTGCAGTCAGGCTGTGTGTAACCGGGGAGATTTGAGATTTGACAACTACCCACCATCATCTGGTCATAAGCATATGCCTCTTTCCCACTCTGCATCGGAAACACACTTGCTGGTAACTGATTTGGACTGTCTTTTTGAAACCTGTTGTTTCAATACCTTTACTGAACTGAATATTGATTAACTTCAAAAGTGAGTACACACCCTAAAGTGACCTGGTCATATCAGTCAAGCAATATAATCTTCTTGGCCAGGTGATGACTTCATTAAGCTCATTGACTGGATGCCACGCACGGACGTGAGTGTTTGGCGGCTTAAGCGCTGATACATCGGTCGCGTGTACGATATTACACCCACAACGGTGATGATCTGCTGGACCTTCTCGGGGGACGCCAAATCGCCACGAATCACGAAATATATCACAGTGATCCGGATTTAACTGTTGTCACAATTAGCAAACCCCTTATGCTTTATGCTAGATGAGAGCGCCTTTTCATGATGTGTTTATTCACATATTAAATACTGTAATATCCAGGTAATACATTCACCACGAGTGAACCAAATATTGCATTTTCGTGGAGACCATAGCTATAAACTAGTTTCCACTGCTGAAGAGGAGTATTGGAAGAGATTTCCGTACTTGTTAGAGAAAGGTATTTATATAAATGTTTTGATTAGTTATCCTGCATTTGTATCATAAGACTGTGGATACAGATGCCGTTTCCCACGGCGTGCTGGGCGCCTAGTCCTGTATAGTGCGCATGCACATGCTACTTACGTGTCAATTAGTAAACACCAATGTCCATTCTCAACGGGATTCTTTTTTTTTCACAAATAAAAGCTAAGCTAATTCGTATATGATACAGAAACGGAACCAAAAATCCACCCGTTCATGAAATTCTATTTTGAGGAGCACTAACTTAGAAAAACATCAAAGCAGTTTTACATAAACACTAAAAAGATATAAGGTAGAGGTAGACATTGTGCTAGATTCCAATCCCCTGATTTCAATTTGTTCACATCTATTATCAACCATAACGGCGACTATAGGAAGCCACTAAATACAAGTTCAAACACACTGTAACTGACAAATGGAAATAAAATCAGTAATTGCAGATAAAGTCTAACCCTAGAGTACACATACAGGTTCTTGTGAGTGTTACAACTTACGCAATGCAACAAATACAATATCTGATAACGGATATTTCTATTGATTTACCTTCAGTCCCTGGAAGACTATTCAACAATTGATTGCTAATTAACAACTGATAAACAAGGCAATAGCATGTGTGAACAACTGAAAGCATTACACACTGGTCGCTCTGGTAAGTCCGTGTGTAACTAAAACATCATCAAACAGTGCCACTCATACATCCCCTGTGTAACTAAAAGCATTAAACGTCGCCACTTTTGTAAGTCGTCTGCAAGCAGTGTGAGATCTAGACACACACTCGCAAAATCCCCACTTCATCAAGGGCAACGAGGCTTTAGTAGGGGTGTTTGCGTAGCGGGATCAAACTTTTGTCAGGGTGTTTACCACGCGGATGAGCACACGATAAAAGACAAGGCAAGTAAGTGTGTAAGTCTGACTGGCTTGTAATCTGCTGGGTTTACATGACTTCCGGGTGCCACGGCCTCTGATGAATGAGCAATTAGTGTCTCAAAGACAAATACTTGACGGTGACTTACACTGTTCTGGTCAGTGACGCAGGGTATAGTTTGAAAGTGTACAATAGATTGGTCTTGATGGATGAAATTGCGTTTTTGCAATAGTAGTTGGCATCCCAATTCTACACTATATCAGTTCATACCGATAACACTATATCAGTCAAATGGAGAAGATTCCTGTTCAATGTAGTGTTGTTGAAAACAGCACTAATTTGCACACCTGAAAGGACATGGTTGTCCTTCACAAAAACAACGTATGTGCCACGTTGTCATATTGTAGGGCTTGATCTCCAAAACTGATGCAGACTCCGCGGGGTAACCGTGATTCGTACATTCTCCGAGCATACTTTGTACAACGTATATGAACACGGCTTTGTCACACTGAGAGGTTTGCCTTCCAGTATAGCAATTTGAATACATCTAAAATGGATGATATTCTGATAAGATAAACCAGTGTGAAGATATAGCAGCCTCGGACGTTGAAAGTTTCAATTGGTATAGCCACACAGATGTTTGTATGTAGCTGGCAGGTGGTAGGTTGTATGCGAACAAGCTTGGGCAATCGTCATATTAATTCATGTATGTCCCAAAACCCTATGGCACTAATGTGTCATTTAATTGATCAAAATGTCTACGTTAAACACCGTGCTAGTTATACGTGCATTTAAATTTCCTTACGTTACATATAAAACCGACACATTTCAGCAGTGTCCACCCACTGACTAATTAGTAGTCACGTGACATTGTCATTTCAACATGGCTGATTGGTGATGAATCTGGCAACAAAAGTCTGCGTATATGACGGGAGATAAGCCCCAGTCGCCAGTGAGACCCAAGCGCCAGATCGTGCAGCCAAGAGGCACTCGTGCTGATAGGCTGTATGGCGAGATGATAACGTTGTGTCACATGGAAAATGGTCACATCTCAACACGTTGATGCACTTATTCGTGGAACGGTTCGTTTTCTGTTTTCCTATTGAGAATAGTTGACACGGGTAGTAGTATTACTTTCTCTTCGAAACAGCAATCTCGTCACAGGGAAAACAAATGCCTTCACAAATAAATTCTTTCTCAAAAGTAATTTTTATATAATGCTTTATGTGGTTTCTAATTTCCAAAACATTTACGCTAAAATATATATAAAGCAACACAAAATAATTAAAATATACAAATTTATTGTCTCCCAACAAAAGGAGGGTGCCTGTGTTTACTGTGCTAAGTTCCATACCTCCTGGGAAAACGATCCTGTTAGCCTTTATCAATCACGCAACACTGGCCCGAAAAAAAATATTTAAGGTTGAAGTTAAAATTGTAGTTCTGGTTCATGTTTATTTGTTTCGACATAAGACTTTGTACACAATATGTAAATCGTCAAGAAGAATTGTCAATTATTATAAGAAATCAACTGGTGTCTGCGGAAAAAATATATGCATTTGATTGGCACATTTTAAATTGCATAAAAGGTACACTCGATCTACACATCAGCTTAGTCTTTCAAAAGACCTTATATCTAATAGTTGTTTCCTCTATTATTACAAACAAACGCTCATGTAAACCATATAACAAGTGCAAAGAAGAAGAGCAAGTTTAATTGTGACAGCCTCTAGCTCTAATAGATATAAGATACAAAACCCTCGGAATCCAACTGATATTACATATACAGCCTCAAACATTCTGACTAGTTATAGCCTTTAAAACCAGAGTGTTCAGTAGCAGCAGCTGTAGAAGCAGCAGCATGCATGGGTGATTTACTAGGTAAGGATTAGCCAAGACATTAAGTATGTGGGAAAATACCCAGCTACAGCTGCTCTGAAAATAGATTGCTGCTCCAAAATTATAAGCCATGTGCTTTTAGTTAATGACGTCACGTTTGCAAAACTTTCAGCAAGATTGACGTCATACAGAAGCTTTTAGAATAGGCCTTCATATCAGATCATTTAAAGGCCGTTTGATAGGCCAACATCAGCAGTGCATATCCCTTAACTAAATTTCACGATAATTGGCATTATCAGACCTATTTCTGTCCAGAAAGGAAGTGTCCACTGTTTCTCATTTTAGCAAAGACAACCACATTTTAACGTTACATTGACATAATAATGATTTCAATGTACACGTAATTCTGTGTGTCTAAAATAATATTGAATACGATGAGATACATGTAATTAGAATCAAACAAGTGTGAATTAAATAGAGGCGATCGGATTTTTCTTTTTTGTTCAAACAACATATATGTAACTAACAACCGCCGGCCCTTGAGAGGAGGTCTTCATTTCGAACCATTTTTGTTAGACTCGTATCACAACCTTCAAAACGAGGTCCTTCCGTTTCAGTCTTTCTTGCTGAGAAAGGACGTTGTGACTCCTGCCAGGACGTTGAAAAACTACGGTTTATGCAAGTTAAAAGGAACAACAATGTATCTTGCCAATGCGTAGTCATCAAGACCAGTTTCATATTATTAAAATGATATACAACATCAGCAAAGATAATCCATAAACTATACAGTCACTGCAGTAATGGATTTTTGATGCATTAAGTATTTGTAGTTGTATTTGTATGTGATAAGCATGTTTGTTTTCGATTATTCAGCCATTATCAGAAGAGGGGAGTTGACACAGAATTTCGAGTTGGCACCCATCTTGGCGATACATGATGGGGTTATTGGGTAGAGATGGAGGTTACAGTGCAACCACCGGTCGCGCAGTGGCACCATGGAAAATGAGTGTCTTCATTTACAGTGAGAAGATTATATTATAATACTTAATCACTATGATGACATGGAGTTTTAAGTGGTTTTTATGGCACACAACACTTCGGGTCAACCGTCATTGGAACACTAGTAGCAACAAACTATAAACATTCACTTCCGGTCCCAGCAGATCTACATATAGGAGAGTCAGAGTTGCCTTATCTAATTATACGTAAAATGCTTGAATCTGGGCGTGTAAAATTGGTCCTAAATTTAAACGGGCCCTAGCCCCAGCCTTCAAGAGTCAGATCTGAAAAGTATGTTACCCCATACAAGGCAAATCCATGAATCTAATCAGTTTTGAAACAATAAACTTGGCCAATGCTGTAGAAGTGGATCTCTTATCAAAAAAGCTTTTAAGCCCGCCATGGGAAACAGTGCGACAGGCGAGTAACAATTAGGTATCTTTACTCGGCTGTTTGCACGACCTCAGTGCCCAATCCACTAGGCCAATATTGGTTTAAAATAGGTCTTATCACAGATGTCAAAAACGGCTTATCTAAATCCGGCCGTAAGGAACAAGAGTTTTGAATTAGCGCTATCACGAGGGCCGGGCCGTGCAGGTATCCAGTGGACGGGGGTGGAGTCCGCGCCACAACGATAGCTTCTATCAAGTGCTTTCAAGGTTGCCAATACGCGCGTGCTTATCAGTGACGTCAGAGTGTCGTTGTCGTTATCAATGAATGGGCGTATTGTAGCGGGTGTCGTCGTTTGTGGCGGGCCGTGGCGGAGCAGCACCGAGCGACCCGGGAGAAGAGGGCCGAGCGCGAAGCTGGAATTTTGTTTGTACAAGGATAGGGGAATAAATTATTTTTTAGCAAAGGTGCAGCATTAACAAACTGTACATACAAAGCTGTAATTCAGTGGTGAACAGTAATAATAATCTAACCTAAATGAGATTTATACGTCAATTGTTGAGCACAGTCATGGGCCCCAGTATCATGGAAGGGGTGTGTTGTATGTATGCTACAACTGATGATTTGCAAACACTATATACGATACACATTACTACTATTATATAGAAAGCGTATTCAATTGCCACTGGGACGTGAGAGCCAGGAATCCGTTTAAGGCTTAATTTATGCTCTAGCATGTAAGTTCATGCTACCTTACTTTATATCTTCACATTATTGAAATTAGTTGACACAGCCCTATGCAATTGAAATTCAAATATCTTCACCAATAAGTTGATAAGGAAGTTAATTTTGATTGGCTTGATTAAGGTTGGTTTGCATCGTGGATAATTTTTTATTTTGTTTAATTTGATTTGTTTTGTCACCGTGATATGGTATACCAAAAATATGAGTGGCATATTAGTAGACGATATACAGACTCTATTAGTCACCTTTACAAAAACTAAATAAAGTCTCACATAGTCTTTATTGTAATGCAAACTTAACTGGCTATGCAAATCTAAATCCAGCCAATCAAAAATAAATTCCTGAATAACGTACTGCAGAATGAAGCCATAGAATATTTGTGGATATATTTAGATTGTAATTGCATAGGACTGTGTCAGTTGTTTTTAAATAATGTGA
>CM032664.1:9315455-9352313 GCA_019095985.1 Streblospio benedicti | reverse complement strand
CAATGTTCCACACCGCCATGGAGTTCCTCCATTCTTCCACCAATCGACAGATTCTATACCTAAATTGGAAAGACTTACTACTTATCTGGACTGAAGAGGCCAGCCTATTGCCTAGTAATGCCTACCCATGCAAAGATCATTATCAATATGACACAGCACCAAGTTATTGGGTCATATTCTGGGTACCTGTCACGTGGTTGACGACCACCAAATCACGTCTAGCGAGAATCTCCCGTCAGAGCGTGATTACACGAGAACTTGTGTCAACATGGCGGTAATGACGATCATGACATCGACGCCTTACGCAGTTGTTAGTCGCCTTATTGTTTCCCACTAGTGTCAAGCAGCCGGCATTCGTCACGGACACAACAATTGCAATATCGATATTTGAAGCGGAAACGCCGCAAATGGTCGCACGATCTAGCAAAATATGACAAACCTTGTGTGATTTTCGGATCGAGTTGCACGGAGAATTGTGTCCCGGGCGAATTAGATGAAGTATAGTGCAGTTAATTTTCCCGAAATGCCAGCTTGTGTAAATATAATGAACATTTATCCAGGACATTTCACTGATGATTCTGTCGAGACAATGGTTATAGAACTAATGCATTCGTACTATTCAAATTTTGTGATGAGCTAGGTTTAATCATGCCAATTTGAAATACTTGTATTTTTTTTGCAATTGCATATGCTAGGCATATATGTACATAATTCAATCATGTCCTGTTACACCGAACGACACACAGACGCAGATGGGAGTAAACGAAGACCAAAAATATTCCAATCCCAAGCTCGGGGAATATACAGGAGAGGGTACATGTGTGGGACTGTGGGTGCATGGATCTTGGTCCATGGGATATGGTGGGGCACCGGAATAACAGACACACCACCGATAAACATGATGTATTTCTTCAATAATCTACAGCAAATTATAGATATCAAACTCTCCAATCTATATAAACGAGGCATGAGTCATTCAATAATTACGGGGACCTCCATCAATTTTTGCCAACTTGACAAGTAAGGAGATTGCAAAGAAATCACAAGACACACTGCACACAACATAAAACAAAGTGCTTTTCTTAAATAACCAAAGCCTCTAAAAACAACACTATCCAATTATGGCGGATTCTCACCCAAGCACTTTATACCGTATCCGCCGTCACCATAATCGAATCTGGCTGTCGCTAAAAGCCGCCGTTTAGCGCTATTAGCGGCGGATCGCTTACGCTATAATGCGAAAGAGAAACGAAACGTTAGTAGTAACATTGACGTGGCTCTGTCAACGTGTCAATTAAGCCTGTAGGCGGCGCGTCGATAGCCGGCGGAAGCGGCGAGATTTCATTAGAAGTGGCGTGTCGGGTGACGCGGGAGCCGCACACAGAGACGGGGGACCGTGCGGGCGGCCACGGCGGCGGGGCGCTCACCCCTCTACTGTATACGTGGCGAGCACGGACGGTCGGCTGACAATAGAAAATACAGCTGATGGGTGTTGGGGCATTGATGTGCATGAGCTCATGTGCAGGGTAACATCACGTTCGAAGGTAAGTCTCATGCCGCCCACCACTTACTCTTGACCCATCTGCTCCACCGCATATTCTTGCTCCTCGCCCTCAGCTCCATCCTCCTACAAGCGGAAGTGCCGAAAGCGTCTGCTGATTCAAGAAGAAATCGTGCCGCACCGCTCTCTTGGTAGGAAACGTCTAATTATTCAAAAGGTGCGTCTCGCAATAGAAGTCCGGATGCGAGTTGGGTGGCAATAATTTGGTGGAGAATACAAAGCAGGCGCTACAATTGCCTGAACACACAAAGCGAGTGGAACAGTTCGCATCTCGGTTTCACTGGCGGCGGAAATAGGGGCGAAAGCGATAGTGGGGCGCAAACGGGTCGGGCGCGCATATTTATGAGCATCGTATTTGTCTGGGCGAATCTTGAGTGTAACCCAGTAAAGATATTCAAAGAGACTGCTGTACGAATTCCTGGATTCATTGTCGACGTGGAAGCGTCGCTCAAGGGAGTTGGAATGGAGTTCGGGCAGTGAAAAGAGTATGAATGGGATGTAATTCAGTAGCTGGCAGACGATAAGGTTTGCTAATTGCGTTGTTCAGGCTCCTGTGTGTAGCAATAATTGTTGGGTAATTTGAATAGGCAGTGAAGTGAAAGCAAATACGTTGCAGATATTGCATTGAACGCAATCGTTGATTCTGGGTGCATCGTCTTGATTGCATAGAGATAATATAAGGTATACACATTGCAGCTATCACCAATTGCTTAATACAGAGGAGTATCTCGATTAAGTAATGTATGTGGAAATAATTCACGTGGTCACAAAAAGTCTATGTAATAGGCCGACCTACACGAAGCAACAAATACATTATTATAACAGACAGGTTTCATACAAAGCACAAATACTCTATTTCAGTGGTTTGAAAATCACTTTTCTTAGACCAGCTCCAGTCTTTATCTCAGATTCCATTTTAAAACCTGCTTTACACTACAGCGAATTCCACCTACACGTTCAAATTTTTCGAACGAACATTCAGTTTGGTTAAAGTTTGCTTCAAATAGTTATGCTGCGTCTACGGATCGCAGAACATTCGCACATATAAGTAAAACGTCGTTTGCCCCAGCAACTTGTCGTACCATGCATTTTTACTACGTTCAATGCCAACACAATACGCCCAAGTTGACGACGTGACATAATACGTGCAAGTGCGTTGCACGGGTTCGCCCATGATCGCTCAAGTGTAAAGTGGGTTTTAAGGAGAGAAAGACACATAAGCATCTTTTCCCATCTGGACCGGACGGGAGTCTCCGCTGTGCTGGGACCATCGGACCTTCAGCAACCAAAGATGACGATATCAGACTCTAATCGCCAAGACAAACTCACCGGCTTTGTGGCTCACAAATATCAACAAATAAAGCCGAAAATTAACAGCCGAGGTCACGTCTGCCCGTTTTGACGACAAAAGGTAGCGCTTTGGTTGCGCTGACACCGGCAAATAGTTCCCGCGGAAGGGTACACAACTAATAGCTTGCCGTCTGCACAAATTAAATATGTAACAACTCGTACAATTCACTCCTCTAAACTACCCGTGTTTTTGCTGGACAAATCTTTTCTTGGCTGTGCGTATTTGCCGACTGGCGTCAAGAAGGTTTGTGGGGACGCTCTAAATGGACTTTAATTGTGAAGGGTTAGCAGAACTATAGCCGCATGCTTGTAATAAGAATAGGGAGGAGTATTTTCTTGAAAAGATAGAACGCTCTTGGCAAACAGGCTCATGTTCTCAAACAAAGATATCGTCGGTATCAAGTAATATGTGGCTTTTGTCTATTTGTCTTATTTTGCGTAGACACGGAACTGATTGTGGTGGCGTAGCTTCTTGTGGGTAGTGGGATTAGCGAGAGAATAGGGGTTACTTGTTTAAGAATGCGAGGTTATAAAATGTATCGGCTATGAATAGTGTAGATGGTATGATATCCAACGTACAGGTAGCGCGGTCTTATAAAGATAATATGTAGATAAGCGTTTGCGTAAGACTCAATTCCCCATATTTTCTAGATTAGCTGTTCCGCATCCTATGGATGCTAACAATAAATGTTAGACATATATTTCAAGAGCATATGGTAGAATCTGCTACTTCTCTGGTTCTGACTTGATGGCAAATCTTTTACACCAGTTCTATTTAATCACAAATAATGGTAAATATTTTATATGGAACCTACCAGATCAGAACATCTTATGCACGGACACCTCCTCCCCAATGATTGCGCATACCCGGTTTTAAAAAGAACACTCATACTCAGCCGATAAAGGTAACCCAAGCAATCGCCTACTTAAATCCCAAATCCCATTTCCTTATAAACTCGCCCCATCATCCGAACATGCAAAGACAGTGGATATTGACAACAGCAGCATCATCATCAGCATCATCATCATCAGCATCATCATCATCAGCATCATCATCATCAGCATCATCATCAGCAGCATCAGCAGCAGCAGCAGCAGCATCAGCATCAGCATCAGCATCAGCAGCAGCAGCAGCAGCAGCAGCAGCAGCAGCAGCAGCAGCAGCAGCAGCAGCAGCAGCAGCAGCAACAGCAGCAGCAGCAGGCTTTTCAGACACAGTATTTTCTACATTACATGTAGAAACTCAAATATTATTTGATAAAGATTAACTGTTGTAAAATTGTGATCAAACGAGGCACTGAACTAATTTATTTTATAGCGTTCAAATAATTCACTCCTTTTTGCACTACTAAAATAAAAAATACTATATCATTTTTATAAAAATATTGATTTTAAATTAATGTAAATTTAATTTACATAATATTGCAATAATTATATGTAAAATAGATACACAATTTAGAATATATGTGAGTTTTACCAAGTTTACAGATACTGTCACAATGTACTCAAAGGCAATGCGGCTTTGTTTTCATCATACTAACTGACAGGGAAAGGAAAGTTTTTTTTAGGCTTTTACTAAAATTCCATTTTCTCTCTTATCATTGCTTCAATTCATACAAATTACACCTTGTTGTGTAGGTAATATTCTTATCTGATGACATAACATGGTTTACATATTATCCCATAATTTGCTTTGTGGTTAATTATGTTTATTTGAGCCGAATGATTAACTCTAGCATTTATCTAAGTCAATGACGTGACATTCATGCAATTAAGTAATAACTTTTGTTCATTAAAAATCAAAGAATGTAAACTTATAAGCATCCTGGGTTACTTTATTCATCAATATATATGGAATATTTTAAAAATAACTATAGGAACCCAATGACGTTGTTAAGACAACAACGAAAGTCTTGCTAACATGACAGGTTCCTATGAATATCTTAAAATATTCCATGTACAAAACGAATATGGTTATTTCCCTTATTGTGTTCCTTTGTAATAAAACTCTTTCAGAATGTGGTTTATTGTGCCAAGAAATTGAGTGTGATAAATGATACAAGAATAACAGTGGCAATGGAGGCAGCAGCTCTAAAGAGACCAACAACGGCGTAAAAATACTGCATGCATGATTCCACCACAAGGGCAAGTGTACTGTGCAACCTACATTATATCCACCACCTCTATGTGAAGAGACCACCTCTATGATAATACCATTGTTCGTGTCGTCTCAAGCCTTTTTAAAGAGAACGCCGCCAATCTCCATAAAAACCACCTCTATATAATAGACCAATTTTATAATAGGACCATTATTTCATGGTCTCAAGTTTTCATAAAATGACCACCTCTATGATACGACCATTTTTGTGGTCTCAAGCTTTCATAAAACACCGCCATGAACTTTCATATAAAGACCTCCTATATGAAGAGATCACCTCCTTAAGACAATGTTTTTATGGTCTAAAGGTTTCACAAAGGGACCATTGAGAACCCCCAATAAAGAGACCACCTTTATAGTAAGACTTGCGTACAAAGACCACCTCTATAATAAGACCACCTGTACCCACTCGGACTATCAGATGTCAAGATATATGACCTCTGAAGCATAACTATTGCTCATTAAAATGTGAACCAATCACAGGCTTTTCAATCCAAGGATTTGAATTAGGTCAAGTGATCAATCAGAAGAATT
The DNA here is from genome assembly GCA_019095985.1 of Streblospio benedicti. NCBI lineage: Eukaryota > Metazoa > Annelida > Polychaeta > Spionida > Spionidae > Streblospio > Streblospio benedicti. Next base: position 9,346,710 of record CM032664.1, on the reverse strand, counting down.
ACAGACTCTGTTTACACTTTGTATGGTTATAATACTGAGACCAGTCCATATCCAGATGGCTTGAATAGTCCTATGATGCTTATGAATTACAATCCAGTAAAATACAAGGACACAGCGTAAAATTAAGAATCAGGTCACATAAATGAATAAATCATGACAATCCAATCTCTGGTGAAACATTTCAGAGGTCAATCTGACATCTGTACAGACGCTCTCCCGCATGCTGTGTAAGCCGCAGTGTCCCGGGAGGACGCGCTTTGTCACTTCCGCTGTGGCGGGCTCCAAGTGATGCTGTCATCTGCGGGCCGCTCGTGGTCTCATACATGATTTTTATACCCAAAAAGGATGGTTCAGTGAAAATATCATTGTTGGCTACTTATATATACGCATTGTAGATTCAAATTGATATTGTATGACCGGCTCTGTAAAGAGAAGACCACCTTTACAATAAGGTTGTTTGATCATTTTTATGGTAGAGTATGCTCTTTATATATGGCCCACTTGTATATATACCAAGTGCATTTTTGCTGTGTTATTCATATTCACTAGCTTATACCCGTGTGGTCAAAGAGGCATGCTGGGAATCACATTGAATCAATCCAGTTACATAATCCTATAAGTCGATCCCAATGAAATCATTGGTGAAATCCTTTGACTTGGGATGTAAAATGAAAATCTAAGGGAGGAAATGTTAGTGTCCATGCAGATGGGAACACAATGCCCTCCATGGGCATAGAAAAAAAGACATATTTGGTGAGTATATGAAAATGTTTCTACAGCAATTTTTTTTCAAGCACCCTTGACCTTACTCACGCCATGACAGCACCACCTGGACATAGGAAAGGGATATATTGAGTAAGTGTATGAAATGAGTACAGCTCTCTTTTTCTCCAGCAACCACCCTTTTGTTAATTGTGAGCATGGGTGATACTCTGTTTTTTAGTACATACAAATAAATAATAAATAATATTTGCACACATCTTTGGTGAGAAAAGGAGGCGCACGCCCCCTGCGCCCTCCCCATGGATCTGCCTATTAGCTCCACAACATAGTTACTCAGGAGGTGACGGCAGGTGAGATTCACAAGGATTTGCTGAACATTGACAGGAGGAGAACTGTATGAAACGTTTCGCAGAGAGAGATTCCTAACAAAGGAGAAGCGATTGTCTGCAACCATTCATCGCCAAAAGTTGAAAACATTCCTGGGCATCCGATCAATGCAAAAGCCAGCAGAGATAAAGATGAAAGATAAGAATAAGGAGCTAGCAGAAGGGCAGAAAGTCTTGGATATAGTCCGTGTCAGAGGATATTATATCAAACGTCTGTTTTAGTATAGTGAGCACAACTTATCTTTTTCATAAAGATGGGCTAATGGCAAAGCCAGTAAAGAGTGACTTGTGCAAAACTTTGGAAGCAAAGCTCACATTACAAGACTGGGTAGCCAAGGATTAGTGGACACAGGAAATTACAGCTTACCTTGTAGATGTCATGGCTCAAGTTCGACGTGTGTCCATCACTAATCTCAACGGAGCCTGCAGGGAGCCGCAACAGTCCGCTGGGCGACGCGTCGGAGCCATCCAGCGCCGTCGACCTGATTAATCACTGAAAGGGTTAATTTTCAAATTTTTCAATCTTTTTACGGACTCTGTTATTTTTTCGACTAAAAATTGACGCGGAGTCGTGTCTCTAACAGGGGGGTAAGGGACCATTCAGTATTTGTGACAGGGTTGGGTGGGAGGATTTTCCGAAATTGCTGTGAAAAAATTAATAGCTCCCCTCAAACCTCTGTGAAAAAATTGGTAACCCCCCCCATCAATTTCATGTGACAAAAATTGATGACCCCCCACCCCAACTCCTAACAGTTAATGCATTCATTGTTGGTTAACTAAAATCCTTTTTGATGGATATCCATAATATAAAAAACAGTAAATTTTAGTACAGAATCTCTAAAAAATAGGGGTAAATTTTATGTGAAAAAATAGGGGTAAATTTTATGTGAAAAAAATGATAGCTACCCCCCCCCCCCACACACACACACAAACCCTCAAAAGTGTGTGAAAAAATTGATAGCCCCCCTCCAAACATTGTGACAAAAGTTCATGGCCCGTCCTAAAATCCCCCTACCCCACCCTGTCATAAATACTGAATGGTCCCTAACAGGCAGTGGAGACCATGCGTTTAACTGCCGTCCTCCGCGACATAAAAATCACAACGCAATCACCGTCTGGTCGTTGATATTTACCGCTGCAGTGCACATTGAAGGCACAACGCACCCACTGCCCTCCACATTGAGATCGCTATGAAAACGAGGCGGTAAGATCTTGGATACTGTTGGATCTAGTCACTTTTGTGTAACAAGTAAAACTTTATATAATACTATACATGGCAAATAGATTCAGTTTGTTTGGTTTTACTTTTTGATAATTTTTCATTTATTCTGTTGTTAAAAACTACTGTAGGCCTGCTTTAATGTGAAGCAATTTTATTATTTATTCTATTCTTTTTTAAATTTGAAAGGCAAGGCGAACAAAGAATGCATGACATAAAAACTGTATTTTCTGAACTAAATAAATGAGACAATATTTCTTTGTCTATTTGTTAATATATTGCCTAATAATTTTTAAACCTATGTAATGTTACAAACCTTATTTTTTTAATACAAAGAATGATATTTTGATGATTTTAATAAGTTGAATGCATAAAATGGGCAAAAATCATTGACATACCAAACTACATTAATTTTAGCTAGCCATGTACTGCAAGTTCACTTAAATATTCATGCTCTCAGCCAACTATAATGGTTTCTATAACTGCATGTCCCAATGTATATTTTCAATTGTTGCACATATATAAAGTATAATACAGAATTAAAAAAACAAATAATCTCACCGAAGTTTCTTACTACATTTTAATTTATTGATAAAAAATTCACATACACAAATGCACACAAAAAATTATATTGACAGATTCTCCTAATGTTTACAAAATAACCAACTTACACTTGTAATCCTATTAATTATAAGATAATAAGTAATATTTTGAATAAAATGTGCATTCATATATTGTATGTCTACACAAAAAATCTTCGACATACAATTTTTCCATTATTGTCAGTAATATTTTACTGCAACAAAGTTAATTATCCCTTCCAATATATTTTGTAAAAAATATGACAACATATTAAACAGCATTTCAAACTAAAAACATTATCATATTAAAGTACCGGTGCAGATAAAATTAATCTATGAACAATCTTATTTATTGTGTATGCATCATATGGTCTCATTGTGCTTCTATTTTTCTTCCTTTGTGGATGCGTTTAGTTACAAAAGAAATGAAAATTTTAAACTTTTAATTATTTTATTTAAATTTTGGAGCTTTAGGCTCACTGCTCACAAATAAATATACACTTATTTTTTATTTATTTATTTGTGATCAGGGAGCTAAATCCCCGAAATTTAAATAAAATAAATAAAGTTTTTTTATTTCTTTTGGAACTAAACGCATCAACAAAGAAAGAAAAATAGAAACACAATAAAATTAATCATTTTACATAGGCCAAGAAATATGTCTACAACATGAGCAGACCCGGAGTGGAAGTAGGGATGCATTCTGCAAGTCATTTGAGTGTGCTTAGGTACTTTGCATCAGCATGCTCATTTTTTCTCTCAAGGAAAGGCTGTTGTAAACGCTCAACTCTCCTCTCTAGATCTGTTACTGTATGCCATATTATAAATTCTGTAAACCTTACAATCATAAGTAAGCTTTTCAGGTTCTGTAAAACTAGAATAATTCGTGGCTTTTAAATTTTGCAATTTTCACCTATAAATTATTTGTGATTATATAATTTTGCGATTTTGGTCCATTCTTAACCTACTTCAAATAGGCTATTAATGTTTGCTGACTAAGTTTGTGTTTTCGCACCAACCCACGAAATTTGTAAATTAAATTGTGCACGAACACTTCTAGTTTTACAGTAAATGTAAAGAGTAAACAATTACACAAAAATCTCTTTGTCCTCATATACACAGTCCATACATTCTCCATATGCAACAGTATCTGTGTTCTGCAGTACTATGTGAAGTACTGCGGTTTTTTAACGTTGATTCCGTATTCAGCAAGTGCAGGAGTAAGATCCTCCATTGTCAGGGTGAAACGCTTGTCCTGAAAACACAAAACTGTGATGATAGAGGCTGCTAATAATGTTAGCCAATTATTATTATTAAACAGAAGGAATCTTACCAGGGTTGGCAGGTTTCTCCCCTATGGGGTTTCTCCCCTAGTTTCTCCCCGGTTTTTACCCGTGCGGCAGAAATACCTTTCTCCCCAGTTTCTCCCCAGTTTCTCCCCTTTTTTATCTTACACACGAGATATATAGATATGGACAATTTTTTACTTATCCCGTTATCATGATACTGACCCTCTTTACTGAGTAACGAATTGAATGAATGACATTTCGGATAACAAAGGAAAAGTACCCGGCGGTAGAATGCCCGCAGATTTGTTAAAATATATGCAGAAATTTGTATGTCAAGTATTCAGACGCATTTTCGAAAAATGACAAAACTGCTGAATTGAGTCTGAATACTCTGCATACAAATTTTTTAACGAATCCGCGGACATTCTGCAGGGTAGCGCTTAGTCGAAGTTCAACAGATTGCTTTTGAATATTCAATCATTTTTCAACAAATCGCCAATAACAATTTTGCTATATGACCCCCCCTGTGTTTGCTGTCACTGACCTTGCCCTTGCTCTTGGCGGCGCTCTGCCCACTGGCCCGCATCTTGCTGTGCTGCAGGGCGTCATTGGCGACGTCCGACACGAACTTTTGCGCAGCGAGCGACATGAGCCGCACGATGCGTGCGTCTGCGGCCGCGTCGAAGCCCGCCTTGCTCAGGTAGTAGCCCGTCACCGCGTCCGGGATCTACAATAGGTAACACAGAGCAATGTCGAACCCAGCCTTGTTCAAGTAGTCACTGCGTCCGGGTGCTGAACCAAGATCTGAACAGTGGGGAGCAAACGATGGCAACGTGGTGGTTTATAGTCGTGATCCAAGTATTTTGCTCTCATGACTTTACATTTTACACCAGGTCATTGCCACACTTGTCGATCAATTGATAATTTCTCCCATGCTTACATCCGCAAAACATTCAGTACACAATATTAAGCACCCACACAATCACTCTTTCACCCCAATGACCTGTACTTAAGTAACGTGTACGTACCACGGAGCTGTGTGCAACTATATAGGTATGAGTTTTGCTCAACACCAGACCCGACCGAGAATAGAACCCACGTCCTTATGATCATGAGTCCAATTCCCTAACCACTTGGCCACAGAAGCACTCACAAACTAATGGTCGGGGTGTAGTCCTCTTTATGGTGGGGTATAGTCCTACTTAGGGTAGGGTGTAGTTCTACTTACGGTGGGGGTGTAGTCCTACTTACGGTGGGGGTGTAGTCCTACTTACGGTGGGGGTGTAGTCCTCTAGCTGCATGACAAAGTCGCTGAGGGGCAGCCCGGCTGTGCGTGGCTCTGGCTGGGTGGCCGCTCCTGCTCCCACCGTAGCACCATCTACAACATAGCCTCCAATTAACCAACTGTCGCCAGCTAAGTGAAATCCTGGCATCATATTACATATATATGACTCGTCGAATAGTGTAGCTGTAATATTAATTTGAAGCGTCTTAGTATACATTCTTGCATTTCATTTCCATCTAGCTGGGTGTCGATGTCATCACACCACGATCTCGTGATGACTAGTGCACTGTGGGAAAAATGTCATGCGAATATGACCGAAAGCTTGAAGTCCTAAAAAAAAATGGTTCAAAGTAAAAGTTTAACTGAAGATAATGAATGAAAACCAAAAACAAATGCAAATCCAAAACATAAAAATCAATGTATATTAATCAATACATTGTACCTGCTGTCTCAGGATTTGCCGTTTCTGCGGCCTTATCTACATCTAAAAACAACAACATATTTTTCAATGAAAATGTGTCTCACTGACACTAACTCTATAATAGGACCATTTCTGTGTTTCTGCATAACGATATTTAAGACCAACCAATTATTCTCAGTTAGTCCTGAGCGAGCGATATACAGATATATCGATGCAGCACTAGTTATCAGGACCACTGGGTGCCGCATAAAAATGTGTTAAGTGTTCCACTCTGAGCGTGCTCAATTGTTGCCGCCCAAATGAAAACCTGGCAACATATTATATATAGGACTCGCCAAATAGTGTAGGTGTAATATCAATTTGAACCATCTTATCATGCACTCCAGCATTTCATTTCCATCTAGCTTGTAACTTGCTTGCTTACGTGTTTTCAAGCATTGCTAGTTAGAAAAAGAAATAATACATTTAAATGTCTCTCTATACTTGCATCAGCCCGACAGACAACAACATCTGTATCTGTATGTTATTCTGCAAATTCCAAATCGGATATCACATCGCGAAACACAATGTAAAGATATTAGACAGAGACAGTGACCCATTGGAAAGAAAAGTGCGCGGCTGTTTACATGCAGAGCCTCAGATCTGATCTGAACACAAACTTCCTGCCATCTGCCATCTGTGACACCATCCTGGTGGTCGACGTCACTCATCACACCACGATCTCTTGATGACTAGTGCATTGTGGGAAAAATATCATGCAAACATGACCGAAAGCTTCTGATGAGTTCTAAAAAAATGGTTCAATGCATAAGTTAAACCTAACATAATGATTAAAAACCAAACGAACAAATTAATATCTAACATTTAAACCTGCTACGTCGAGACTTTCCGTTTCTGGGCCCTTATCTACATCTAAAAACAGCAACATAATATTGAATGAAAAGTGCCCAGGACCCACATGCTCCATATATATTTCTTATTCGGTTAACAACTTCGTGCCTCATGTTCATTTTCTACCTCTTACAGCTGCATTTATTCCAAAATTTTCAAAAAAAGTAAGTTGAGATTTCATTATAATATTTATAACATTGTTTCGACATCTTACTCCTTATCAAATCTAAACAGCAGCTATATACACAGTGTAGTTTTACAGTATTTTTAAATCTGTGAAAATTCTGGGCCGGCTACTTTTCAGAGTTGCCGGCACAGTGGGAAGGGAGCAAATATTCTTACCCTGTTCAAAATATAAGTTTAACCTAAGATAAGAACAAGAAAGAACTTGAACTTGAACAAATGAATATCCAACAAATGTAATAGTATAAATACCTCCTCCGTCGGGATCTACCTTTACTAAGGTCATATCTACATCTTAAAAAAACAACATATTTTTCAATGAAAAGGTAACTCACAGCCTGGGATGAACGCTGACACCAACTCTATAATAGGACCATTTCTCATGGTGAAGTAAAACTTCCAACAAGGACAAACTTCCTGCCATCTATTACAACATCCTGTCGGTCAATGTCATCACACCACGATGTAGTGATGGCTAGTGCATTGTGGGAAAAATGTCATGCAAACATGACCGAAAGCTTCATGTGAGCTTTCAAAAAAGTGGTTCAAAGTATAAGTTTAACCTAAGATAATGAATGAAAAATTGAACAAATAAATATCCAACGCATATAAATACCTGCTACGCTGAGATTTGCCGTTTCTGGTGCCTTATCTACATATTCAAAAAAAAACATATTTGTCAATAAAAAGGTGCACCAGAGCCTGACCACTGACATCAACTCTATAATAGGTCAATTTTTCAAGGTATAGTAAAACTTCCAGCAAGGACAAACCCTATCAAGAGAAAACGTATCAGTTGAATAAAACAAAGACCGTTTCTAGTGGTCCCAAGCCTTTATAAAGAGACCAACGTGAACCTCCATGAAGAGACAGGGTCAGGATGAGGTAGAAAAGTGCTACTCGTCTGCAGGACGAGTAACCCTTCAATATCTACTCATCCTGCAGAAAATGTACTCGTCCTCCTTACACAAACTGTATCCCAGTATGCCAATTAGACCAGAATTGCTACTCGTCAAAAGGACGAGTTGCTAAAACTTCTTACTCGTTCTCCACAAGGTTTTACTAGTCAATACGAGCTGACGAGTGGCTAATCCTCACCCTGAGAGACCAATTGAAAGCAAAGTTCTACCCTTCTTGTAGTTGTGCTTATGTATGTTCGTGATTCCCAGCTTACCACTGCTATCATGTGGCTGAAAGCTTTTACAACTGCTACACCAGGTCATTGGCATCCTTGCCACACTATCTTTACACCCACATTGGAAAACGCCATATTGTGTCTTCAAGTAATGGACAATGTTTCTAGACGTTTACTGACAAAATTTCAAGTACCGTAAATCTTCTATTAATGGCCGGGCAGCTATTGGCATATTTCTATTTTACAGGGAGGCATTTATTAGAGGTGGGCGTTTAATGGAGGTAGGCAGTTAATAACGTAGGTAAGACATAGTGTTCTCGTTTCAAACGATGTATGATTCTTTAGGAGCTTTACACAATGCAGCCTCGTTATAATGCTTTATGAAATCGAAACAGACTCGCACAATGATCATTAAATGTTTTTATTAGAAATAGAGGGGGCTTTTATTAGAGATGTGCCATTATTCAAAGATTTACAGTATATGCACGATACCGTCCACCACTATTATAACATCGTAACATCCCCATGCCTACCTGCGCTGTCGACTGCCAGCCCACTGTGGTTCATCATGGAATCTGAAGAAAAACAACAACAAAACTTATGAGTTTCGACTGAAAGCATGTATCCGAGTTACTTAAAGTGTATTCATTACAAGTAAAATAAAACTGTAATATTTAACAGTAAGTGTATGTTCACATGTAAGCGATGTGAATCACCTAGGCAATGAGGCGACGTGGCGATATTGTGATGTGTTCACATCTAAGTGACATTGCAAGCAAAATCATAAGACCGTATGTCATTTGACTTAGCAAGTAAGAGATTTCTCCTTTCATATCTCATTCACACGGCACCGTCCACATGCGAGTGATGAAGCGACGTCGCTCATGGGATTTTTCCACATGCACGAAAAACTTGTCTGGGCGAAGAAGTAACGTCTCTTACATGTAGTGCCAGTCACTACGTCGCTAGCGATATCGCTTGCATGTGAATAAACACTAACCTTGTATAAAATAATAGTCTCACATTCAGCCAACACACTGACCAGCCGAGTGTATTGATTTGACATAAAAAAAAACCCTATCTAATAAGTATCTGTCAAAAACGTTAAAGACAACTTGTGTTAGGACACCTGCACAAGCACCTACTTGTTTTCAAAACATAGCTTGTAAAGCTGAGTGTTTAGATGTCCAAATTTAGATGTATGTCTATCTGGGAAATGTGTTAAAAAGATAATGCCAAGATGTGTAAATTGATACCACATGATCCATATTTGGCAGAAAGTATACATGTAATGTCACGATTAAGTATGCATCACTGTCATCACTGCAGTAGTGATGTTTGGCCAGGAAGTGTTTTCTGCCTGTTGTTAATTTTGTTCTTTTATATAGTTACCCAGTAAAGTATTACATATACATACCAAATATGAACCAGGTTCACCCTATAGGATTTTAGGAATTTTGGATTCACTTTTATGACTTTTAATGGATCAAAACAAAGACCGAAGTTCTCTGACTAATATTTAATTGATTTTATGCCATATTGTGTAAGTATTTGGTATGGATGTTTAGATAAATTAAGTTTACAAAAATCTGTACATGTAGAAAAAATACAGTTGAAATGAAATGTGAACATGCAGTAGCCTCCCCAGCAATATCGCCATGATCTGTATCGGCAATAATGATAATGATAAGTACTTCTCAGAATCCTGCTCCTAATCCGTCATAGATCAGGTAAACTAGAGCATGGTACAAATGGCCACTGTACGCGTGTTTGTCGGTAATTGTGCGTTTGTCTAATTTGGCTGTAATTAGCTACAATACATCTTGCCACAACAAGGTATCTCCATCATTTAGTTTACACTATAAGGCCAACCACGTTGGATATGTTAGGTCATCGCACGTACGTCGTAAGAAACCAGTGTGCTTGAAATGAAAAATCTGACTGACTCTGATTCTGTGACCTATTTTTATTTGCTACAGAATTTTTAGACGGCTAACATCCTACCGTTGATGCTTAATGATTAGAAAATGGACAACTTCCTGCAATCTTGTTAAAAAATAAAAAGGGAAACCATAATATTTACGAAAGTGCTTCGGTTTAGTTCGTAAACAAACAGGACTGGCTCAACCATACGCGTGACGTAAATGCTTCACTTACGTTGATTAAACGGTATACGTCACAACGTAGTGAGCATACGTGCATGCTGTAAATCAATACATCATCTAACCAGCATTGGTATCCTCAAATGGCCTCAATAAATACCACCATACATGCCATAGAAGTCATAACACTGTCAGCATACCACATTATTTCACTGATTTTAATAACTACACGTACATGATTATCTCTAATTTATAGCCAATCAGTACTTGAATCTTGCCCTTTTTGGTTTACAATGACAATTACTTAAACATAAAGTTGTTTTAATTCACACACAAGTTAAGTGTCTATGTTATCATGTACGCACAATATATAAATATGCTAGAAATGAGATTCCAATGGCATAAAAGACATTTTTTATTATACTTTAATTTCAATTATAATGTTCTCAAAAAGCGACCATTATTCTAATGTTATAAAAATTAGGCAATTGCTGACTTGTGTTCCCTAAATATTTATTTATGTATGTATCTATCAATACATGTACATATATATCTATTTTTACACATGCTAAATCAAAATAGCCATTATTATATTTCTAGTGACACAAGTAGATCTCATTATAAGATACTGGTTTGACTTGAGTCATGATAAAATGTTGATTTAAAAGGTATAAATTACATTTATGGGGGGAACTATGCATAAGCTTGTGGTTTTACAATATTGTTATAAAAAATTAAAAAGACAAAACAAACCCAGACTCAGGGTATGAAACTCATCAAAATTTGTTCACGGACCACAGGGCCGGCAACTTCAAAACATAGCCAGCCCAGACAAAAAGTGTACGGTTCTTACCCGGGGGTCCATAATTACGTTAATATTGAGAACTCTCTAAAAATATCCAACCGACTGGGCAGACTGCATGAAAAAAGGCGAAGAATTAATTTCTGAATACAAAGGCTTCTACATGTACAAGTAATCTTCTTCTTCTATAGATACAGTCTCTGTCAGATTTGACAATTACGACTGGCGCATGGTCTTGGTTAGATGTTAGTTGAGTAAAATGTTAGTAAAGAAATAAGGAAAAAGGCAGGAGAGATAGATAGCAGATAAAAGATAAAAGCGGGTTAAAAACAGATAGATTTTCTTCACTGCTGGGCAAGGTGAACATCGGCAGGCTTCACTTTGAAGTCTTCCAGGCTACTAGCCGATGCAACTGTCTCAGGCAAGGAGTTCCAGAGTGGTATCATGGAAGGGAAGAAGGTGTGTTTATAGTAGTTTGTACAGGTTGGCAGCTGTTTGTATTTCCTGCTATGACCTCTAGTGCAAACTGTAGCCGGGATCAGTTGAGTGTCAGGAATCATCACGAGTTGGTGGATTATCTGTATCCCATGATCACCCAAGCTTTGAGCCTTCTTTGTTCTAATGTCTCCCAGGATAAGGATTGTAGCATGTCAGTAACGCTGTCTTTACGGTCGTATCTCCTTGTGACGTACCTCGCTGCTCTCCTCTGTACTCTCTCAACGATGTACTTTAGCTAATTGTTGAAGCAATAATTAGGTCGATTGTCAACAGTCTGTAGGTCAAAATCTAAGGGTTGGCCATCTATAAGGCAATGGCTTTATCTGAATATATTAGATATGAATATATATGAACCCTGAACTAGGGAAGATGGCTACAATATAACCAAATATCTGTGGCTGGGTTTGGTCGACGCAGTCGACAACGATGAAAACATTCAAAGGCGAATACGTTAGGTTAGCTACAATAGACCTAGGATTATTAATTGATCCTAGAATAGACATACTCCGATATCGCCCCGGGCCGTCATGCATACTGAACTCGTCTGTTCGTGCAACAATACCATAGCAAACATGAAGATAACAGATTCTATTTGCATGCTCAAGTCTATTGTTCACAAGACTATCCAAGTGCAGATTTCATATACTGTATATCCATGTATTTATTCACCATTGAAATATAGTATACTTGACTATTTATGATTCAATGTTTTTAACCTTACTAATCAATGTATTCACTACTACATCTCTGCCCTATTGTAAAAAAACCATCCAAAATGAACAGCAACTTTCTAAAATCAATAAATCATATAAGATTAATATAAAAAGAAACTACCAGCACAGAAAATAATGAAAAGCAAATGTTAAAAACCTTTTGAGTCAGCCATTTTGGAGTGAATTCGTCTGCTGCTCTGAGCAACTAAACTTTGATGAATGCGAGTGGATTCGACCAAATGGCAAATCGACCACTTTTTCTGGCGGATTCGACCAACCTGCAATACAGGTCTTGGCGTATTCGACCAATACTTCATGTATGGTCGAATCCGCTTGGTCGAATGCACCAAGGCTCATTTTGCTATAAAGATTTGGTGACCATGATGACGATATTCCAATCCTAGTTTCAAAATATTGGAGAAATCGGGAATGGTTTCTTCACATTTTGGTGAAAAGATGAATACGTGCATTTCTATGGAAATTATGGCAGTTTACCGTTGGCCACGCAGCTCTGATGAATGGAAAGATTTTATCTGTGTATGCTATGCTGCAAAATATCGTAAAGATACAATGTGTGTACAATGAAAGTGTTGAATCCATGCTGTATTGCAGCTTAATTTTAAAGTGTGCTCGCCAAAAAACGGGATAGAAATGGCAATCTCCAAAGTGGCAGGTGCAAATTGAACCCCAGTCACCAAATGGACTAAGCACTTGAATTCGCGAGTTGGCGAGAATAAGAGTTATTACCAGGTTTTCAGCTACTCTGGTTTCAGAGTCAGCCCAATATTAATGATGCCTGAAGGGCCATGGCCATACCTCATGTATGTTGTTTCCATGGCCATAACGGGTCAGATTCCATTGGCAATTCCAGACTTGTGATGGATTGTGTGTTCACCTCTCATGAATGGTTCCCGCGCCTTTTCTGGCATAGCCGACATAGTCATCAAGTAGTACAATACACAGCAAGCATAGTTCTGATGCCCAGCAGTGAACATGATAGGGAGCATTTCTTTGAGTGCCTGAAGATGCAGTGGCCAGTCTGACTCTCTTCTGCATGGATAAATGTCATCATGAGAACTGGTCTTATCATACAATCGATCCATACCTTTGCAGTTCTGCTCCTTGTAGCTAATGCATCCAAATATTTATGGAATTATGCTACAGAGCTGAAGTCATTTTCCAAGAGTATTGGCCTCAAGATTTCCTCGGCTAGCATACGTAATGCCCTTACATTTTCTGGTTACTTTTTACCGGTCAGCATCTTCTTAACACCTCCAAACGGACCTGCTAGTACATCTGAAAGCCCTGTATTCTCCACCAGTGTCCTAACATTTCCCAAGTAGCTCATGAGGAAATGCATACCTCCAGTGGGAGGTATGCATCTTTGTATGCTGAACTATCATTCCACTGCAGATGCACCGATACTCTGTATAGCTACTGATCTACAGTACAGACTACAAATTTCTGTCAATGGCTGCTGTTAAAGCCAAATGTAGCAAGGACCAATTTTCAGGTTAGTCTCTGGAAGAATTCAACAAAGCCCAAAATCACTGGAAATGATGCCAGGCAATATGGCTGGAAGGAAGATGACAGCAAACTGCTAAATTCTGTTACTGTACCCCCTTGATTTGATCTGCTGAAAATGATCAAGTGTGTTTGCAAAGCAGATATGGCATGCAGTACAAGGAAATGTGGATGCAGAAACACAGGAATGCCAAGCTCCATATTTTGTGAATGTAACAAAGAAGAGCACACTTGTTGGAACAGCCGTGAAATAGAAGATAATTACAGTGATTCAGAGTAAAGTATAAAATGTGCATATTGGTGTTATTGGCATATTCAGTAACTGATGAGTATTGTGGAGCATTATGAATGTTTTAACTGACAGTATGTAGTATAGTGTGTGACGTTTAGTTGCTGAAATATCATGCTGTTAATAATGTGACAATATGTGATTATGGTTTGGTTGAATTACATGTATTATTTTTTATACGGTTACTATATATGTAGCATAAAAGTTGATCAAAATGTTGTTTTATTGAATCTTTGCCATTCCTATTTGTTATATAGATAGCTGAAATTAACCTAGATGGGTTCCTTATCCTCATAAATATAATTCTAGACACCAAATTTGTGTTTCTAATATCACTATAACTTATATTAGGTTTTTGCCCTAATACCCAAATGGACCCTTTTTTTGCAGCCATCTTGGATTTTGCTCACTTCCTGCTTATTCTACATAGCTGAAAGTAGCATAGATGGATTCCTCATCCTCAAAAACCTTGTAATAGTCACCAAATTTATGTTTACCACCACTATAACTCAGGATTTTGGCCCTACAGCCAAATCGACCCTTTTTGGCGGTCATTTTGGCGGCCATTTTGATTTTTTGCTCTTCCTGTTTATTCAACATTGTTGCGAATTACCTAGATGGATTCCTTACCCCAAAAATCCAATCATAGACACAAAATTAAAGTTTCTTCATGCCTACAACCTAAAAAATCTGTACCTGCCTTAACAGTGATATACATTCTCATTATTGACAGCAACATTGTTCACTACTGTAACTTGACCATCGCTGTTCTCACTAGAACAGGAATGTGCAGCTATTCCATGAAATCTATACCATGCTTACTGTGAAGCCCTACTAAGACTGTTTTCCAGATATAAGTTTTAGAATTGAGATCATTATGTATGTGTAAAACATTAATTCACTGCTGTATAAAAATTAAAAAAAAAAAAAAAAAAACACCATGAAAATTCCTTATTTATGGACACGAGACTCACACACGTTCCTGCTGTACGGAAATCTTAATAAAACGTGATGCATGAACTTTTTGCAATGTCTTAAAAATGGACATAGGGACACTGTATTTATGTAGGACTACTTGTATAAATTGTTCTAGTTACTTGGTATACAGCATATGGATTCATGTTACCTTGTCTTATCTTTCTCTGCTGTTCACTTATTCCAAAAAAACAAACAAAACAAACTTTTCATTTACATTTCTTTATTTTACATGTTTCAAGTCAACAGACTCCTTTTCAAATTTGTTAATGCTTACATTACCATGATAGTACTAAATAAATATTTAAAACTATCATGTTGACTTGAAACATGTAAAATAAAGAAATGTAAATGAAAAGTTTGTTTTTTTTGGAATAAGTGAACAGCAGAGAAAGATAAGACAGGGTAATACTTGTATAAAATACGCGTGCGTGCTAGTGTATGTGACAAATGTATTTCAGGGGTGGGGGTGGGGGTGGGGGAGAGAATAGATTAACCCCGTACATGTATTGTGAATAATAAGGCAAACAAGCTGACTAGGCTAAATTACTACAGTCTATCGTAGGTCTACATGTAACTGATTATTTTTTAATTGGTATTGATAATGGCAATTGATAATATGGTCGTGTTTATAAATCATAATCATATATCTACAATATATATCATGCATATTGTTGTTATGAATTATCAAAATGACAATCGTTTAGAATCAAAAACATGGTCACCATATACGGCATGTGCCACTGAAAGGGGTCACCTTTTCAACCCCGCAGTTTCACTAGGGGTCACCCTTTCCACCACTCAGTTTCACTAGGGGTCATGATTTCAACATTCCAACCAGTCTCACTAAGGGAGGTTCAATCTCGAGGTTCAATATCTAGCTCTCTTTTCATGTGATTTTGCATTATTGAGCCATAAAAAGCATAAAAGGTAAATGTAAGTTGTAGAAAATCTTGTTTTCATTACAGTATCACATATAACACCCCTTGCGATAATACCCAGTTGTTTTCATCCGGTGGTTTCCCTAGGGGTATCATTTTAATAGTTTCACTGGTTTCACTAAGGGGTATGATTTTGGACCTTCAGTGGCACCCCCCAACCCATTCACCCCTGAAGTACCTCCCCCGAGACAGATATACAAAGTATAACATTATTTTATCCTACATGTATACATACATACGAATTTAAAGAACAAAAAAACAAACAAAAAAACACAACAACATACAAACACCCTTCGCGTTACGGGAAACATAAATATTTCATAGGGCTAAAAATATTGTATTATGGGTACAAAGAACATTACAATATCAAAACAGCAAACAAAACATCTACACTATTATACATGATTTCACGAGTATAAACGCAGCATGATCAGTACACAAATGAGAGGAGAAAAAGTGTTTAGTACATGTAAAAAAAATCATTGCAGTAAAATACAAACATCAGTGCAGTCCAGAAAAGCAGGACCAAAGCACAACGCGAACGTCTGGGAAGTTTCTCGAGTGTTCGGGCGACAGACGAGACTACGCGAATAATCTAGGTCATTGACACAGATTTTGTTGGGTCGCGAACTTTCTCATCTACACTCGACCGGCTTCGCTACTGTATAAAAGGCGGAGAGCCGCGCTCGGGTTCAGATTTCAGTGAATCAAGCGTGAAAAACAGTTGAACGTATATTGAAAGTCAACTAAAAGGTGACTAATAATACTTGCATTTATCTTACAATCAAGCGGATTGAGGCTGTATTGAAGCGCAAATTTCAATTAACTGCATTTTGAAGAGACATTTTCATTGTGAAAAAGCACTGCTTGCTGATATTTCACCTCACTTAGACGGCTGAAAGAAGGAAAAGAAGGCAAAAATGGCTCTTCGTCTGAACTGGTTTCGCGACCACCCCGTCTACCAGAGCCCCGTGCGCTACTTTGCCATGACACCCTGGGACGAGCTCGAACACTCTCTCCACGGCCTCAACCGCCGTATGCGGGAGATGGACAGTGTCTACAACGACGTCTTCAGCCAGTTCCTCGCCCTCAACCCATCAGGCGGCTCGGGAGACCTGGGCCGTCTCTCCCAGGGCATCGAGAGTCTGATCGACGACGCCGTGGTCACGGAAAAGGACGGCTCGAGGAAGTTTCGTCTACAGTACGACGTGCGCAACTTCCGACCCGATGATATCAAGGTGAAGACGGTCGACAACCGGCTGGAGGTGACGGCAAAGTGCGAAGAAGGGGACGACAACCACAGGATGTACCGGGAGTACCACCGCTCGTGTGCGCTGCCTGAGGGTCTGCAGGTGGAGAATCTAAAGTCCGTGTACACCCCTGACGGCGTGCTGGCGATTGAAGCGCCACTGCCGGCCATCGAGCCTCCCAAGCCCAAGGAGCAGCAGCAGAAGGTGGCAAAGAAGACCGAGCCTGTGCCCATCGCTATTGAGCATAACTAGATAGGCTTCAGTGACAAAGAATGTGTGATCATGATTGTGAACGTGACTTTGAACATGAATGCTAAAGACCATGTTAGACTTTATTATGAAAGTGATATTTAGTGTTAGTTTTGGTTTCAAGAAATGGCTTTAATTTTCATATGCAAATAACAGTCAGAAATTGATTACGATGTAAATATCCAAGGATATATTAGTCAACTATGTGAATCTAGACCAGTTAGTATGTGTGTATTATTCCGTGTGAAATGGACATAAACCTCAACGATATTGTATGGTGGATTATTGTATCACATTCTTCGTGTAGAATAATAATATATATGTACATATGAAATATATGCATATTTATCGTGTGTGAAGTACTTTGGTTTAGTTTATTACGTTCAATCATGACCGGCAGCATAAATGAGGTGGAATGTGTTCTGCATACAGTTATTTCCTTGCCAAGCAAATTATAGATTACGTATTTTTCTATTTGCATCATTGATGAATGTACATTGCTGGTAAATGTACAGGTAGATTGTAGTTCTGAAGTGTTTTTTCCAATAAAAAATATCACAAAGTTAAGCTTGTATAATTGTTATAAATTCGAATCTACTAAAATGTAAAGACATTTGAAACTTCCCAAAATCATGTTTACCCAAATTCACTACACTACAAGGATTAAAAGCAACACCTACATGAATATTGAACAAAATACAGTGGAACATGACTTACGTGAACACTTAACTTGAGTGGGTCATTTCAAATACATTGGTAGATGGGACAAGTAAAAGTGCACACACGAAGATAAGATACGGCCACATGACCAGCAGGTTGCGCTGTACATGCAGTCCACTCAACTTATTTGATTCTCCAAACGCACGGTATATATTAACTGCAAAAACCGCATAATCTTCTGGAATGAAGGCGCAAGTGAGTTGTGTGGAAGAAGAATGCTTATTTATATTTAGAATTACTCTCCACCGGCAAATTATCTGGACAGTCCAGTCATTTTAGAGTGTATTGTTTGCATTGTGTGAAACATCATCTGGACAGTTACAACAGCTACTACTACGTATTTTCAGCCATTTTGTTGACCCTGCTAATTTTGTGACGCTTTGTACTTATTAAATATTTGATTCAATTATCATTACGGATGTGAGCATAATTATTATAAGTATTGATAGACATTTTAACAATAAAACAAGTTTGTGCAAACAAATTTAAATAATTAGATAATTATCAATATATTGTGGTTTAATAGAATGATGAACTCTATCTTTATATCCCCTTTATCTCTGATTATGTTAAAATTTTATACTTTCTTTTTCTGTCTGCTCTCAGCCGTGAAATATGATAAAAAATTCAGAATGAATATAATACGATCGTATAGAAAACCACTAGAAAGACAGACTCGGCAGGAAGTTGAGATTGCAAGATGCAATGCAGACACTATACTTAATAGCAGATTAGACCACTACCAACCTGGCGTCAGGAGAATGATGTTCAGAAATTTGTTTGATTAGATCTAGGATTATAAGACATATTGTAGGCTGCATTGCATTGTGAAATCCATATGCAAATAGTAGATCTGAAACAAACAAGTGGTTAGGGTGTATTGTGTAGATGACTAAAGAGCTCTAACTAAGTCTTGTTTTTAAACCTGATTGTTTAGATGTTTCAAGTGTTGAGAAATTAGAGTGGAGTTATGAAGTAAAGAAGACATAGTAAATACAGATTGTTGAATATCATATAGAAATTAAATAATGTAAAATACTTATGGGGATTTATGTTGACTTGATGGTCTTATCAATATGTAATTTCATTTGTTTTGTTTTTATTGAAAAGGAGACTGCAGATCTCGAAACTAGTAAAATATTTTATTAATTTTGATTCGTTTGATGAATAAAGCAGCGAAAAAATAATATTGTATAAAATAATTTATTCATTTATGATTATAAACCACTGATATCTGTTCTCTATAGTGCACTGATCTGTACTCCGGAATTCTGGTTCTCAAATGTGTACAAATTCGTCTACAACTGTACTACTTGGCATGCCTGCATACGTAGTTCAAGGTACAAAGGACGTGCTGATGGACAGGGTGTGTTTCCTGAGCATGTCATAATGAGACAAAGTGTTTTGATGTAGTCTTGCAGATCAGGGACAGCGTATTTAATAAATAAATCATGTAGTGCGAGGGCAATATTCACTACATTCCGGCATCCATTCATACAAGACTAAGACTAAGAAAGTGTTTATTTATGTCTCACACAATATTACATCTTAAAACATTAATAGAATTATCGCACATAATCCAGTGGAAGGTCATAAGCTGACCCATTTAGAGACTATTACGTTTTTCATATTAAAAAATATACATATATACTCATATACTCAGGCTTTTGCACATTTTAAAACTAAAATCTCATTATTGCAACCTAAATTGCACTTTAAAACCTCCCTCTTACTGTACACTAAAACATTTGGGTGGGCATTAACAATATCTTTTAAAAGCTGGGCCTGAATATCACTATAAATATTACACTCTAACAGTACATGGATCTCATCTTCCACACACATATGACACATGGGACATATTCTATCCTCTACCTTCAACGACTCATATCTCCCAGTTCCTAATCTAATAGGGGCCGTTCCACTACGAAACGTGGCATATGCACTTCGGTGTAACTTAGGCATTGATGTGTACCCATAACACTCACTTAGAAACTTAGATTTAAAGCTACAATATCTCCGCATCTTCTTACCACATTTAAAAAAAACTTTACTGTCTTTTCTTTGCACAATTTCCAACCATTGGTGTTCATTTTCCCTCTCTAGCACTTCTTTAATTTCATCTAAAGAGGATTTCTTATGTATTTCCCCTGCATCTATATAGTACCTCTTATCCATGCCTATGAGCATTTGAACCACCTTATACCATCCATTCTTTACATTGATACCGTGTGACAATTTGAATACTTTATAATTTAACCTATTGTGGTTCATATTGATGAACATGCACCACTGCCGAAGTACCTCAAGTCTTTGATGCTGGACCGGCACCCACAGACTCATGTCTCCTTGTATATTGCTGCATTAGGTGTAAATTTTGCCACCGCTAGGAAATGCCTACACATTCTGTTGTGAACTACACCAATAAATGAAAAACTTTTGTGGCCCCAAATTGATGCACCATATCTTATAACTGGAATTACACATGACTCATAAAGCTTACTGAAGCAATTGTAAGGTAGTTCCCCAAGAGATTTTGACTTAGAGATCAGATCTAGGGCTCTATTTGGTGCTTTTGCTACCTCCTCCTCCATACATGGTGACCAACAAACCATGACATATTTCTTCAATATCACGATACTCCAGCTGAACATCTATGTTGATAGATAATAAAACCAAGAATATTACATTTTATTAACAATGTTCCAATTAAAAAAAAAGCTACCACTAATCTATAGTTTCTAACTGAACACGAGAAATAAAATGCTAAAATCTCAAATATGTTTTTTTAAAGCGAATAAATAATTTCTAATGATTTTGAAAAAGCTAAGTTTCCTGGCTACTATCTACATTATAAGAAATGAAGTCACGTGAGTCTAAAAACCCCACATATCTGTACTAGACTCTTCATGGTAACTGAGTTTTTTGACTCAAAGGTATTGGTGATATAAAATAATATCCGTCTCGTTATAGAATTGCTTTAAAAGTATTCTAATTTATACACATATTACATTGAATACAGACTTAACATGATGCAAATACTAAAACTATGATGCAAATACTAAATTATAACCTTATTTTGGCATTATCTCAGATATCGTAAATCTTCTATTTAAAACCTGGCGGCTATTGGCATAATTCAATTGGAGGGGAGGCGTTTATAGAGGCGGGCGTTTTGGGGGGTATGGAGGATGTGGTTATTAGCGTAGGTAAGATATAGCCTTCTTGTTTCAATGGATACATGTGTTTTTAGGAGCACAATGCAACCTCATTGTGTACATCGATCATTAAATGTTTTTATTAGTGGTAGAGGGGACATTTTATAGAGGTATACGTTTAACAGAATACCTGGCAGCTCAGGGTGTCGTTTGATAGAGGTAGGTGGGTATTGAGGTAGGCCATTATGAGAAGATTTTCAGTACATTGATAAGCAAGGTCATTTACAGTTAATTCTTTTATGATCAATTATGATCCCTATATTCAATGATGCCTGGGATCGCAATGACGATCAACTTTCTAAAGACTGCTGCGAGCTGGTAGTTCTATATTGAAAATAATGAAAAGTCACAAAGGAAAAATACTGTAACTGTATATTTTGTTTGTACACGCAAACGCCACTAACACCATATATTACTTAAATGCTATTAGATGTTGATCCAAAACAAATTTTGTTGCATGCGGAATTCTTGTGCACACATGGGCAGCTTATAGTTGTAAATCTCACAGTGACGTGAACTGATGCTGGCAATGCGTGCGCTATACACGCTGCCAATTATTTTTTATTTGGATCATTCCACTGTTTGCATATTCATGGGTGACGGTGCGGGTGTCCAAGGGCCAAGTGGCTTCACACCCGGCTCTGTAACCCAATGTGAGGGGGCAAATAAGACGGGGAATATAGAGCTAATTCCGAAAAAAGTAAGAAAGAGACAAACCAGAAGTAGTAGAAAAAAGAAGTAGGAAGTAAAGGGAAAGTATGCTATTTTGTGAGTCATCTACAATTTTGGGGAAAAGATGAACATAAAAACAAAAATACAATACATATGCAATGAATATTGAATGTAAGTGAAACTAAGTGTATGCGAATGTAGCTATCAGAGGACCCGCATCAGATCTGGAAAGAAACCTACAGGAAAATTACCAGACGAGCCGTGGCACACCAGGGCCTTCTATTTCGGAGTACATATTGAAAGGTTAATGTGCGTGATATCTAATACACCGTTCAAATTTGTTCAGTTGATCCTTGTCCCGCAGTCATGTGTTTAAAATGGTAATTTAGTTCTATAAAAGGCTATTGATAGTCAACAGAATACAAACCCATCGACGTTATTGGACACGAAGACAATAGAGCTGAATCAAATGATGAAATATGATACATTACATCTCCAATATTCGTACACGTGCGGGTATATGTACGTGTAGAAAGATAATGACATGTTTAGAGTAAAGTTTATTACCGGCTGTCATTGTATAATGCCGTCCAACATTGTATCTTGATAAAATGTGATGTGCACACGGGGTATTGCTAATCACTATTATGGGAGTGACCTTTTGTAGGTGGGCACAAACAGTGCCTGTTAACTTGATAATAAAACTAGAGCATTCATTTGCTTGAGATTGTAGGGTGTCTTTTTGTCACACCATAAACTAGCACGTTTTAACTTAGAATATAATTAATGACATGTTAAAAGGAAACAAAGTTACCAAATATAGGTCCATAATAATAATTGCTAAGATTACAACTTGTTGTAACATTTAAACTTCTCGTTATTTGCTCAAAGCGACAAGAAAAATATAACCATACCCTTTTTTGTGTATAGAACTGTTATATTACACCCCCATTTCACCACTCATTAACATAGCACCGCCTGTGGCTGAAAAATCGACCACTCACCCATACCCGTCCATACTCGTCATTCCTCCGGCCCGTCCGGCCTGTGTTCTTGGGCTGCAATCAGGCACACATATGTACGAGTGTTATTTCATGGCCAATCGTTTATACTCGTACCACCAATCACCCGTAATTTTCATTTTACAATGCAACTTCAAAGATTGAATTTAATATATAATAGGGCCGAATGGGACGAGAAGGGATGATTATAGATTAATGTCAATCGCGTTATATCATCCCACAATTGTCCCCGCTCGCGCGGCCTCTCGTTTCGACTTGTCCCCACTCTTCCAACTTAATGTGGGCTTATGTGCGGTGAGACGACCTGATAGAGGGATGAGTGAAGACGATTAAAGGACGAGAACTGGGCCGACATGAGGTGAGTTGAAGTTTTGTATTTGTATAGGTGCACCTGATGGTGGACTACTAGACACGAGTAGCGGCAAGAAGCCCTCATTGCGGGAGGAGTCAAGTCCATCAGGGACGATTCCCTCTCAATAAGCCAAGATCTAAAAAAGCACTCTTAACCTAGGGAGGACTCGCTCGAACATTCAATCTCCTGGCCATGAATCCACCTCTCTATACTCAACCATGAGGGCTGATTGAGTTAAGACCAGCAGGAACGATTGCCTCACAATCGGTCGATTTCACAGCATGACATACGATTGAATCTGCCGATTGGGGGCCCTGAATCGCCCCACGAATAGATCAACTGTGGATTCGTTCGGTCTTTTGGAGACTTGTCCCTAATCGCAAGGCTGCTCATCTCTATTTGCCTCACAATTGCCTCACTCCTGGGTAACGGGGCGAGGAAGGTATCAGGAGAGTTTGAGACGAGTGTGGCCAGTGCACTCCCTGCGCCCAATGGAATGTAGTTTAGTTCTCGGGCGATTGAGTGCGATTGTGTGTGCTGTCGGCATACCAATCGTGCACTCTAGAATCAGCCGTAATTTGCACGAATCTGCCATTCTCAGCTGGCGGTGAAATGGGGGTATTCTAAGGTGGTGTTTACTTTGACTTGTTTCATAACTGCACTTTAACTGGACACGAATTCATTTAATCTACGGTATTACGATCGGTCACGTCATCAGCAGCATAAATAACAATATATCACGAGTAGATGGTCAATTTACAGAGTGAAACGTCCGTTGACAAAATAGAGATTATTAATAGCAAGTTGAAAATTATATTGGTCAACACTTCTGAAACAAATAACCATAGGATATTAAGAAAAGTGGACAAACACCAATGGTGTATGACGCATACACGTATGCGGCAACAAACTAGCAATTCGATGAAGTGATGATTGTTGATAATAGCATTTACATGTACACGGAGCGTTCATGATACGCACACCAACATAAAGATCGTCTGTATAGAGACGCATCCTCACAATTCTATGTAAAAAGTAAGGTAACGATTTTGCTTCTCGCTTGATGCACTATTTGACCTAAAATTGTAATTTGAGCAACCAGTCATCATAGACTGGTGACTACAATGTAGATCTACCTTCGTTTGGCCGCAGGTATCTCGTCGAACAGATACTTGGTGGACAAATAAAAGACACCGCGATGTGAACCTGCTGCCGCCAAGGATTGCATAGACACGATGGAACTGTTCGTGAACGCAGCGAATGACGAGACTGTGCGTGACTGCTGCTTTCATACCGTGGCGAGGCGATGACTACTTAAGTTAATACTTTACACTCAATGCCATGCAGTAGGGACATTATACAACAGTTTTGTTGTGCAATTCGAGTTCATTACCACTACAACTGAAAGCGAATTAAAAAAAGCTCTTAGATGAAAATATCGTATTGCAAACTGCAACAAGGCCTAATAAAGCTACAGAAAAAATTGTTAGGGCCTACACTATGAATAAAAAATGCCGCTGTCATTATCCACACGAATCAGAAATCCTTGAACATGAGTAACTTAAGGAAATTATAATTAGCATATTCAGTTAATTGGTGATTAGTAGTTTCTGTTACCGCGTTTACAATTAGACGACGGACCACGCAAACTATCATCTTAAAAAAGACAGCTATTTAGTCTGTCCACGTGACCTATGCGTATTAGGCGTGGGTGGACGAGTTTCACAGTTAACGTAGCCGCTGTTCGTATTTCTCAGCACTGCCACTTTGTCGCAGACTTCTAAAAAGGTGCACCCTTCTGGTGCGGTGCTGTTAGGTAACTGTGCGCCGCTCATTGGATGATCTTTTGTTTGTGGGTGAGCTATGAATGGTATTTATTCATAACTAGTTTGGAGTATTGGGCCGCTTTGAAAGCACATATTGTCGAGAAGAGGAAGAAGATACCAGGAGTAAGAAAAATATCCAGGAGCGCAAGTGAAGATTATCATTTCAAAACATATAGATATGTGCTCATTTATTAGAATTTCATTTCTGGACTAACATAAAAAATACGTTCTTTATCAATTCATCCCTCAAGTTTGATACATCACCAGTTAACGGATATTTGTGACAGTGCTGTTCCTACGAAAAAATTCAAGTAAGAGGATTTATATAACACACAACAGGACAGTTTAGACTGGGAACAAATATTACAAGAACAATATAAGACATCACACACCTAATGAACGTTGAGTTTCGCAATCTTAGATAAGTGCGAGATACGAGTAAGTGACACAGGTACATAACAACCGCCTTGCCTCAGCGGTTAGCAATGCCTCCGCTCAACCTGATGGTCCCCAACACCAGAAGACATACTTCCTTGTGTCAGTTGGTCAGTCTTGGGATGGTAGCGGTACTCGCCTTGGCCGTCTTCGTCCAGCCATGTGCTGGCATGTCGGTGCAGGAAAACACTGACCCCCTGTTCTACCTAATGAAAGCGTATGAGAAAGTAAGATTTTTCATCTTCAGTAACATGGCTAATGCATAAGGTTTCATGGTTATTCGAAGCAACTGCTTATTTGATTGTTTGAACGTGTATGTAGTGTGCATGTCTTGTGTGTTTGGTATTTGTTGAAAGTATTCTCGTTTTTGTAATTAGTTCCTCGTGTTAGCCTTTATTTAACCCAATTGATTATTTTATTTATAAGTTAATGCACGATGTTTATATCGTATATTGGATATCTGTAATCCATATTCTTGAAATTATTACAGGTACTTTTCGCACGGCATGCATACAAATATATTTCTATTATAGACGTATCGATAGATGTCAAAGTGGCAATAAACGTGTGTTTGTAACTCAATCATATCTATATGTGAAAGAAAATGGTTTCGCTGATCGCTAAAATGCTATATACACATGGCTTAAATTTGGAAAGTAAGCATTAGTAGCAAGTCTGTACCACTGGACAGACACACCGGGAGATATTTCTGTTGAAGAATGCGTTCTTTTTCTAACCCCATTTAGACATTATATCCACGGCGCACGTTATGTCACAAATGTCTATTAAAATACGGAAATCCGACCACTGGCCAAATAATACAAGAACAAAAATCATAGCCATATATTTATCGTTTGGTTACATCTCCTGGTTTTGTAGTTCATGCCCTTTTCATCTCTGTTGTTACTCATACCTCCGACGAGACAACCTTCAATTAGGATGACTTTCAATGACCACCAAACGCCGAATCTATCCACATCCAATGTACACCAACAAAAAACTGCCAACACAAAGGTAAATCGATGTGACATCACCCGATGGTGAAGTACCGAAATTTGAAATCACTGAGGATTGGTGCGTGGTGACTCTGTAGCCACCTTGCGCTTAGTCATTGTGCTAGACTACGCCACGAGGAAAACCCTAGAATGGAAAGATGGCGATTTGGGACTCACTTTCACACCGAGAAGAACAAAGAGACAACCGGAAGAAGTTCCTTCTCATTCAGACTTCGCTGATGACATTGCTTTGTTATCATACAATGTCGATCACGCTATGGACTTTCTGCTGGGCAGCAAGGTTGGTTTGGGACTCAGTGCCCGCAAAATGAAGTCTGTATTGAATCTGAGTATTTTGACGGCGAAAACATCATATATGATGGCTCTATCGCCCAAATTGATCCTAAGCCTCTTCACACCTCTGATGACAATGAACTCTTGTGGGAAGATGACTTTAAGTACCTTGGGTCTTGAGTATGGAGCTCAGAACGTGGATATCAAAATCTACAAAGCCCTTCTCTGGACAGATCTGCACAAAATGTCCAGGGTATGGACTTAATTGTATAATTTGCTCGTTCAAATTATTGAGATTGTGAGAAATATGAGTGTCCCTATTTCTTACCAATCACAAGTATACGACTGTATATGATCATACCTTGTTAGGTTTCAATCTTTCAATTACAAAAATATCTCACGACCATCGTGGTCCTCTAACTGATACGACAAGTCACACCTAATTAACGCCTACAGCAGGTCACGGCCCAGAACACTGGTGGCTACATGCCACGTGGCCAGTAGATGATGACTAAGTTATAGGATAGCAATAGTTTTAGAAGGGATTGTACGAAGAAGCGCAAATAGCTTACAAAACTGACGGAGGCGTTCCTTAGGGCCATCAGATTGTGGTACAGTGTATTGTCATACATGACTGGAGCACTGGCACTGTTTGGTTGAATGGTTAATGAATAATAATTAATAAATTGTAATACATAGAATGGAAATACAGTAATAAGACTCAATTGAAGTCTAGATGCCAGTATGCTAGCCCAGTCTAGGATGGTGTCTCCCGCTTACTGAGTAAAGAGCGCTGTGTGAGGGTTGTCTAGGGGAAGAGAGAGAAGAGATGAGAGAGTATAGAGCTAGCAGCGATGTAGAGTTACGTTCAGTCATTCTAGCTGTGTATTGAGAATGACCTTACAGTTTTGATACCCATACCATTGTGTGCAATAAACAAGAAAACGTCAGCTTGTCTTGAAGTCATTCAGTCAACAACACATACCATGCAGCAGTGAACACACTTCGGTGTGACAGTATCCAACGGTAGACAATAATTAACAAAATAGATGAATATCTTTTAAATTAATGTAAACATGCAATGCAATTATTCAGGAGTACTGTAGAAATTTCATAAACAACACGAGTATTATTTTTCATAAAATTTGTAGAGCCTATTAGACAAATGTTGTAATGCACTTAAGCATACTACAGTTAGTAAAACAATTTGATCCAAGATACAAACAATAGAATATGATGAATATTGTAGTTTAAGAAGTATGCAAGGTATAAAAATACAATATTATAAACATATAAAACTACACAATAGATAGTTGATTGTGTCACAGTGTTCTTCGTGGTTAGCCCATATTGTGAATGATAATGAAATTGTAAATTAGGTACATGATTAGCCATATGAATTATCAGTACTGACATCCAAAAGCTATTTTGAAGAGTTGGGTTTTCAGTGATGTTTTGAATGATTCAACGGATTTTGTATTTCTGGTATGAAGTGGCAGTCAATTCCATTCCATGGGTGCCCGAACACAAAAAAACACCATTGTTTGTTCAATATCTAAAACGTGCTTGGGATGATGGTATCATTTTGGTCTGACAACAGATCTTGTCACAGTATAGATGCCGAGATACACATATTTTTCTGCTCTTGTTTTTTCTGGCCAAACTGAACAAAGTCCTAACATATTCAGGGGTACAAATGAAAGCCACCAATAATCATGTTAGTGCGCTCCTTTGACCTTCACAATGATGACCATATAACAACTACCCCGTGACGTCTATGCTCAGAATAATGAGTGTGTATTTGCTCTGTCACCCATGCTGGCCACCCCCGCTATTGGTATTTTAGCAGCTTTTAGATTACCACACCAGACTAATAATTGACACAGTTTCTTTGTGTTTTCCAGTCAAATAAAATGACGACACTCTGACCACGTTTCATCGAATCTAACAGCACACCTGAAGCTCGATAACAAATCACATAGACTTTCACCCTCCCTTCTCTAAAGGGGGTGGGGGCGCTCTAAATCAACCGACCGTCCACACACAAATCAAGCACACCCACACACAAAAACACGAATAAAAGCACAATGAAATAAATGGTTTGAAACAGAAGGAAAACTAACAGAAAACCACGGCATTTATTTTTTGCTGGTTCTGATTTGTAGAGAATACTTATTTAGGTAATTTCATTTCAAAGTACACTGTTGTTTAATTGTTTTAACACGTTTCTTGATTTGCACGTGTTGTATTTTCATTGGCTCACAATGTATAAAACATGAACATTACCATGTACGTGAATTAATTAATGCAATCTCGAAACAAGAATCACAATGAATTCTGTCAGAAACGGAAGAGAAGAAGAAAACCGTACTTTCTACGGACACGGATTCTTCAATGCTGATCATAAAATACTGATAAGCTAGGTGCATGCGTAAATTGGTGGCTGGTGAAATATGAGGTCAGTTGAATGGTGGGTATGAAAGGCAACACATCAGACATATGCGTGACACGTACATGTTGATTATGGCACAATTCCGAATAATTATGCACGTCTGTAGGATCTGTATTAGAAGAAAGAGTGTTCTACACAAATGTACATTAGAATGCTATATTTCAATCATTAATGTTTCTTTTGTGGTCACAAACAGTTTGGAATACATGTATGTCGTTTGCATTGGAAAAAATGCAATGCATCTTTTCAGAATATTTCAATTAATTAGCTACGTATTTTAACTACCTACTCATTTAATCAACTACCCATTTGATCAATTATATCAATGTACATTTGCTTGAATATAGGGCTAATACACTAATATGCATACACATTATTTTATCCATTATTGACGCAATAACATGTTGTTTATAAATTCGAATTAAGACTATTAACAGTAATTTTAAAGATGTTATTTATGTTTTCAAATCAATGAATTATAAACAGTTATTTTACCATCAGTTGCTTATCAAATTATTTTGTCCTGACCAACTTCCTGCCTGGTAAGATAACATGCTACAAGTAGATCACGGTACATGTATGTGACCGTTTGAGAAATGATTAGTCCCGTATGAATAGTGGAATCCTAAACCCCCATTTCACATGGCCGATCCTAGCTCCAGATCCTCCAAAAGACACCCGATTTGTTATTTCGGGCCAAATTTGGGGTGGAGTGGTGGAAATGTGTCAACATTTATTATGTAACAGTCTGAAGATGAAAACATGCCAAAGTCACCAAGCCGTACAAGCCGTCAGAGACGTTGTAGGTGACTGGAAATGGCCGATACAGACGAAGAATTCTGCAGCCACTTCGCCAAGCATTTTCATTCTGTGGTAACTGATCCACTTCGTCAGAAAACTCTTTCAGTTTAAGTGATTGCTTTGAAAACTTGTGGTAAGAACGCCATGATGGTGTGACGACTAACCCTGAAATCATAGGCCAATGTGGGGTATTTATCACCTGCTGCCAGATGCCGGAATGTGATAACCAGCTTCAGCCCCGAATAATACTTTTACGCCATCCAGTATTTTGGTTTTCGTGGCTCTATTCTATGCAAACTCTCTTCAAAGAGGGCAGGCGTCGTTCCCATGAAATTAAAAAGTAACTATCTGGGTCACCTATTCTCAGTTGGGCCATTAGGTTTGTAAAATGACCATACAGCAGACAACGGTGATGACTGATCCAGGGCCAAAAAGAAAATCAGTCTAGAACTTGCCAAAAGTGGCCCATTCGCCGCCCAACTAACCAAATCACTTCATATTTGAGCCAGATCACTCACGATCCACCCCAAAAAATGCCAAATCGGGCACGTCTTTTGGAGGATCTGGAGCTAGGGATCGGCAATGTGAAATGGGGGCCTAAAAGATATAGGCGCCTTGCCGTAGTGGCGTTAAAAGATACGGGAACCTGTTGCCCCGTAGTGGCTTTAGAAATTGTTTATAAAAACCATTACTGAAGCCATTCAATTTCTACCCTTTTTTGCCAGGGGTTAAATCCTTATTACACCAGATCTGTTCATTTGATAGTAACACAGTTGTGATTTGGGTACAAGAATGTGACTGTGTAATATTCAGTTGAGACCAAAAGTGGGGGGAGCATGGCCGGGAGACCCACGGCTGCCGCGCTGGCTGACTCCGATAGGACCGGGCACAGCCGCGTACACACACAGCCCGAGGACTTAAGAGGTACGTATGTCTCCGTATCTAATACATATCTAACAAACTAGGAATTTATTTATTATTGGGATATAGAACACTAACCAACATGAAGGGT
>CM032664.1:9300037-9315355 GCA_019095985.1 Streblospio benedicti | reverse complement strand
GACCAACTTCCTGCCTGGTAAGATAACATGCTACAAGTAGATCACGGTACATGTATGTGACCGTTTGAGAAATGATTAGTCCCGTATGAATAGTGGAATCCTAAACCCCCATTTCACATGGCCGATCCTAGCTCCAGATCCTCCAAAAGACACCCGATTTGTTATTTCGGGCCAAATTTGGGGTGGATTGGTGGAAATGTGTTAACATTTATTATGTAACAGTCTGAAGATGAAACATGCCAAAGTCACCAAGCCGTCCAAGCCGTCAGAGACGTTGTAGGTGACGGGAAATGGCCGAGGCAGACGAAGCATGATGAAGAATTCTGCAGCCACTTCTCGCCAAGAATTTTCATTCTATGGTAACTGATCCACTTCGCCAGAAAACTCTTCAGTGATTGCTTTGCAAACTTGTGGTAAGAACGCCGTGATGGTGTGACGACTAACCCTGAAATCATAGGCCAATGTGGGGTATTTATCACCTGCTGCCAGATGACGGAATGTGATAACTAGCTTCAGCCCCGGAATAATACTTTTACGCCATCCAGTGTTTTACTTTGTTTTTCGTGGCTCTATTCTATGCAAACTCTCTTCAAAGAGCGCAGGCGTCGTTCCCATGAAATTAAAAGTAACTATCTGGGTCACCTATTCTCAGTTGGACCATTAAGTTTGTAAAATGACCATACAGCAGACAACGGTGATGACTGATCCTGGGCCAAAAAGAAAAATCAGTCTAGAACCGGCCAAAAGTGGCCCATTCGGCGCCCAACTAACCAAATCACTTCATATTTGAGGCCAGATCACTCACGATCCACCCCAAAATGCCAAATCGGGCGTCTTTTTGAAGATCTGGAGCTAGGATCGGCAATGTGAAATGGGGGCCTAAAAGATATAGGCGCCCGTACCCGTATTGGCGTTAACGATACGGGAACTCGTACCCGTAGTGGCAGGCTTTAGAAATCGTTTATAAAAACCATCACTGAAGCCATCTAATTTCTACCCTTTTTTGCCAGGGTTAAATCCTTATTACATCATATCTGTTCATTTGATAGTAACACAGTTGTGAGTTGGGTACAAGAATGTGACTGTGTAATATTCAGTTGAGACCAAACGTTGGGAGCATGGCCGGGAGACCCACGGCTGCCGCGCTGGCTGACTCCGATAGGACCGGGCACAGCCGCGTGCACACACAGCCCGAGGACTTAAGAGGTACGTATGTCTCCGTATCTAATACATATCTAACAAACTAGGAATTTATTTATTATTGGGATATAGAACACTACCACAGGGCGTCAACATTGAAGTGATTGTGGAACAAACGAAGCATTAAACAGACCAGCACACAATACTACAATTTGATAATTACTCAATCTTATGTCTTGTTATACTTGATATTAAAAATAACAAGTGTTTTATTGTAAAAAAAAAGCTGTATGCCACAATTCTGCAAAATCCTGATTGTAATCAAATCTGCTGTTACAACGGCACTGCTTGAAATTACATCCTCTATCACCATTGTGATGTGAGCCAAACCTAGTTTGTTAGAGTATTTATTAAAGCTGATCAAAACAGAATTCCCTCAATGCTGCATATATGTACATGATTTTTGGGTACATGTTATGAAACTAGCATAGAATAGTTATTATTTATGAAGAACTGGAATTATAGCATACTTTCAATAAGTATATGTAGTTGTGTATAAAAGTGTTATGGATGACACGTGCATACGTGTGTCTCCATCAAGATCACACTAACGCTCTGTCCGGCAGACGGCCCCCCGCTGGTGCGAGCCACGCGCGCTGCCATACCGGCCTTCGCCGTCGCCGAGGGGCCGCTGGGCGGCGGGTCGTCTCGTGGTGCGGCCGGCGGCAGGATCTTTCCGTTCGTGAGCAGCAGACACCAGCCCGGCGCCGCCATGAGCTTCATCGCCAAAGGTGCAGTCGGGTTACTATTGCCATATGTTAATAGTGACCTTTCTCGGTCGTTAACATGGACCCCAGCATCATGGGAGGTGGTGTCTTGTATGAATTCTAATATGATTTACAAACATAATACCATACACATTATGACTATCATACAGGGAGGTATTTTATAGGTACGGAGTCCATTGAGTTAAGGCATCCGTTTTATATGCTTCATGTGTCAGCTTATCTGGATAATGTGAAGTGATAAAGTATATACTAGAGCATAAATCAAAGCCTACAGTGATGTTCCTGGCTACCATGGTCTATGTGTCTATTAGTTACCCTTCTATATAACAGTAGTAATGAGTATGGTATAGTGTTTGTAAACGATAGTAGTGTACATACAACGTCCGATGACACATCCCTCTCATGATGTGGGGGCCCATGGTTGTGGACACCTTAAAATGTTTAACATGTTTCGGGTGTCAAACTTCTTTTTAGCACAATGCACCTGTGTTTCATATATAAACGAGGACATTTACGCTACTCAAATTACTGTCTTTACTATGCTTTTTAAAAAAATAATATACACAGGGGGCCAAATTTAAAACAGACAATCAGTCTTTCTGTCTTGCAAGTGATCTCATTAGAAATATTATCACTTCATGGGGACGTCTGTTGCTATATTTACGACGAGACATGTTTATATTAGCCACTCCCTTTTGGTCATATATTTCCTGATATTATTTTTTTGTGAATATTTATAATCACCATTCTTACTTCCTCTCACGTAATCACACCAGTGTCTTTTTTGTCACAAGATTAGTTTTGTCTTATTCTCTTTTCATTTGACACTTTTTGCGCAAGTGAAATGAAGAAACAAAACATATTAGAATAAATCATTTTGATGATGTGAAGGAGTGGCGTCGAATTTGAGCTTTAGTCATCATGGTCATGCGTGATTTATAAATTTATAAATTTTAATCATACTTTTTAAATCGTTATTTGCACTTTTTTTTGCTATACAAGGGATCGTTCACCAAATGACGTCACCTCATTTTTTACATCCCCTCTCTGTCATCTTTGCAGTACCCCCTCTCCTGGTAAGTGACGTCATCTTTGACCCCCCCCATGCGACATGGTTTTTGCGATGACATTTAAGATTGATTTAACTGTGCCATTATATAAATACATTTGAATATATAGGTCTACAATTTAGACATGATTTTACAAATGTATTTAGGAACATAAAACAAACATGGCAATATGATTTCAACTAGAAGATATGTTACAACTCACTTAATATGCCAGAAAGTAAGTTCAAACACCGTTAAATAACTACAACTCCTTCAAAAAATAAAACACACATACAAAACAAAACAAAACAAACAAAAATACATTTTTTTTACTCAAAAGGTGACATCATCCAAGTGCTGGACATTCCCCTGTCAACTTTCGTCAACCTTTGCCACCCCACTCCCCCTCAGCCCTTTCCGGCTGACACCATTTGTGAACGATCCCCAACATGAATGGCCACCAATATACTCCATGAGTATTTTAATCGATTCATCTGGGATTACATTCACAGTGACATTTATGGTGGTGTATGCGAGTATAATTTGATAAATGGTACATAGATTTGAAACCGTCGATGACACACCAGGCGTTTTGTGTCAATATTAGGTTATAGTTACAATAATTCTCACACGTTTTTGACAAATGGAAAATTAGGAAAAAGATCACCCGAAAGGAATTAAGTATGTTTTGCAAGAGCGTCGAAATTTTTGATTTGAATGATTCGGATTTGGCTTGATTCTTATTTCAATACTTTTTGTTACAATTAAGTTACTTCTAGAAATCCTAGACAGCTGCACACTATTGAGATAATGACCGCCATCTCTGACACACATAGACACTACTGTGTGGGTGTTCAATTGCCGTATGGCAATCTTAATTATAACATGCCAACTTGAAACAGCAGCTCGACCTGACTCTCATGTGCTGTCGGGGTGTGTATCAACATTTAACCAAAATGTATTTGACAGTGACAGTTCTGCATATTATCCTATATAATTATACGCTAATTCTTCGACTTTGGTTTAAACATATTTTATTTCAAAAATGAAAAAGGATTCGGCATGACAAAATGCGACTTGAACCGTCTCCACGGATTTTGTTCGGCTATCTCCTCTTTAACCTGACTAGCTGGACACCATCTAACTACAGGAGGTCGTTTATGATACTGTGTAGTTTTGCACGAATATGTTTTCATGGTCAAAATGGCTCTGGTGGTTGTTGATTAACAGTTTTATAACAAAAATAGCAGACAGCGGCAGCCATGACAGCGTCATGTGGAGTGGTGTGATGTCATAAAGACGCCAAAGGCGTCACATGGGTTAAAATACTAGGGATTAAAACCATTTTGCCAATTGAGCTATGTGTACATTAGAACCTTCATTCAAGACTACCTCTATAAATACACCACCTCTATTATAAGATGATTTATATCAGTCCCAATTCTTCATAAAAATGACCATTGCAAATGTCTCTAAAGAGACCACCTCAATATTAAACCACTTGACGCCAGTCCTTGGGAAGTCTTTATAGGGATGTTCTATTGATGTGTGTGAGAATATCTGTGCCATGGAGAGCATTATGTTCCCATTAGCATAGACACTAAATTTTCATCCCATAGCTTTTGCGTACTAGATGCCAAGTGCATTGTCAGTGATCAATGTCTTACTTGAGATTGAGATACCCAATGATTCATACTTGATGCTTATGTTTGCTGTGTAGTTAGTGTGTTAACATTATTTAGGTGTTTGTAGTTTGGACTCTCTAAATAAGAATACTTATAGCCAATGTTAGGGAAAAATCACAATGACTTTGATTTTCATTGGCATTACAGAAGATGGTCCATTCCATGTTTACATAGTAAAAAAAACTGCCTTTCAATGAATGACACTTTGGCTTGATCTTGGATGTTGTGTGTACGGAGATGCTGTCAAGGTGCTTTCAGGATGGGTGGTGGTGCTGTCAGGACGTGGAAAAGTGTCGTCAGGACAAGGGTGTTCGAAAATAAAATGCTGTAAAAACATATTTATACATTCACCAAATATGTCTTTTTTTCTATGCCCACGGAGGGCATTGTGTTCCCATTTACATGGACACTAACATTTCCTTCCGTAGATTTTCATTTTACATGCCAAGTCAATGGATTTCACCAATGATTTAGTTGGGATCTACTTATACGATTACGTAACTGGAGTGATTCAATGTGGTTCTCAGGATGCCTCTTTGACCACACGGGTATAAGCTAGTTACACACTAATGCTTTCACCAGCCCGACTGTAGTTTGTTCGGGAGCCTTGGTCCTGATCTCTAGCGCGCTACACACTATTCCGACGAAATGCTCAAACCGACAGAGATTGAGTTCGTGAATCATAATAGAGTGCAATTAGTGAGGTGGCTTAATGAAAATACCGTTACCGGGTTGATAAAAGCACCAAATTTTGCACAGACTTAGGTTTTTATGTAACTTTTAATATTAGAAGCGGTGCCCAATTGACCGATTCAATATATGCGAGAAATAAGGAAAAATTCAAAATGGCCCCCTTGAAGGCTTATAATTTAGCAATCTGGCCTGGTATACTATCATAGTCCGGCATTATTAGTTATTGTTTGTTGATTGCAGTGTCAAACATTACTCTTTGGGTACACTGACTCAAAAGACACATAATTAAGGTTGTAAGATACATATTTACCTCATATTAAATCCAAAATGGCCGCCGTAATAAGATCTTTCATAGGACTTTATTTCGATATTTACAAATGATTGTACAAATAATGGTAGATGGTACAAATCTAACTAGATCAAAAGTGTTCAAAGAACACTGTGTCGCTAGAACGACGTTGACTTATGGACAATTAAGATAATATATTGAAAAAATGTATACTTTTACAATCAAGAAATCTATGAATTTGAAGAGAAAACATCAGAACGAATCAGAATCAATATATCCAGCATAAAGCTATTTGTGTTGCCATACAATAGTACTGGATAACAAGATGATAATCAATATCAGTTTCAAATCCAATAATCAATTTTGGTGCTTGGTTGAAATATTGATTTTTTCTTGCTGGCTGAATAAGATGCATATGGACAAATGAAACAGCTTTGTTAATATGATTTTTTGATGCAATAATTCTGTGATTTATTGTAGTTTAATTGGGACCGTTTGAGTACTTCGTTCAACGTTACTAGTAGACTTACGTCATACGTTATAAGCACACAGGGTATGACGTACACGCACGTTGTAAACATACTAAGTGCATTGAATCTCATTAAAAATGTCATAAAAAGCCTTCTAGAAAACAAAATTTAATTGGCAGAGCGCCCAAAAATCGAATCACTTCGGTGTCGCCTCATACCTCATAGTCGTGTAAAGTTTGAACGAAATCTGTGGAACGGTAAAAACTCTACCTTGTCCGGAGACATACATACATACATACTACTAAAAAACATACATACATACATACATACATACATACATACATATACATACATACATACATACATACATACATACATACATACATACATACATACATACATACATACATACATACATACATACATACATACATACATACATACATACATACATACATACATACATACATACATACATACATACATACATACATACATACATACATAGAAACAAAGTGATCACAAGGCTTTCGCTTCAGCTACTGAAGCGACGCAAAAATGTGAAACCATTGGGTGATTTAGAAGGTTGGGAAGACAAAAAATAGCTAATAATGAATTTATTTATTCATTTATTTAGCACATTTGCATTTGCAAAGACGTGTACAATTTAGACTGGCTTTGCCGCACTTGCATGAGGTACAGTTCCCTTTGCACGCACATCTGATCAATTGTCTGCATGCAAAGGAAACCTTCGGTATGGTGATCCATACTGGTCTGTAACCATTTTTAAGCACACACTTTTGTCCATGCAAAAGTCTCTGGAGATGGCTATGACTGTAGTGCCTGATGGCTCGTGCACCATACCCCAGCTTGGTAAATGACCCGCAGAGCATGTTGAAGTAGTGCATCCTGTTTGTGCAAAGGATAAAAATCAGTTCCATTATAGGATACTGAACGTATGAAAATAACAAAATGTATCAATGATTGTTGTATTGGTCTAAGGGTTACCTGGGTTGGCGGGAGCTTCTCCATTGCACAGCTTCTGTGGCAAAATAGGGTCATCCTAGTCTCATTTACTGAAGAGGATGCACTTGCTTTGTCATATAATATGACCGTGTACCTTTCAAGTAGCTTGAACATGGGCGACTCCACTGAAATTAACTGGAAAGGGGTTGAAGCAATGGCAACGAACGCCTGGGTTACTTCATCGTAGGCTTGCCATGCTTGCCAACCTGACTTTTTCCCCTTGCCAACAAAAGAATTTGTCTGATCGCACCCGGTAAAGGCATGGAAAACCGGTAAGGCTCGAGCTTTATGGTCTCCAAGTGATGAACAAATGCTTCCAATATTGTAAAAACTGAAGTTTTTGCCCATGCCAAATGCAATCCAAATCTCTGCTGCAGGGTTTGTTACAATCAAATTGTGATATGCGCCAACAAGGATTGCAATGACATCAGTGTCTACAGTTCACACTTGAACAGTTGTTGCACCATGTTCCAAAGCATGAAGTACATGAACAAGAATTCTCGTGTCTGCTTCCTCGTGGTCACAGTTTGGCATCATGTCTTCACTGTTACCCCAGATACCACAGACTGACCTGTAAAACCATAATGCAAGAGCATTTGAAATAAATACTGGTTTGATGCAACAAATTCGTATTTTATCACCAATACCTAAAACCTAACACTTACCCGATGTTGCAAACAGAGACCCCCCGGGTGGACAGTTGACATCCTCAAGTTTTGATGTTAGGAAGGCAAACAGCTCCATCTTGTTTTGCGAATCTTTCAAAAATTCCATCCAGCTGGTAGGGAATTTTGCTTGTCCTGTCACCTTACGGGGCACCCCTTTGCCCCGTTTTTCTCGTGTTGCCTCCTTTAAGCTGTCAGGAACATATGTGTCCCAAACAATGTCCACTCTCATTGCTGTATTCAATTGGCTCTGTAAGAAAGTGATGAACACATTTTCACTATACTCATCAAAGGTGTTGATTCCAACAGCTGGAAGTGAGTGTACAATGGCAGCTCCATCAAGTATCCTGCAGTCATAGATAGGAGGTGGCACAAGGTTTTCAGTTGTCTGTAAGCATTTCAAGAGGTCGCTCTTTGTGCCTGGTAGGTGCAAGTTACCAAAGTCAGAAAGGGAAGCTTGGAATGCCTGAACTTCATGTGCAAAAAATTCTTGAAGGTCACCTTGTCGATTTTGCATGGAAACATACAACTGGCCAAATAGTGCGACATTGTTTTGCAACAATTTCACCTTTTTTCCACCCTGAGACACTTTGCATTTAGGTGCTTTGAAGAGGGTAAGTGAATCTTTCTTCAATGGGTCATGGATAGATCGTGTACGATTCACAAGAACCTTTTCCACAAAGTCATTATACTGATGTCTTCCAAGTTCTTCAAGATTACGAAGAGACTGAGCAGCAGATTCATCAACACACGTTTGGTCATCTAAGGTAATCAACTCTTCACACTCTACTAAGAACGGATTATCTTGATTGCTTCACAGAGACTATTCACTTGTCTTTGGAATGTACGCTGAGTTGAATACCCTTGCTCATGGTTTTGAAAGTTCCTTGGAAATTCAGGATCATCATCAGTTATGCACTCCATTTCAAACATCTTCAGTACCCTTGCAAGTTCAGGACCTAATAACATCCAGCGTCTGTAATCATGAAAATTTGAAACCTGCAATTGGTTTATTTGATACAATTATCATATGTTACTGTGAAAGTATTACAGAGATAATATAAGACTACAGTGAGAAATATACTAGAATTTTAAGATACCAACAGAAACCATTGGGACTCACATTTTGGCGAGACTTTTGCTCTTGTCACAAGAGCTTCTTCAGGCCGAATGAAAGTCCTTAGTTAGGACTTAGAAATCTGTAGAAAGATCAGGGAAGCCGTGGAAATTCGTGTATGGCGCCCTGAGATGAACCGAGACACCGGCTACAACCTGCCCCCCGTTTTCCCGCCACTGCTGTCATGTGACTGCTGCCGCCATGGCGGTCACATGACCAACTAAGGACTGTCATTCGGCCTGAAGAAGCTCTTGCGACAAGAGCGAAAGTCTCGCCAAAATGTGAGTCCCAATGGTTTCTGTTGGTATCTTAAAATTCTAGTATATATCATGAATGAAGAAACCAAGATGAGAGAAGTGTTCATTCTTTGATCACAGTGAGAAAGTTGTGCAGTGCAGGCGAAGATACGACTACACTGGACTTTCTCTGTACAAAACAAATCAAACTGCCATTTGATGAAAAATGTTCCTCGATTTGGCGGCCATTTTGTACGCCATCTTGAATTTTAATCATTCTGCCAGGTTGCTGCAAGTCAAACCTCAATTTTCTTGAACCCCTAACTATGTTTCTTAATATCCGAGACCAAAATTACCACATCATGATTCATGAATATGAATAAATGAGATAGACACTAAACATAAGTGCTTCGCGGCGGCCATTTTGGATTTTTCCTTTTTTCTCAGATGTATTGAATCGTTCAAGTGGGCACCCCTTCTAATATTAAAAGTAACATCAAGACCTAAGTCTGTGCAAAATTTGGCGCTTGTATCAGCCCGGTAACGGTAATGTTAAAATTTGACGCTAAGCCACCTCACTAAATAGTTAAAAGAAATTGTTATAGTCAGTGCTGAATCAGACATGATGTGTCAGACTGTAAATAGTTAAAAGAAATTGTTATAGTCAGTGCTGAATCAGACATGATGTGTCAGACTGTTCACGTTTCACACCCGACAATAGGCGCAGCTGCCTTTGGTCAAATCACCAGAAAGTTACATACCCGTATGTGGCGATGCGCCTTTGTAACAACACGATCATAGGTACATGTATCACATGTCTAATAACTGTGAAACGATCATTTAGCAAGGTCATAACTTTTCAAAACAACTATGACGCATTGAAGTCCAAAATGCTCGGATGTACATTGCAGGCTGCGGAGTGTAATATCAATTCCTGAATCTGATATATTTGTTTTATTATGGTTATATTACAATTGGTTTATAAATTGTGTATATCATTTCTGTTGTGTTCCTCAGATAACACAGCTTGTTATTGCATTGCTGTAATTTAAGATACTCTGCATATGAATAATTGACGATGATTGAATTTCTTTAATTTCCTTTCTTTAATCTTAATCAGCTCATTCAGCTGACCAATGTGAAAGTTGTCGCCTATGATGTCTCTTCCTTTTCTTTTCTTTAGTTTTCGCACTTATATTCGTTAGCCCAGAATAGACAAGGTACAGTGACGTAGAAATCCAGGCTCCTTCCACCATTCAAACCCCTTTCGTGCTACGGTATTTCTGTATTGTTTCATTGCCATTCAACGCAATTATCACCCCAATAACCACAGCATGAGAGAAGTTATTTTAGTACCACGCTTTGACCGAGATGCCATTTTTGGGACGTTCGATTTTGGTGAAGTACCCTTTTAGTGTTCGGCAGACAGCATGCATTTCCGGAATTCCCGACATTGCGTGAGTGTCGATAATTAGCGGTGCATAGCGGAGTCCTGGTCCAAATCATTTCTGTGTCAACGTACGGAAACGATTATTGTGATCTAGAAACTGTCCGTATAGTACACTATCAAAATATCTTAGTATTGATTAGTATTGGCTCCTTCAATTTTAGTTTGGATTTAGTACAGGGCGTGATAAAGACTAAACGTGAGTGCCGTGTTGTTTTTTGCCCATATAAGGAGCTGAGGAGGAGGAGTTACAGAAAATTGATAGGTCAAAAGTTCCCCCTGAGAGAATTGCTGATTGGCTGGTTTTCTACAGTTTGATTTCCATAGAGGTTGGGCCCAACATAGAAAGGATGGTTAGATAATTACTATGCAAAACATGGCCACACTGCTCTTCTTCATGTGCTTGGTCTATGCTATATGTCTTGTGAGACTTATGAAATTTGATCTACATGTGCACACTGCAACTTCTGTTGTCAATGTAGAGGCACACGAATACAACCAGTAAAAGCAATACGTGCGGGAAGGTTACTGCTGAATAGGCCGTATTGCTATAGGCTGTATAAGAAGATTTTGCTACGGTCTCCGTAGTACATTATCCGTACTTTCAACTTTACTGGGGACGCACTGATCCACATGG
This sequence comes from Streblospio benedicti, assembly GCA_019095985.1. NCBI lineage: Eukaryota > Metazoa > Annelida > Polychaeta > Spionida > Spionidae > Streblospio > Streblospio benedicti. Next base: position 9,304,113 of record CM032664.1, on the reverse strand, counting down.
CGTCCATGAGTTTTTGACAGTAGAGACACAGCAGGTATATGCAGTACTGCTGGTTGTGCCCTAGGCTTAACTTGCACTGTTTACAAGACACATGAACTGTATACTGGACATTCACTACTAATTGCATGTCTATCAAACGCCAATGTCAAAGAGTAATCTAAGATGCTGGTACTTTTCTAACCAATATCACATGCCAAACAAATTAGTTTTCACTGTTCTTCTCCAGCGTATTATACATGTAGGTCTATAATCATCTTTGCAATTTGTTTTTGACAACACAGATGGTCTCATTGTCTCCAAACACACAGAAAAAGAAGTAAAATCAAATAAATGAGTGTATTACATCCTCTTATAGAGTGTTCATATTAATCAATTGACAAGTTAAAAAAGAAAAGAAAAAGAAGTCGTCGATATTTGAGTAGATATTGTAAGAATAAATCCTCATAAATAGGTTCCCCTGAAACGACAGTGAATTATCGTAACGATCAATTTGTTCTTATAGCTAAAGCATGTTTCACTCAACAGGCGAGGTGTACACACTGTATACATAGAGTAGGTCAGTCCCTTCTATATTATGTAAATCACGAGTTGTTGGTGAGTACAACTATTTCTGCTGGGTTCTCCATTTTGTTGTCTGCGTCTAACGTCTGCTTCAGCATTGTATAATGCTACACCGATATTAGATATTTTCTTGAAGTAAAAAGTAGGAAAGCAGACACAAAATCATGAACAGGACAGGATGCTAAAATACCCGGAGCGTATATGGCCTAGTAAACGAGAAATTGTGCTCATTAAATACACGTTACAGTAACATATGACATATGGCATGATCAACATCCGGAAATCAAACATGAGCTCTGCTGCTGGACTTATGATACGGTCTTTCGTTGAATCCATATTTGTAAGCAGCTGCGAAAGTTGGTCATTGACAAATGGAATGGAGTGGTTTCTCAATTATACATACACCCGCATGCTCAAAAACCTCTTCAACATACACTAGAGCTCGCACATCCATGATAAACTGCCTGCAGTCTCTGCCAGTATAGCTTCCAGGAGACTCAAGCTGGCGGGGCAACAACTAAGAAAGTGTTTATTTTACGTCCTGTGCGATCCCGGTGGTTTCCGGCTACTAACTAACTTTGATTGTGACACGCTGTACAGAAGGGTAGGGTCAAATGGTGATTTCGTTTGGCGTTGATTACAGGTGCTATACACAGCACACACAGTGTGCGTGCTCTACCCAATATTGTAGTGCATGATGCGTAATGCTGTCGTGTATCAATATATGAATGAAGGAGCATTGCGTGTCATTACCTTACCGCTTTTGATTCGGTGAACATATGACATGCGCACATCCCACGATACACAGCCGTAAACTTGGTTCCCTACATAGCAAGCTTAGAGAATGAGTCACATGACGTATCAGTAAGTCACGTGATTCACTTTCTGCGTTCGCAGTGCCGTCTGCCCCCCAGACTTGACGCATGTTCATGTACAACAAAAACTAATCTACACACGCCATTCAAGGTGTGCTACAACAGGGATTTACGCCGAAAGCTTCGGATATCGACGAGCGATCTCGTTCTAGGGATGGTCTTCCACTCAAAGCGGGTCTCAATGGGAGGTCCTTGCGCTACTCACGCGGCGTCTGTGTGTACCTTCAGAGTTCGCGCCGGTGTCCTACAAGCGGCGCACGCTGTCGCGCTTCCCGTGCGACACGGCGGCCATGGCGTGGTGCGAGAACGGCGGCGACGGGCTGCACATGTACCGCGAGGCCGCCACGGGCCGCCGCGTGTGCACGTGCTCGTGTCCTGTGCCTTACTACGGACCGAGGTACGCCGACCAAAGGGGCTGTATTTTTGTTAAAAAATCTTAATATCACAGGAAGAGTAACATGTATTTGATTTAAGCCCCAGTTTGGCAGTCACGAATGTGTATCCCCGATCTTTTTTAAAAAGAATTGTGTGGTAGGAGATGATGCATGATATAGTGTCTCGACTAAGATTGGCTACACTACTACAACTAATTGGGTCTCATTATTTGGGAATGTCTGACCATAGCTGATATGAAATAGCAAATATGTGTATGCACATTAAACTATATCAATCTACTACTAATAGTATTTTTATTTTGATACTACGTTGAAATTATGTCTTGCTTGTTTTGAGAAAATAAACAAGTGAATAAGTGAAAATGGTGACAAGCAGCACAAGGAGGCTGCTGCCAACGTTTATTTGAGAAAAAGTCTAAAAACCGACCACATCAAAATAGTGATACAAATATAGGAATAAAATTATCGACCCACACACAACTAGTGATACAACTGTAAAATAAGTAAATATGACACTACGCATACCCAAACACTTAATTAAGCTTACTCTAACAATGAAAATAAAAAAGTATTTATGCACACTATTCAAACTTGTACATTACTTGGTATTACTGTAATTGTTTGAAAGTTGTTTTTATCTTTTGCAGATGCAGTCGAATTAACATGTACGCTGCTTGAAAATGTCCCTGACAAAATGGAAAGTTGAGAAGTGTAACATTTAATTTGATACAAACGTATGCATGTGGTGCACTTATAGAAATTGGTTAAAAATCAAATCGTACGTTGAACTTAGAAATAAACATGCATGTACACTGTTGAATGGCATACCGTATTACCTCCATGTCAAGTTGTTTTTTCCTTTCTTTTTTAAATTTACACCCAGCCTTAAGAAGTAATTTAAATTCGATTTCAACTAAGTGAATTTCATCAGTTCGTACATTTATAGTAGGCAATCTAATTCAGAACATACTGGCAAGATCACAATAATTTTGTTTCCTACAAAGGACAGAAATAAGTTTAGGTAATTAATTAGATTAGTAATTAGAACCTGATATAAATGTTGAATGTGCTGGCCACAGTCACTCACATTAAAGCATTAGAATCACTGCACGAAACATAAAGCACTCATAAGCCTTTCTGCCGAGAGGTTATGGAGGCAGCACAGCTCTTGTCTTAGTAAATTGTCTACTATACGGGGTATAACATTGTACTGGTGTGATTCTGTGTATATGTACTTATTGTTATCTAAACATGTTAGTGACCAGGTAAGATGGTGGGGGACTGAGGGTTATGCAGCCAGGGCCCCTAACATTTAAGGCGCCCCCAGATTTTGACAAAATGTCTACGTTTTGATGAAAGCTCCTAATAATAACGGGCCTCTAGAAATATGTTTAGGGCCCCCAGATATCTTTACATTCTTTATGCAAAGGCACCAAACCAGAAGACCAAAGTATATATATATCTTCAGATGAAATGGGCCATCAGGGGCCCCAACCTATATTAGTATTTTCTCATGATAATATGTCGCGAATCACAACAAATTGTCGTGATTCTGGTCAAATGGCCCCAATTTGAATCACAGCCAGAGGCCCCACTATATCTTGATTGGGCACTGAAACATGTTACTATTATATGGTTCCCCAATACTTTATTTTCATAGCAAATATATTTCAAATGTACATACTAGTACAATGTAGATTATAACAGGTACTTTTAGTGTGGTAGACATTGCACTTACGAACTATGAGGCTAATATCTTGCTCAAACCAGTTGCACTAAATATATTGAATTGGTCGGTTGCTTGTTAAAATGTCTATTCGGTACTAATGTCATATAAAATGCTCATATGTGCCTATGCATGTTTATATCCTCCCCTCATAGTTGTTTCGTTGATTGCACGACATGTTTTATACATTGCACAACCAAGAAAGCTACTTTCGAAATTGCTTAAATGGTAATAACTCTTTAAATTATCTAAGTATAGTATATTCAAGCTTTTAGTTGTATGGAGAAGTATCTCAAATGTGTACACACATTGTGTACGATAAAGCTAATCCATTGTTGCAGTCACTTTGTAAATGAAAATTTCTTTCGTGAATAAAAACTACATATTTTGTAACATGAGCATTTCTGATTTATTTCGCCAGCAGCACAATGCTCACCGCTGTCTATCCAATCATGTATTCTCTTCTTATGTTAACCAAGACGGTAGTTCTGTCTTAAACTTGATAGCTCATTGCATGAC
>CM032664.1:9289843-9299937 GCA_019095985.1 Streblospio benedicti | reverse complement strand
GCATTTCAGACTAAAAGTTGCCAACTATGTGTTTCTGAAGTAAAAATATGTGCTAAAACCATCTTTGGTGGTTGGCAAGCAGAATTTTCACTTTGAAGGGCTCAAAATGCACTTTTTCAAAATGGCCGCCGCCGAACACTAAAATCCATGAAATATGGGAAATATGGGTTCTGAGGCACATAATAATTTGAAATTGGAGTATAAACCTAGATCATTGGGTAAAATGTACAATACTTCTGCATATTTGATCTATCTTCAAGTTCAGTCATCTTCATTTCAAGATGCATATTGCCACCAAAATAGTACATAGTCCTATGTAAAATATCAAATGTTATTAAGGATTACATAGGAAGATTTACTGTCTCTATTGACATCCATATGTGTGAAACAATTCATTTTGAAAATTAGTGTAATGAATAATTACAATATTGTAATAACTGATGCTTATCCTATAAGGTTTGAGACAAATTAAAACATGCAAAACACTCACAAAATATCACGGTACATGTATAGACACATATATGTATGAGTTACAATGAGACACAAATCCTTCCAATAGGAGTTTATCAACTGTTCGGGTTTATGCATACAACTATGTCCTGGTTGTCAAAACACTTGCATGCCGTACTACATATGAGTTCAGCCTTTTTGCTCTTGCAACGACCTAGTCTGAACAAGGTATAAGCTCAATGCATTCTTCTGGTAAAGGTACTTTTTTCTAAAATCACCGGGACAAGTTTTCCATCCTTGATTTTCCATCCATAACATTCAAGATTTGGAAGAATTTGCTGAGCCTGCTCCTAGATGAATGTCTTGTAGTATGCCCGTTTGAGATGGAAGTTAAATACTACTTTGAGGCAAGGCCTCTTGTCCATTCGCTTTTGCAAAAAGTGCACTCCTGGCTTTGTCAGCACAGGAAATATTTCGTTTGGACTTGTATAGTCTGCAGATGAACTCTTCTGCCATGGCTGCTCTAGCATGTGACTCGTCAAGTCAATCCAACAGCTGATGGTGCCTTTGAAGAACGTTGAATGCAGTCTTCTTTGTATGCTCCGAGATGTAAGACGTCGAGTGATACCAAGTCAATCCATGAAATGCAAGTAGTTCATTTTCTGCTCCAGCTGGCGGATAAGACAAGCCTGTAATCTTTAGTAGGGAATGTATTTCCTATTCCTGGCACTTCCTGCTCTCTTCCAGATTCTCAAGGCATTGAATTTTGTTGTGTGTGCTAACATAAGCACACCAACATTAGTGTCTCTTGCAGCAATAATTATGGAGTCAGCATGGCAATGAATAACATGAAGTGCAAAGCGTGGATCTCTCTCCTCATGATTTGTTTTCTTCTTCAGGTCTTGATGCTTGCACTTCAATAGCATTTTGGAACCCCCTGCTGTGATGATCAGCTTATCCGTATGTGCTTGCTGAATGAGCTCCTTTGATAAAAGACAGGTGAAGTCTGCTTTGTTATTGGGGACAGCCATGAAATCTGACCAGTTTGCTATGTTCTGCAAACTGTCGGCAGTGCTAGTACAGAAGACTTTGAATCATGTAAAGGTTTCTTGAACTAAACCCTCATCCTTGATATCGCTCTGTATGCGGCAAGGTCTGTAATCATTGTACATAGCATTCTTCTCAGTTGGACAATACATACTTATGGCAACTGTGTGATCTGAGATTGTAGGAAAGTGCACATCTACTACGAGCTGATGCTAATTTGGTGATTCCTCCTATGCCTCCACCCCTTTCCTCAGTTCCATTCAGGAATTCTAGGGTCTTGTCTTGATCTACTTGGTTAAACTTCCTTGCTGAATGCTTCACCACAAAGTTCCCTTGTCTGAACTCCTCCACAACAACTACTAGCAAAGTCTTTATCTCTGCTACATACACTGTTCCCCATTTTGCATAGTTGACGTGATCATAGTTGTGGAAGAAGGGCACCATTTTTAGGAATGCATTGAGGTGCAAATCCCAGTCTCCATCTCTCAGTGATCTTGTAAAGAGTATCAGAATCATGACCATTTCCAGGCACTTCCACCAGTACTGGAAGTTGATATCTTCATCTTTGGTGTCTGCGAAGGCATCTTTGGCCCTTTGGAATAGTGGGTCCATCAGCTGGTCTACAAGGTCTGGAATGACATCATTGTCGTTGAGCACTTATGCAAAATCAATGCATACGCAATCTGATTCCAATAATGTGCAGAATCGTGGGTATAGCATTTTCCACATTGCCAGGAATGTCAATTTCTGGACTATCATACCTCTACTGTATGACTTCCCTGTCATCACATTATCAGCAGAGTCTGGACCACTTTCAACACAGACCTCCACAAGACCAGAGCAATGCAGAGCATTTCATGTGCTGCCCTATGACCTTCTAAGAATTCATGGATATGTGTAAATCTCACCACAAGTCTTTCTGCATATTCCGGAATAGACCACCCCAATTCCATAATTTTGCAAAACAGTGCTTGATCTACAGTAATTACATTGTACTCTTGTCCCAACTCTGTTGATATGTACATGCATCTGTGAATAACTGTGTGTCCATTACAGACCATTTCATGGGCTGGTGCTTGGATTTTAGGCATGTAACCAGCTGTGGTCTGTGGGTTGTCGATCCTTGAACTGTATCCACCCATGTTTACCCTGTTGATGTGTGATGATAAATCCAAAATCTTTGGCATGTATACCTGGTACCTTTATGACCCCATATTTTAACATACTTTTGTCATAATATCAAATATAATCTCAAAGTCCGCCATATGGCTCCTTTTTAAAATATACATCAAAAGATTTCTGGGGTGGATTTCCCCCAGACCCCCTTATATATTGAGTGGCGTTGGCAGGGCTGGTAAGATTTCACTAGGGCCTGTAAGTTTTTCAACTGGCCAGCCCTGGTGTCTAGTGCCTATTTTGGAAATGTTTCCCACACTAGTTATAAGATCTACGTAATACCCTTAGAAAGAAGTTTGTTTACAAACAAAAACACGCATGACCGCTGATATTTTTATGACTATACCCGTAATATGTGGCGGCCATCTTGGTAACAAGATGGCTGACATTGGATGTTAAATTTAATGTGCAAATGCATATTCTTTGTATCCAATAAATTTAGTAGGATTAGACACGAAATTTGAGTCATTATTATTATGATATGATAATCATATCATTATATACACGAATTTTAGTGCTCGTTGGCGGCCATTTTGAAAAACCACATTTTGAGCCCTTTAAAGTGAAAATTCAGCTTGCCAACCACCAAAAATGGATTCAGCACGTATTTTTACCCCAGAAAAACATAGTTGGCAACTTTTAGTCTGAAATGCTTCAAGATCTTTTTCTAGAGGCTTTTTTTGGAAATCCGACTAGTCTATAATAAGCCTTTCTGCCGACAGGTTATGGAGGCAGCACAGCTCTTGTCTTAGTTAGTAAATTGTCTACTATACGGGGTATAACATTGTACTGGTGTGATTCTGTGTACATGTACTTATTGTTATCTAAACATGTTAGTGACCAGGTAAGATGGTGGGGGACTGAGGGTTATGCAGCCAGGGCCCCCTAACATTTTAGGCGCGCCCAGATTTTGACAAAATGTCTACGTTTTGATGAAAGCTCCAAATAATAACGGGCCTCTAGAAATATGTTTAGGGCCCCCAGATTTTGTCGATATCTTTACATTCTTTATGCAAAGGCACCAAACCAGAAGACCAAAGTATATATATATCTTCAGATGAAATGGGCCATCAGGGGCCCCAACCTATATTAGTATTTCTCATAATAATATGTCGCGAACCACAACAAATTGTCGTGATTCTGGTCAAATGGCCCCAATTTGAATCACAGCCAGAGGCCCCACTATATCTTGATTGGGCACTGAAACATGTTACTATTATATGGTTCCCCAATACTTTATTTTCATAGCAAATATATTTCAAATGTACATACTAGTACAATGTAGATTATAACAGGTACTTTTAGTGTGGTAGACATTGCACTTACGAACTATGAGGCTAATATCTTGCTCAAACCAGTTGCACTAAATATATTGAATTGGTCGGTTGCTTGTTAAAATGTCTATTCGGTACTAATTTCATATAAAATGCTCATATGTGCCTATGCATGTTTATATCCTCCCTCATAGTTGTTTCGTTGATTGCACGACATGTTTTATACATTGCACAACCAAGAAAGCTACTTTCGAAATTGCTTAAATGGTAATAACTCTTTAAATTATCTAAGTATAGTATATTCAAGCTTTTAGTTGTATGGAGAAGTATCTCAAATATGTGCACACATTGTGTACGATAAAACTAATCCATCGTTGCAGTCACTTTGTAAATGAAAATTTCTTTCGTGAATAAAAACTACATATTTTGTAACATGAGCATTTCTGATTTATTTCGCCAGCAGCACAATGCTCCCCGTTGTCTATCTAATCATGTATTCTCTTCTTATGTTAACGAAGACGGTAGTTCTGTCTTAAACTTGATAACTCATTGCATGACGCACAGTTAAAGTTAAAAAATGGCATCAGTGATTTCCACATTCTCCTGTCTATTTTAAGTGAATGCCTGTCAGTATTACAAAATTGTAACCCTCTCTCAGTTCTCGAGCCCCGTTCCTACTGGTATCCCCGTAATTTTACATGGCCAATGCTAGCTCCCGATCTTCCAAAAGAGCCAGATTTGTCATTTTGGGGTGGATCGTGAATGATCTGGCCTCAAAAGTAAAGTGATTTGGTTGGTTCCGCAGGAAATGCAGCACTTTTGGTCGGTTCTGGACTGATTCTTGTATTTCCGGCATATGCGGCACAAGATCACACCATCTACATGCTTTTCAGTGTTGTCTGGAAGCTTTCTCTTGCATTTGCAGCAGCCCAAGGTCTTTCATATGCACACCGGCTTCGTCTGCTGCTTTGGGAAGATATATGGTCGACAGATGAGACCGTAAGTACCGCCACAGCCGTTACAATCTGAAGCAATGGAGGCATGAAACAGAAGCATCTTTTCCAAAAGTACGATGCTCCAATATTTATTCTGTCAACATGGAGAAAATGGCACACTTCTGCCAGCTTCTGTCCCAAAAAGATGACTATGGTTTTTACGCGTCATTGGGCCCTGATGTGGCCTGAATCATCGTCAGCGACTACATGCTTCGTATGTCTCCGGTCATTTCCCATCACCAACTATATTTTTCAGGGAGGCTACAGCACTGTTATTGTTGCTAGGACCTGCTTCATCGTCCCTGACGTCTTGCAGGACCAGATGACTTTGGCCTGTTTCGTCTTCAGACGGTTACATAATAAATATTGATTCATTTTGGCCGATCCACCCCAAAATGATAAGTCTGGCGACTTTTGAAGCATCTGAAGCTAGTATCGGCCACGTGAAATTGGGGTTTGTATTGGCATAGATGAAGACATTTTGGAAGAGACAACCGCCCAGCCCCCCCCCCAAAAAAAAAGAGAGAAGAAAACACACAAAAAACACAAACACAAAAAACAAAAACAAACAAACAAACAAACAGCAACAAAAACAAACAAACAAACAACAACACACACAAAAAAGTAACGCACACACACACAACAAAGAAAAAAAAAACAAAAAAACCCCCACACAACTAGATCTGCCAGTGCATTAATGAAAGGTGGTGGGGGTGGGTGGGTATAAAAGTCAAACACCACATCTATGAAAATAGAAGGTCCACAGTGACAGTGTGCCAGTAGTTGATATAAGACATCATTTGGCTTTCTTTAAATGAGATTTCCATACATTGAATCAATCTCTCCCATCGAACTCTAATGTGAGTACATCTATTAGGTTATGACGTTGTTCTGTTGCCTACACACACTCAGCTAATCTGTAGATTAGATGCAGAGCTTGGCCACCTTTACTGATATTCCTCCTTTTATCTTTAACCTTTCCAAGCAAACATCTGCATATGCCAACACACTATCGTGGTAAGTGAATGACATGGTATTCCTAAAATGGAGGCTAATGGCCTATTTTTCATATATTTGTTGCATTGTCTTAATATTTTGTGAACATTTTTTTCTTTCTTTATAAACCCGTTATTCAAACTTTTTTAAAGCAATTTATAGCGTCTGACTGAGGTGCTACACCAACTACCTTGGACATCAAAAGTGAAACCTCTTTGACACAACTTAGATTACTACATGTGAACTTAAATGCTGTTCGTTTGACCGGAAGGTTATAAACAAAATTAAGTGTTCTTCACCACCAAGGAAATCAACACATAATGTATTCTTTGTAACGCTCATGAAAGATGTTATCCATGATCATAGTAGTAGGGACGAATACGGGCGAGTGGTCAATTTTTCGTGGGAAATCACAATCGGCCACAATCAGCGCTATGTTAGGGCATGTCTCACCAAGATGTCTTGCTGACAACGAACTGAAAACATGGAGATCTTGCCATCACGACGAGCGAACGTCGCTTCCGGTATATATTCAGTATTGTACTGTCGTTCATCCGTTGAAGTCCGTCACCATGCTGTCAACCCAATTTTGCAAGGTCCAGTCCGAACTCCGAACCCAGATTTTGGTCAGATTTTCCACCTAAAACTTTGGGTGAATATATGACAAACACGAGAAGAGCTTCTGCGAACCATAAGTGTGGGATCCGCTACGGAATGAGGACGTGTTGGGGACGGAACAATATGCCAACCGATGATAGCGGCACCTTGGACGGATCCTAGGCGGATATAGACGTGTTTTCCACGAATGTTTCGCAGGTGCTGGTCGAATTATAGCATTTTAAGATGTTCACCATAAAACAACGGGTATTTATCAGATGCTTGGCGAATTCATATTGAATTACTGCTGTCGTACTGGAATGAGGGATATATATTGTCAGTCTGAGTCAAGCCACGGAAGGGGAAACAGACGAACACCGAGCAGCAAGATTAGGGTATCCACATGCTGATGGATGCCCCCAAGCACACGATATGTATATGCTGTAATACCTCAACGCTAAAGCGTCAATGCATTTTCATGACTTGCCAATCGGCCGTTGTCACCATGCACACATACAGTGACGGTCTAAAAAGTCTTGAGCCTCCTTAGGATTAATGAGAATACAAGTCTCATACATTTCAATTTGTCGAATCAAACTTTAACGAAGGTGATGTTTTAATGTATGGGTCAACATTTTGGTGTCATCGACAATCCTATATATTAATACGCTAATTGTTGGACTTTGTTCGGCTATCTCCTCTTTAGCCTGACTAGCTGGACGCCATCTAACTACAGGAGGTCGTTCATGGTACTGTGTAGTTTTGCACGAATATGTTTTTCATGGTCAAAATGGCCCTGGTGGTTGTTAATTAACAGTTTTATAACAAAAATAGCAGACAGCGGCAGCCATGACAGCGTCATGTGGAGTAGTGTGATGTCATAAAGACGCCAAAGGCGTCACATCGGTTCAAATACTACGGATTAAAACCATTTTGCCAATTAGGCTATGTGTACATTAGAACCTTCAATCAAGACCACTTGTATAAATACACCACCTCTGTTATAGGATGATTGATAACAGTCCCAATTCTTCGTAAAAAAGACCATTGCAAACGTCTCTAACGCGACCACCCATATATTAAACCACTTGACGCCAGTCCTTGGGCAGTCTTAATAGAGATGTTCTACTGATGTGTGTGTGAATATCTGTGCCATGGAGAGCATTATGTGCCCATTAGCATAGACACTAATTTTTCATCCCATAGCTTTTGCATACTAGATGCCAAGTGCATTGTCAGTGATGACTTACATGAGATTGAGATATCCTCATACGAGCTTTAAGTCGGAGTTAATCCAGATAGTTCTCCGTCTGCGCCAAATATACTACATCCAAGCTCAGAAATCCGTAGCTTGATCTCTTGCTCATTCCCAAAGATTCTATATCGTGGTATAAGAAACTTCCCTATCTCAATTTACCTTCAGTCTCAAAGTTTGTTTCAAAACACTCTTTCTACACAGCATACTTGATATTGGAAGGTGCTAAGTTGTCAGTGCAATGAAGAGTGCCAATATTATTTATTATTCATTTGTATGTACTAACTAACAAAAGTGGTCAGAGCCAACATATAGCCAATGTTAGGGAAAAATCACAATGACTTTGATTTTCACTGGCTATTACGGAGGATGGTCACCCTGCCATGTTTATATAGTCAAAAAACTGCCTTTCAATGAATGACGCCTTGGCTTGATCTTGGATGTTGTGTGTATGTGGATGCTGTCAGGGTGCTTTCAGGATGGGTGGTGGTGCTGTCAGGACGTGGGCAAGTGTCGTCAGGACAAGGGTGTTTGAAAATAAAATGCTGCAAAAAAATATTTATACATTCACTCACCAAATATATATTTTTTCTGTGCCCACGGAGGGCATTGTGTTCCCATTTACATGGACAATAACATTTCCTCCCGTACATTTTCCTTTTGCATGCCAAGTCAATGGATTTCACCAATGATTTAGTTGGGATCTACTTATACGATTACGTAACTGGAGTGATTCAATGTGGTTCTCAGCATTCCTCTTTGACCACACGGGTACAAGCTAGTATGGTAGTAATTTGACGTAAGTAAACTGTGTGCATGAGACTCAAAACATTTCAAATCGGCAAACCCCTATGATTTTAACTTAAACGTGTGTCATTTATCATCGTTGGTGATGAGCTGATGAGCACTCAGCTAGACAACAGGATCATGAGCAAGGCCACATCCCAGACGAGTACGCAATATAGGCGCCCGTACTCCAATTTTGTTCCGTTAAGATTCCTCTATTTTTTACAAGTTTCCGTCAGCCCAAGTAGCTCCAGATGACTGTCTGTTGTCATTTCGACAAGATTGCTGGCAGAGACTATTTAATAGCGGTGCGACAATGTCTATTTCTTGGAAGTTCATTGAACGGAGTCCACAATTTCAGAAAATATAGTCAGTTCTCGGTCCGTTTTTAGCTCGACGTCTTGTAGTCTTGATCAGCCGACCAAACAACAGTAGTTAGCTATCTCACAGTCTGGCTTCAAAGGACTAAGTAAACGTAATGTAAAACATCCCAGCATTTGTCCGGAACACTGAAATGTTACTCATTGCCATAACTGTTTGTTGCTAGAGACCAGACTGTTTGATGTGACATGGCGGTACTGGTAAATGGGGGTTTAAGACCTGCGTCAAGCCGCAAGGACATCGTATTGGTGCAACTTGATGCTGGTTTCTGAAAGGTTGTGGGGTCATCGCACTTAGAAAAAGTTGACGTCACGCTACATATTAAAGCTAACAAAATGAAAACTGCCCTGGTGACTCAATGAAAAAAACAAAACAAAAAACAAAAAAACAACAACAAACAAACTAACAAACTAAAACGGTAGCAATGTAGGATTCCGCCAAGCTCCTATAACAGTATTCAATTATAATGCGGGACTAAACATTATCTTATTATGTGTCTGATAATTCAGGGCCGTAGCAAGGGATTGAAAAGTGAGGGAGGGGGGGGCCACAGCCGGCCGACCCGCACGCCAACGGCGCGCGGTTTAGCTAGAGGGGTCCGGGGGCATGCTCCCCTGGAAAATTTTGGAATTTTAGATTATATATTGTATACAGTGCATTTTAAGAGCATTTTACACCAGATTTATAGACATTTTATGCACCCATACTTTAGAACATTTCCAATTTTCCTGAACACATCACTTGGTGGATTGAACCACAAGCCAATCTAGGGGCTTCCTCTTCAGAATAATTGAAAGTAGCTGTGCAAAATTTATCTTCGTTTTATTTGTTTTAACAGCACGTGACACTCTAAAACATTGAAGAACAGCAAGTGGGGCACTAAAACATGGAGGAACAGCAATTGGGGGCACAAAAACATTGAAGAACAGCAAATGGGGCACTAAAACATTGAAGAGACAGCACGTATGGGCACTAAAACACTGAAGAACAGCAAGTGGGGGCACTAAAACATGAAGAACAGCAAGTGGGGGGTACTAAAACATGGAGAAACGAAACAACAAGTGGGGGCACTAAAAATTGAAGAACAGCAAGTGGGGGCACCATGCAAGGTGATGTTAAAGTAATGAATGGAACAAA
>CM032664.1:9276963-9289743 GCA_019095985.1 Streblospio benedicti | reverse complement strand
TAATTGTTTGTTGCTAGAACTAGACTGCTTGATGTGACTTGTCCAATGTTTTCAACCCATTTTAAAGTGTTGACACAACAAAGATGTTTATTCCATTGATTGGATGATAACATCTACCACTTCTCTTTATGAAATATCAATTCATCAGAAAAACTATTTATGCATTTTTTAAAAAAATCTTCAGGCACCTTTTATATTTAAGAGACCCGTATTGTATGGACATATTTCTTTCTCCAATTACTTCAATGCCATATTAAAAACCTTTCTGTTCAGGACATCTGCCTTACATGGACAATTTTCATTTTTTTTGCATAGGTATCCACATGTGATAGGTTCTACTGTATTTCATTGTACTACTGAATGGCTTTAATAATCCCCAGACTATTTCACTTAAATAATACAGAAAAACCACAACAAGAGTGCAGTGAGGCAATAATAAAGTATAATGGAGGCTACCGACATTCCACAGAATCACATGTTGGTTTGTCTGATGCATCTGTTGGGTTTGATAATTATCATCTTCCATTTTTCATTGCTCTTTACATACTAAACAAAGTTAAAGATATGTGCTTGTTCCTTTCAAATTATGATACATATAATTTTTGTTATAATTTTTTGATCAGTGTGATGTCATGTTTTCTGGAGCATACCAAAAGTGGTCCGAATCTCCTGCACATAATGAACTACTAATGGGCTGTGGAAAGGCCATTTTGTAATATCTGCAATAAAAGCTAGAGTCATATTTGAAATTACTATTTTTGCATTAAAAGGATATATTTAAAAATTCTAAGGCTGGGGTGATTTAAAGAAATATCTCCTCTATACAAGAGATGTGTTTCTATCTAATGACACACTATCGGTGGTTCAGTTTATGTAACTAAACATTATTATTTCACAAAAATGCCTTTTAAAAAACATAAAAAAAATCACTTGAAAAAATTGAGAAAAATTCTTAAATCATGTTATACCAGTGGTTATGAAAATCATCTGTATCAACTAAAAATTAGAAGAGTAAAAAATTTTCTGGGCTTCTACCTTAAGTGAGCGGTATTGGTAAATGGGTTTTAAGACCTGAGTCAAGCCGCAAGGACATCGTATTGGTGCAGCTTGATGCTGGTTTCTGAAAGGTTGTGGGGTCATCGCACTTAGAAAAGTTGACGTCACGCTACATATTGAAGCTAACATAATGAAAACTGTCCTGGTGACCCAATGAAAAAAGAGCAAAAAAAAAAAAAAAAAAATAAAAAAAACAAACTAAAACGGTGGCAATGTAGGATTCCGCCAAGCTGCTATAACAGTATTCAATTATGATGCTTTTATGGGAACTAAACATTATCTTATTATGTGTCTGATAACTCAGGGCCGTAGCAAGGGATTGAAAAGTGCGGGGGGGCACAGCCAACGGCGCGCCGGGTTTAGCTAGAGGGCTCCGGGGGGCATGCTCCCCTGGAAAGTTTTGGAATTTTAGATTGTATATTGTGCATTTTAACAGCATTTTACACCAGATTTATAGACATTGTATGCACCCATATTTTAGAACATTTCCAATTTTCCTGAACACATCACTTGGTGGATTGAAGCGCCAAAACCAATCTAGGGGCTTCCCTTCAGAATAATTGAAAGTAGCTGTGCAAAATGTATCTTCGTTTTATTTGTTTTAACAGCACGTGGCGCACTAAAACATTGAAGAACAACAAGTCGGGCACTAAAACATGGAGGAACAGCAAGTGGTGGGCACTAAAACATTGAAGAGACAGCAAGTGGGGGCACTAAAACATTGAAGAATAGCAATTGGGGGCACTAAAACATGGAAGAAAAGCAAATTGGGGCACTAAAACATTGAAGAGACAGCAAGATCGGCACTACAACATTGAAGAACAGCAAGTGGGGGCACTAAAACATGGAAGGAAAGCAAATTAGGGGCACTAAAACATGGAAGAACAGCAATTGGGGGGCACTAAAACATGGAAGAACAGCAAGTGGGGGCACTAAAACATTGAAGAGACAGCAAGTGGGGGCACTAAAACATTGAAGAATAGCAAGTTACTACTAAAACATTGAAGAACAGCCATTGGGGCACTAAAACATTGAAGAGACAGCAAGTGGGGGCACTAAAACATTGAGGAATAGCAATTGGGGGCACTAAAACATTGAAGAACAGAAAGTGGGGGCACTAAAACATTGAAGAGACAGCAAGCGGGGCACTAAAACATTGAAGAATAGCAATTGGGGGCACTAAAACATTGAAGAACAGAAAGTGGGGGCACTAAAACACGAAAGAACAGCAAGTGGGGGTACTAAAACATGGAAAAACAGCAAGTGGGGGCACTAAAACATTGAAGAACAGCAAGTGGGGGCACTAAAACATGGAAGAACAGCAAGTGGGGGCACCATGCAAGGTGATGTTAAAGTAATGAATAGAACAAAAAGTAGCTGACCCACATTTTTAAGGGCAACAAAATAATGGGATTTCAGGTTTAACCAATATTGGCCAAAAAAAGTGTGTGTGTGTGTGTGGGGGGGGCACATGCCCCCTGCCTGCCCCCCCCCCCCCCGCTTGCTACGGCCCTGTAACTCCATATCAATGAAACAGCATGTTTAAGGTTCATTAATACAAATCCGCTGACTGTGAACCTATGTCATTTTCACTGCTTGGCACTGTCCGGATATTTACATCAAACTGAAAGGTGGGGTCGTTGTGATTTTTACCAAAATAGTGCCGAATGTGAACAGTTTATCATTAATTCACACATTCACAACTTATTTAATGAATGCAAATGGCACCTAGTTTTAACTATTCACCGTACCCATGTTTCTAATTAACGCCATGCTATACATAAATATTGCGGCCCGGTCATGGCAGACACAGTGTCGCCAAAACCGTTACGTCGTGCGTCTGCCACTGAGTTGCTGATTTCCACCAGCACGTCGCCACCTTACAGTGTTACTGTTAGACGATAGCGACGCCAAGCGGAGGTTCGGAAGTTTCGTTAAAAGGCGTTTTCCGTGTAGAGGAGAGCCACACCTCTGCACGTAAAAGAACTCGCCTAGTTTGAAAACTATAGCTAGTGTGATCCCTCCATTACCCTTGGCTCAGTTGGTTACCTAACCTTCCAAACAAACCTGTGTATCTTGTGTGCTTCCGTGGCCGAGTGGATAGGGGATTGGACTCGTGACCAGAAGGTCGTGGGCTCGATTCCCAGTCGGGTCTGATGGTAAGTGTTGAGCAAACTTGCCACTAACAGGTTGCACACTGCTCCGTGGTACCTACGCGTTAAATAGGTACAGGCCACAAATGTGGGTAATAAGCACGTGTGCGCAATAGCAGCAATGCCGTATGCAGCCAGTGCTGTATGCTCCCCAGGGAGTTGAGAAAGATATATGTAGTGTGAAAATGGTGCCACTGATCTGGTGTAGATGTAAAGTCGCTAGAAAACGGCATGATCTGTTCATTGAGACTATAAACCAATACAATAAAAATAAAAATACATAAATATTTGTATATTGGTTTGTTGCTAGTGTTTGAAGGTTGTGATCAAAGGTGTAAGTATTTTTTTAAATAAATACACCAAAACATGCGTAACTTGATATGTTGTGCTTGCAACTGGTAAGTGTTGCATTCCAGTAACACAGATATGTATATATTAGTACGCTAATTTTTACTTCCAAATTAATTTTTTTTCGAGCTGCAACCAATGCGGAGTACAGCCCAAACGCCGGGCGGTGATCGTAGGAGCTCGACCGGTGCCCGGCAAAAATCGCATCGCTGGTGCATTGGAACCACAGAGGCCGAGTTGTGTGACTTATACATAAACGTGACTAGATAGGCCTGATCTGACTAGGGGCTATCGTTCATAGAACAGGGTAGTTTTCAAGTTATGTTTCTGGAGTTCATAATGGTCCTGCTGGCTGTCTATCGGGGATTTTCAATAACAAAAAATAGCAGACAGCTGCAGCCATGGTGGAGTCATTGACGCTATAAAGACGCCAAAAGTTCTCACATGGGTTCAAATACTAATCTGCCAATTCACCTAATATGGCCGCTTCCCCGATTGGTCTTTGTAAAGTAGAACCTTCAATATAATGATCACCTCTACACAGAGAACACTTCTATAATGAGATGATTTCTTATAGTCCGACAGAAAAGAGAACACCCCTATAATGAGACAATTTATTTTGGGTGACACAGGAAGGGAGGAATCCAAATGGTGAGTCAGCATTGTTACTACAGTGGTGGGTGCTGGGGGAGAGTTTCAGGACAGGCTGGATGCTGTTGCCCCGTGTATGCAAGTAATATCAACTTTTGACCTTCCATTTATATATGTGAAAATGTTTTGTGAAGGTGGGTGTGGCGCATGGTCACCACCATGTCCCAAATATCTACAAACGATGACATTGTGTCCAAATCAATGAGAAACGTTTATTTTGAAAATGAAATCTATTTTACAGAAAGAATACATGCATTAAAATGCCTTAGAAAGCACCATTTTATGTTAAACTAGGTTCACATAACTGCAAATTCAGTTCCCGACCATGCCATCCCTCAAACCACCTGTAGAGAAAATGATAAGAAGTGGAATGTTATATAAAATGTCATCACTGTGAAGCAAGCCATGTTGGACAGACGAGCAGACACCTCCACATCCGCATCTGCGAACATTCAAGGAATACAGGTCCGATTGGCGCAGTGCAACTCCACCCTCACAAAAGAACATGTGGAGATTCTGAAAAGTACTTCAAGGGGGGAGGTGCATCTACTGACTCTGAAGGCACTGTACATTGAGGAAATAGAGTCAATGATCATCGACAAAGGGGGAATACAAGCGCAGGGCCCTGACCATCAATATCAAGATGTTGTCACTACATGCTGATCTTTTAATGCTTGTGTTGTTATTTATGATTAATGTTCTGTATTATACATGTAATATTGAAAACAGTACTGTTTTGTAATTTAAGTTTGTCCATTTTGCATTATGTTCTGAGGATGACCGCAAGGTATAAATACTTAATTATAATGTGAATGAATTATACACAGTAACATCCGGGAGTAACCTAAGTGAAGATAATCACTTTTCACACTTGCTTTATAGTTGTTTAAAATCAGCACTCGACATATTAACTGGGAGAAAAGAAAGGTTCTCAATGTGAATTGGGGAGTGATTGGCATCAGATTACTGAGCAATCCCGGTATGGACATGGTCAAGCCTGCCTTGTCTTATTGTAAATCCTGGTCCACACGGCGACGACCACACGCCTGTATACAAGACGTCTTGTCGGCATGTTACTGCGAACATTCATGAACATGAGATTATTGCTTCACTTCAGCAGCTGAAGCGAAAGCCTTGAGTTCACTTCGTTTCTAACTATGTATCTATGTATATATGTCTCCGGACAAACTAGATGATTTACCAATGAACCGATTTCGTTCAATCTTTACACAATCATGAGGTATGAGACGACACTGAAGTGATTCGATTTTGGCCATTCTGCCAATTAAATTGTGATTTCTACGAGGCCATTTATGACATTTTTAGTGGTATTCAATGCACTTCATCGTCATATCTCACGACAATATAGGCAGTATATAGTCGTGAGTCGTTGGTATGGACACGGACTTTAAGGCAGTGTGAGTGATCAAGCATGAAAACCGACGATGAATGCACTTAAGCCAAGAAGAAAAAATATTTTTGAACCCAGCACCAAAGTCTTCTTGGACATGGAACTAAACTGCACAGCTTAATTGGCAAAGTGCCAAAGATGAAAATATATGATTGTCACTGTGTATGTGAACATAGAATGAAATTTGGAGGTCATGGTTCAAACTGTATTGAAAGTATTGAAGAAAGTAGGAAAAAAAACTTAAAATGTCTACAAACTGCTACACAATGCTGTGCTCTCTGAGCACCTTTCATTTAGTTAGCAAGTTCAACGTAGGTTGTAGTCACCAGTCCCATAATATTGTATGAAATACGGAAGCCATGTGTCAAGCTAAAAATTCCAAAATTGGCCGCCAATGACCTTCTGGAGAGAACACTTTGATTGGCAAAGTGCTAAAATTGGACACCGATGATGGTCACAAGGTATATGAGCAGTGTATCAAATTTGGAACTCATGGTTCAAGCTGTATTGAATCGATTGAAGAAAATGACAAAAAATGACTTAAAATGGCCTCAAGGAAATCACACTTAATTTGGCAAAATGCCAAAATTGAATACACATGATGGCCTCTAGCCATGTAAGCATTGTACCACGTTTGAATGTGTTCATTCAAGTAGTTTTAAAGGTACTGCAGAAAACGTCCAAAATGGACCATAAATGGCCCCATTGAAAGCACACTTTAATTGGCAAAGTGCTCAAAATCGAATCACTCTGGTGTCGCATTGTGTCACATAGTTGTGTAAAGTTTGAAGAAAATCAGTTCATCGGTATACCCTCTAGCTTGTCCAGAGACATACATATACATACCAACATACATACATATACACATACTGACATACAAACGAAGTGATCACAAGGCATTCGCTTCAGCTGCTGAAGCGACGCAAAAATGACACAAATAACAAAAATCCCAGATAATTCAACGCACTGTTGAAGTACGAGAGATAATCCTTTCCTGTCCATGTGTCTTCTTTATGGAGCCATTCAGTAGTCAGTAGAGAAATGTTTGCATATATTACAAAAAAACAAAGTGTTCTTCAATTAGCGGTTCTCAGAAATGAGTCTAGCTATAGTATTTTACCCACAAAAGGCCCTTTCCATCTAATCATTACAAGTGACTAGCTCGCTCTAAATGACAATCAGATCTACACAGTACATGAAGCTGAAATCATGCCCTTAGAATTCACGATTTTTAATGAAACATTCAGGGTTGATGGAGACACATTTGCATCTATATCGATCAGACCAAATTATTTACAACTTATCAATTGCTGTATGAATGTGGCCTCTGAAGTATGTGAGCCCAGTTTCAGGCTAGTAAACATGCTAATAGATTTAAAATGCGTTTACCCCACGTGCAAGCTATTTGAGCGAAATTACATTACATTTATTTCCAGTCTCGCAATTGTCAGAGGTTCGTTTGTATTCTTCGTGGAAATGGCTGATGCTACTTAGATTAAACGTTTTAAGCAAATCCCCCAAGAACAAAACCTAGATTAACGTTTTTATCTTACTGCCCGGTTCTAATCAATGTAACTGGATTTGGGATTGCCAAAAGCTAAGATACGTCTACAAGTCTGATTATGTTTGCTGGTGCAATAGAGCTTTATCATCTAATTCATACTTCATGAAATATTGTTTCGTGGGGAAGAAACTTAGATGAATTGTGTAAGTTAACGCTCTCATTGTGAAAAGGTGTTAATATATGATACATTTGTAATTCAAGAAAGACGCACACCCAGTCAATCCTCTATTTGGTTAACATGATTATGCACATAGAGTGCTTAAACGCTTATTTACATAAATTCACAATTATGATATTTTTTATTCTTATAGAAAATGAAACAGTTTTTCTGGACAAGAAGTAGGCTTCTACTCACTGAACGTGTTGCTTTGGTGCCTCAATATGCATATTCACACGACCCACCAGCTATTAATTTCTAATTCATAATCATATGTCAGAGTCATGACAGATGAGCTGATAAGTTCATGAACACATATTTCATGTTCATATTAGACAGGAATTAAAAACAATAAACGAGTTGATACAGATTATATGGGAATGTGTATTGCACGTCGATGTGCTTACACACCTGCCTCCATTCGTGTCCTTCATTTGCATCCACCGTAAACAGGAATTGAATGGGCAGCAGCCACAGATGTAGACATACGTGAGGAGAATGATGAGACTTCAAAGCTGCGGATGTGTCTGTGTAACTTGGAGATAAGTGAAATCATGGATGCACGCAGGTACATGAAAATACAACTGAGTTACGAAAATATGGTGTTGCTAGGGTTGTTGTTTTGACGCCTAACGCTCTTCCCTATATCAAATTCTCGCATACATAATTGAAGGCAACCAGCCAACCAGTCAGCCAGACTGCCAACCAACTAAACAAGCAAGCAAGCAAGCAAGCAAGCAAGCAACCAACCAACCAACCAACCAACAAAACGACCGACCAACCAACCAAACAAAGAAACAAACAGCCAACCAAACAACCAAACATAAAACCAATTTCATGTATATGACAGGGAAATTTAACCTCCTCATTTCACATGGAGGGTGTTAGCTACAAATGCTCCAGAATAGAAAAACACAGATTTGTCATTTTGAGATTGATCGGAAGAAATGGATCAATATTTGTTACGTGAAAGGCTGACAACAAAGCAGCTCGAAGCAGGAAAATTTGCCCATGTTGCAAGCCGTCAGAACTCCAGATGCTTCACATGTTTTAAATAGCCCCCCAGACAACCCAGAATGGAAAGCATGATCTTGATAAGCAGAGCTCGTGCATACCGGCCGATCGTAATAGTAGTAGTTTGAATGGGTCGATCATATAACACCCCGAAGCCTCCAGAAAAGGCCAGTTTTATTATTTTTAAAAACCCATAAACATTGGAATGCTCCAAATGAGCCACAGATAGCCATCTAGACGATCAAGAAAAGCAAGCAGATTGTACAGATTAGCAGATCAATAATCCTTCTTCATAGATACAAAAACCCACAAACCACTTCTCACGAGAGGTGATGACATTATTAATGCCAGAACCATCCAGAAGTGAAGCGTTCCGTCCAGTAACCACCGAATCAGAGAGATGTCTCCAGATCTAAAGCCAGATGACACACAATCTTACCCAAGTGTCCAAAACAATGGGAGTAAATGGAGGTTTCATCTTACGTGCGAAAGGTGGTGATCATTATGGTTTGGATCTGTCGACCATCCGACCCCCGAAGACGAGACCAGACTAAAGCAGAAAGACCTTAGGATGCTCTAAATGAGCTACAGGGGACTGAGATAGTCTCCCCGATGACTCAGAAAAGCAAGTTGATAGGCCGAAACACCACACAAACAAGAGCTTCTCAGGAGAGCCGATTATTATTTCCCGGCTAGAATCAGCCAAACGTGCACCGTCAGGAAATATCAAACCAGCCAGATAACTCCATATATGTAGCCTTTTCCCAACGATAGATCACTTCAAATGCCCCAAACGGGAGAGCATCTGGAGCTGGGGGTGGGGGCGGTGTTAGAGGTCATTTCATTATGGTTTAAAATAATTTTTCGAATTGTGCAATGCCTTTATGTAGTTATACTTTACGAAATTGGGTTTATCTTTAAAACTTAGCCCAAGCTTTTGTAGCGAGATCGTAAAGAGCCATATAGATAGATAGGGGTGTAATCCATGCACATTCTGTCTAAGACCAAGTAGCAAAATAATAATACATTATATTTTACAGCAGCGTTTCTCTCTGCCATTAAGTAATATGGAAGCAGATTGCCACCGACAGTCGATGTGAGATAGTACGTCAATTACTGCAAGATTGAGAATGTGTCTGAATATGGTGCAGCCACTGTTTATGAGGATCATAAAGCACCTCTATAAAACCCAGCCGAAACCTTCAAATAGTAAGAGTTGTAAGTTGGGATTTGTGTTTTCAGCTGCTTGCTTTTGACAGTCTACCTTACTTACTGTCCCCCTTTATTGCTAAAAATACGTGTCGGATTAACTATAATATAGATCGGATAAGTATAATTATCTAACATTACTATAATTTTGAAGTGTGACTGAGCAAAATGGTTACCTGTTGAATAAACAGAAGATAAATCGTTACATAGACCATAAACACACGAACAAAAGTGTCCACAAGCTAAAGCAAATAGTTAGTATTGTTGTATCATAAATATATATTTATTCATTATCACTACAGCCAACACGCACAACACAAACCGAACATAACTGAACTGCTCACAAGTGAACTTAATTTCTTGTACATAAAACGACTAACTTTCGATATGTGATATTTAGAAGGTGCACAACAGAACAGGTTCAGAGACGATGGTATGATACATGTATATCTTTACAAATAAAAACAATAAAAACTATTTAAATGTTATTTGC
Organism: Streblospio benedicti; assembly: GCA_019095985.1. Classification (NCBI taxonomy): domain Eukaryota; kingdom Metazoa; phylum Annelida; class Polychaeta; order Spionida; family Spionidae; genus Streblospio; species Streblospio benedicti. Next base: position 9,279,687 of record CM032664.1, on the reverse strand, counting down.
GTTTCAAATACTTGTTCACAACACACACAGACGCAATCTTATCGTTAGCTGCATGCTCAAAGGTAACAGGTTGAAGTCTTTTCCAGATTTGATACAGTGCTAATTAACAGTGTAATTCGACCATGTTTAACGTACTGGATAAAATGCCATAAATACAGAGTGCTTATATGAATAGATTGTTTCACAAATATCTAATTAGGCGAATTAATGTGCGTTGAAGAAATAAACGCAAGTTCTATGAACAACAATTTTATGGTCCCACGCCACCAACAGGAAGCCTATTTTAGATAAGAAAAGAACTAAAATGTAAAATGGCACAATTTATGCAAACGAACATTTAATGAATCATACCAATATAGTCAGACGTGTAATTTATAAACTAACAAATGTAGCAAAACGAAATGAAGTGTGCAGCCTGGACTGCACCACGAACAAATATTTGTATCACCACATTCCTCCAGTTCACCATTGTACCCCCGGGCACCAGCATCGTGAGGGGTGGGAGGGATTCATGGTAGACTATCGTAATGGAAAATAAACTAAATCCATATATATGACTTGCAAATGAAAACAACTTCCTGGTATTAAGGCATCATCTGATATGTTATAAGACTTTTTTTGTAGAAATATTGAAATTGAGAGGGCACATGACTATGTCAGCTTAATTATTTCAATTACGTGACGTGATAAAGTAAAGTGAGAACTAGAGCATGTATTCAACGTAAAACTGATACCCTCGGCATGGTTTGTATAGTAAATGTAGTATGTGTTTAAATACACACCCCTCACGATGATGGGGCCCATGACTGTATCTACTATTTACAGGCTATACTTATAAATTTCTCTCTTGGCTAGAAACGAAAAACAACACAAACCCGGCTGATAATTTGAAGATTTGTATATAGGTTTCATTCCACAAAGGTGTACTGTCATTTATGGTGGTTCCACGCACAGTCTTGATACAGGAAAACCAAAATTTGTAGCACGATGCTACCACCGCCTACATAGTCCACAAACACTCGTATCTTAACCTGCGAGACCATGACCCACGCGGCCAAAAGCTGGCTCTCGTCTGACTCTGATAGATGTTAGGCCACTGGTGTATTAGATGGTCAATTACTAAAATGACTGTCATACCGGTAATTATCATGAAATTGGGATTCTATGACCAATAACTGATAAGAGTCTTGTTAACGTTCATAATTTGCTCTTAATGCAGCTCGGTGCTGAAGCAAATCTTCAATTTGAAGCTGTCACAACTTGATGCTTGTAGGTGAATGGATCTATATGTGCAATGTAAAATGTCCGCACAGCCGCAGCAGAAACCATTTCCCATGTGAATTAAGACGTAAGCCTTAATGACAGGTCTTGGATGACTTGAATCGATTAATTTGTTTCCATCTCGCTTGACACAAGCCAGGTGAAATCGATGAAAAATGCATATTGTGGCAATTTATGCATCATCACAATGACCAACTCCAATTGGCAATCACATGTGAATTCTCTTCAGGAATCTGTGATCCAATGTAACTGTTTTTAACAAGATATTTCCAAATATGAATCCAAAAATAAAACACATTCCATATTTCAACCACCCTAACACGTTAATATAGGTAGGAAAATAGTGTATGTGCCCAGCCCTTAGTCCCCACTCCCCTATAGCTATGCGCTCTCTATCTCGATTTCGTGGTCGTCGCGGTGGTGGTCGTCATCGTCGTCGCTGTCGCCGTCGTCAGGACCTTCGATCACCAGCACCTGCGTGTCTTGAGATGCGGGGAACTGGAAATTACGACAGCCAGGTAGCAATCTGAAAAACATATTTGTCATTGTCTGTATATTTTCATATTACCCAATCGGAGGACGAGTGTTTAGCCGTTGTTTTTTTTCTTCTTCAAAAAGCTATTGTCGCACAAAACAAAACACGGTAGACATACATTGATTCAACATAATTTATGTTCGATACGCAATAGAGCATTTTTTACTACTTGATTAAAGAGAGGCAAGGTAAACATATGCAAACAGAAGACAATACACAAGTCAGTACTACACATTATGCCATTCAAAAGATAGCCTGGCTGTTTGGGATTTGAACAAAATATGAAAGATGTCATATGTCAGATGACAAACAGTATTAAGAAGGAATCGAAATTGGAATTTACAAAGCTATGCTCCCATTATAGTCCATCTCCAACTACAGAAGATAAAGAGCGATAGAGATGGAAAGATGAGGAGGGACATTATCAAATATTCCAAAGTGTATCATTTTATATATATAAAAAAAACTTGCAGCGTATTACACTTTATTTCAATTCAATAAAAGTAATGTTCATTATTACAGGCGAAGAAGAACGTTGCCGTAGTAGTGAAAATACTAATTGAAACCGCAAAAAGAAAACCACTTCTCTATGAGTGCCTCTTCCATGGGCCTCAGCATCATGGGAGGGGGTAGGGGGTATATAATGGTCTACTGCTATCGTTTACAAACGCTATACCATACAGTATACAGTATATATGAATAGTCATGATGCTGAGGCCCATCAGTGCTCCTTCACGTGAAGCCTGACCTCCGCAGCACGAGCACGATCACGCCGAGGAAGGCGCCGAGCAGCGCGATGGAGCCCACAGCGATGCCCACGACCTGCAGCGTGGTCAGGCCGAGCAGCGAGCCGTCGTGCGGGTACGGCAGCGGCCCGTCCTGCAACAGACAGCATGGTTTCAATTGGT
>CM032664.1:9241538-9265354 GCA_019095985.1 Streblospio benedicti | reverse complement strand
GATTAAGTATGCTCTGGAAGCCTTATTAAGCGATGGGCACATTTGACCTTGCGGGCGTGTTCGCCTTTTAAGGCGTGTTGAGGTCTGTGGTGTCTACTACATTTTCCCGCATGCATTGACAAAAGTACAGTTGTGGGCACATCAGTAAGGGCTCCGTACGTTATAAGTACGCCGGCACAGGGAATGATTTTATTTTAGGTGGCCATGAGATCAACATCCATCGAACGTGCGTTGTACTTGCGTATAACTTATGTTCTACGCACCGTCTGATTACTGAAGCACGGTGTTCGCAGGTTCATGGTACAGAGAACGCACTGCGTGGGTACTGTATCTGTTCCGACAACGTGCGGCTAAAACCTCTGTGATTATATGACATAAGCGTAAGCTCTTCGCACTGCCTCCGTACGGTCAGACCATGACGTAGGGTGGTCGTAGAAGAAGTTTGGCATGCCATCTTCTTCTACGGGCACCTTACGGCCTTAAAAATGCTGCTTTTATCGCACTTAACACTCAAGGATCTTAATGATCTCCGTGCGTATTGAAGACTGGCTGTAGACAGCCCTTGCGGCGTAATGTGCCCTAGGCATTACATGGACTCAATCGAGAAAAGTGAAAACTGTACTCATAAAACATATATGTCCTGAATGTAAAATGTTCAACTTTATGAAATGGCCATATGGAGACACTTAGAAGTGAAAAGTGTCCATATGGAATGTTTCACCGCCTTATGGCCATGCACATTACGCCGCAAGGGTTGTCTACAGCCAGTCTACGACCAAAGACGCACGGAGATCGTAAGGATCCGTGAGTATTAAGTGCGATAAACGCAATATTTTCTAGGGTGGTGTAGAAGAATTTGGCATGCCAAACTTCCTCTACGACAACCCTAAGTCTTGGTCTGACCGTAAGGTGGCAGTGCGGAGACCTTATGCTAATCGTCGTATAATCACAGAGGAATTACCCACACGTTTCCGGCACAGATACACTACGGGCGCAGTCAGTTATTAAACGCACTACACCATGAACAAACGAATGCCGTACTTTAGTAATCACAGTGCGTAGAGCGTACGTTATATGTGAGTACAACGCATGTTTGATGCATGTTGATGTCACGGCCACCTGTATAAAATCATTCCCTGTGCCGACGCACTCATAACGCACGGAGCTGGTCCTGATGTGCCCACAACTGAACTTTTGCCAATGCATGCGGAAAATGTCGTAGACACCGCAGACCCCAACACGCCTTGCGGCAAACATGCCCGCAAGGTCAAATGTGCCCATCGCTTAAATGAATGAACACGTTATTCAGTGGAAGCAAACTGTACTTTTATTCCACACTGTTGGTTCCAGGCAAAACAACAAAGCTGCTTCTTGGAGCATGGCATAGTTGACAGTGGCCGTGGTTCACTACGTACTGGCCAACAATGATTCAGAAGTACGTGCTCAGAGATTACCTTGATATTGATGTTACGTAAGATGAGATCATTACCTTGGGTAGCGGTGCTGGCGGCAGTGTGCACTTGATTGGGTGGTGTTCGTACACCTCCCGAATCACCTTCTGCAACACAAACAGCAAACACCTACAGTTATAGCTGTAAGACCGTGGTGTTAGAGTTATACAGATATAGTCAGAATATACATTGCCACCTACACTTTAGGAAATATGCGCTATTCCCTATAGTTGTATTACATGGAACGGTTTCATATGAAAATTCAACAATCAGTTTTTCATTACTAGTCACCATTGTTTTTGTTGGGTTTTTATGTGACACAGACCAAACAGCATTACACACCGTCATGTGCTAAATCATGTGCAAAATTGACAACAAAAGTCAATGTGGGCCCAAATAAATGAAATAGCTATCAAAATCTAATAGAAAGTAAAACAAATTGTCCTGTTTTTTCATGTAAAATGGTATAATCATGTTGCTGACTCATATATTGTTGGCACATTATATATATCACGTTATTACGGTGTTAGGAGAGCTCAATGGAGAAAATTACACCTTGCATCAAAGAGATTGGAGTCTTAACGGTGTCTTTCTGCTGTATTTGCTTAGATTACACCACCGTAACAAGGATCTTTGGAGCATTGAGTACGTCAGTCGCAGATGCAAGCCTATGTGAGTTATTTTAACCAATACTCAAAACATACTGAACATAACGTGAATTTGTCACCAAGACAATTTTAAAATGCCTAAAATTTCCATGGCGCTAATCTCGTCGCCGAGTGTCGGCAAAGTAGAATAACCAAGGGACTAAAACTGGGTGTTATTTGGTTTGATATTAGCCGACCTCACATTAATTGAGCGACAGTGCGCGAAAATCTACGCTAACCATTAAGTAATTCGCACGCATTGTCGCCTAAAGTCGCGCCACTAGGGGACTCTTGGCATAAGACACAATATGGATGTAGTATATTGAAGAAATATGTCATGGTTTATCGGTCACCATGTATGAATGCATGCTCGAAAGTGGTGAATATTGCCCGAGCCGTAATGTCAGAGTACTATTTAATGCTAGTCTTACTTAGAAATATGTACGTATTACGGACCTGGAAGTTTTATTGAGAGAAAAAAATCTGTTATTTCATGTTGTAAACAGTAAGCATTTTTCTTGTCTCAATCCTCAATCATCTACACTTTATTTACAAGTAAATTTGCTGAAAATCCAACGTACCCACAATTCTTTAGCACTGGCATACATTTAGTTAGTGTACAGATGCCCAATATAATTACATACTGATTTACTTTTTTGAATAGATGCCGAAAGTGTGACCCACCTTTGGAGGGCACTATTGCCTGGTCTCTAAGGAGAAATATTGACTGGCTGATTTCGGCTCCAAGCCAATCAGAATGCAGGATTTAGGGGCGAGTTACAGATAGTGTTATAATCAAATTTACTGTATTCGTTTTTAAATGACGCAAGTATATGATCGCAATAGTCTACTCCCATTCGTATACAAGCTTTTACAAAGTCTGAATATTTTAGACTTTTAAAAGGGTACATTATCACAGACCATCTGCACAGTGATACAGAAATGATCTGTATCATGTAAAGTAGTTTTTAGCCGTGCAAACAGAGTTGCCCAGGCTATTATCGCCAAGACCAAGACAATATAGTGCACAATATTCGCCGTGCAGCTTGTAGTTTATCCGACAAAACGTATTGTCATATCGTCCCACCGCCGGCCCAAACCATATGTGATAATATGTGACGTTACAGTCCAAAATGGTGATGTAAACAATAGCCGATTCTCTGCATTTCCCCATAGATTTAAGTCTTGTTTGGGGCGTCATGACGTCGTGAGAACTGTATACAGGGCGAACAAAAATATTTCGTACACTGGAGTCTTAAAGAAGGCGATGAATTTTCCTGCATAATATGCTAAAAACGGCCGTGAAAAAGATGAATACATGGTTATGCAGAAGTTTAAAAAAACTAGATACGTTAATATTTTTTCATTTGTTCAACAAACTTGATGGTATTTTATTTATTTACTTTGAGGGACCACTCAAGGATAATTGATTGAATTGGGGAAGGCGATTCCATGGGGGTGGGCACTTCGATGGTCGTATACAGTACAATGTTTTAAAATTGCTTCCTCTATTTAAGCTCGGCTTTCAGTACTTTCAGTACTTTGATTAACTACCATATCACGCATGGGAATAATCCAGTTAAAATTAGATTTTTGGAATTTAATTTTCTAAACAGAGCCAAGACCCCCCGACAACTTAATTTCACCTCCATTATGTAATTTCCTGTGTGGCTGAATTCTCTGGTCTACCTGACATGTGTTGTTAGTGAATTGGGGAGCTTTTTATGTAGGATTTTGATGGCGAAGATATACATGTACCGGTGAAACATCGTGTGCTGCAGAGATATAAACAGATGACAATAATCTGGAAAACAACAAATATTTCATATCATGTTGGTATTCCCAATCATGATCTACACCGGTAAGATTAAATATAGGTAAGCTATACCAACGTTTACCAATGGAAATTGCTTAAACTTAAAATATTGATAGACAAAACATTCATCCATTTGGCCAACACAAAATATATTATCCAATGGCAGACCCAGGTTTTTGGAAGGGGGGGGGGGGGGCGGCGCACTTAAGAGATTTCATGGGTTTTGTACTCGCGGTCGATGGCAGACATGTTAAGAACCCTAGGAAAATTAAGTATTTTGGTGGGAAAAAAATGGGGTGGGGGTGCCCCCTGCGCCGCCTGGATCTGCCTATTGCCAACAATTCAAATTATGTTATAGCGGAAGGGACGTCTGCCACACTATCGACATGTATATTGCATCTTCCGAACTAATTTTACATCACAAACACCACCTAACAGTTTGTAAATTGCAATCCCCTGTCATTATTTGGTCATTTGTCTGCACCTTTCCCCCATCAGTCCACTGCCTGTCACTGCATCCTCTGTATGAGGCATGAGTTCCGCACAATTGGGGAGTTAATTCACTGCGAGGCTTTAATAAAGGAAAGTGCGGAGTGTGCACGCTCCCTGGATTTCTGATAAATGCTGGTGAAAGGGAAAGGTTTGGAGGATTACAATACGTGCGAGCAATTGTTGTCCTACTGCATTTTGTAATGTGTTATTATAAGAACCCATCCTTTAACATATTACATAGGTATTATTAGGTCAAAACTTTTAAGTTTATGTTCAAGTGGCAGTTCCATGATTTCCAGGAAGCGGGAGATGCCTCTCATGCACCACATTTCGTATTTTTTCCTAGGCTGGACCAGCTAGGTCCTAACACCTCAAGTTAAGTGGCTAGCTGGCTATGGAGGCTATATGAAAAATATACAAGAAATGACTGTATATAAACATCACCAACACAATGAACACGTTCAAGGCTGAAAAATGTCTTACCAGAAATTTGGCAAGTCAACTGCCGAGCAACATTGATAGAAGCAAACGGTAGCAAAGTAAGTAGTGCAAGACTGGAGAGTAGCTTGTCCCCACCATGGTCAAATTGATAGGATAGTTGCCAGAGAATGGGAGACGGCTGATCATCCAAATCCCCAGATCCCCAACTGTATTCAGTGAAACCTTGTGGGGGTCGCGGTTGATGGTAACAATGTGCATTCGTTTTATGTATTAGTCTATAAGTCGTAAATAATAAGCAAAATTAAAACGAATATTACTGTTTGCCCAGCAAATGTGGAACAGAGTTATACAGAAATTTGCACACACGTGTGCGAAATATAATCTTGAATGAGTACTCATCTCAAGTCCCATCTACTGCATGATACGAAGCCAAAATCTCTGATATACGAATGCCGGTGACGATCATCTTTCCCAGCAGAACGTGAACGTCTCACCCTCGTTAGAATGATCCATGCGTTCCGTGCGACCTCCTCATCCATCTCTAGTCATGTCAAATTTCAAACCACGACATGTAATCACACTTGTTTCACATTATAAATGCATTTCACCCTTGTTGCGAATGCTCCCTTCAGTTATTCAACAGAACAAATACACTTTACACTTAGTTTTTTGAAAGTGTTACAAATAGAAAATTACAGAAATGCCATGAGCACCCTATTTGATAAAAAGCTGATTCCATTGAATTATACATGCTCGAGTTGGTATTCTATGGATGAGACTATATGTATTACATTCGAAATTATATCACAAATTAATCTTTAACCGAAAAACTATTCTAGTAGGGAGTGTTCATATAGTACTTGTGTGGGGTGGGGGTGTCCGTAAAACTGAGGGAAGGAAGTGAAAAGGTTTACTTATGCCAAGGGGGAGGACAAAAAGGTTTTATGATAATGGATTGCACAAACATATATCTTTCTGGAAGTGAACGTTTCAAAGATGGCTGGAAGTAATCCGGAAGTTGCAGAAACCATTATGAGATTTCTTATTTTTCTGTCAGTTTCGTTTGAAAGATGTTGGTTATCGTTATCACTCTGCTGTAAGCTTAAACCTAAAATGTGTCACTAGCTATAACCATTATGCCTTTCCAGGAAACCATCACGAATAGAATTCTCTTAAACATGTTTCGATTTGGTATGTTGTATTACGACGATTCCCCCAATTTCTTGGTTATATAATGTTTGGGGGTCCGTCCTTCTGACACAGTAACTTCTGTAGTTATCTCCATAGTTTTACACAAACCTAGGTCTCCAATAAAGGGCAAGTCATTTCGATTGTGTATATTGCATGACGTTTATAAATAAAACGTAAATAAATGTAAATGTGGTGGTTTATAGTCGTGATACAAGTCTTGCTCTCATGACTTTACATTTTACACCAGGTTATTGGCACAGTTATTGATCATCAATTGATCATCTTTCACATACCTACACCGGCAGCTCATTCGGTGCTAATCACTTACACAATCACCCACTCACGCTGTCAACCCAATGACCTGTACATAATTAACGTTTGCATGCCATAGAGTTGTGTGCAACTATTTAGGTATGTGCTTCCTCAACAACCACAACCAGACCCGACCGGGAATCAAGCCCATGACCTTCTGTTTATAAGGTCAAATCCCTACTCACTCGTATACAAAAGCACAAACAAAGGGGAAGAAAAAAGTTACACTTCCAGGTGGGAGCACACGAAAAGGTCTACTCTTCAGGTGTGTGTGTGTGTGTGTGGGGGGGGCATGAAAAGTTTCAACCACCGAGTTCGGAAAATTACTGACCCCCAACACTTTATGAACACTGTCGTCGTTACACTTTGGTTGTATAGGAAGTCATATGGGGAATTTATGTAACATGTAATCCAAATGATTACAAAAATGAAACCGGATATGTGCTAGACCTTTGTTGTAAGATTGCCACAATGCTCACATTATAAAGAATATACACATAATTGTAATAGCAATGGGATAATAAATATTTTGTCAAATGTCATATGCAAACACAAGTTGCATTCAACTCTGCAATGCTAAATATAGCCAAAACAGTGGCTAGGCACATGGCTGACTCTTAAGGTTTGTAGTTTATATACTGAGGCGTCTGCTTAACTATATATGGACTTATACAAGTACAAGGTTGTTTACATTCACATTTGCATGTGAAGTTGGATCATGTGATAGAGTGTGTGACTTCAGTATAAAGATAATGGTCACGCAATCTAAATATATGGATAACCAGAATGACTGTGTTGGATTATTGTTAAGTGTGACTTTATTTTATAATATTTACAAATGGAAATCATTTTCTGCAGGACTCCACATGGTAATGTATAGATACACAGACGAACCATTAGTATGCTGTGTGAAAACTATTTTGTGCTACTCAAAATAAGAGATCAATGTATTTACTTATAAAAACTATTGTTTTCTTTATGTGGAATGCTCATTATTATAAATGCTATAGATCTATTCTGCCTGCGAAATCAAAAACTGATATTGCGCATTTATGTATGTAACATGCTATAAATTAAACCATCGAATACGCCTACTGTTTCTAAAGTGTTTATGAATATATTGCTTTGCATTTATATTTATCAGTAACTAAAACTTTGACTCATGCAATCACTCAAGACTTAGCACGGAGAAATCCACGTGCATTGCCATATGGTTGTTTTGTATGCCTTCGCCATTGATTGTCCAGAGGGCCAATTTGTGCAGTCCTATATCATGCTATTTCTTATTAATAAACATCGTGGGAAATAATCAGCTAATAGCGTCATATGAAATTTGCAAGTGTATTTCATACTACTTCAACCACCATGTTCAATGTTCACGTAGTTTTTGTCACCTTTAATACTTCGTGAATTTTGTTTAAGCTCGAAATAGATGAGGATGCATTGGATTTTTAAAATGGACATTTTGCTATATGTTATCTATTTAGCTCTAGGCTATTTGGCCTCAAGTGCAAGGGTGCCCTCTACTTATTGTTTTATGATGAAATCATCCAGCTGATACAGTCATCCATTTAGAAAACAGTTATCCGGTATATCCATACCGCCAATAAAACCCAAAACACACCATTATAAATAATGACAATAACTATACAAATACCACACTCACGCCCGGGATTACAAACTAAAAGTTTCCCAACCATTTCAGGTGATTGCAAGACGATGTTGATGGCTTCAGGACAGAGGTGAACATAATAACATTACTACACAACTCACTCAAGATGGAATATTATAACTCTACAAGCAATCTCCACTACTGGAATGGTAGATCAGTCTAGAGTCTCCTAAACTCAGCATGGCTAGCAGTGGGTTTGTGCTAGGCCTGTTTCAGCAACTGGTGTACGCCGTGACGGTGCTAGCGGCTCTAGCGGTGTGCATCAGTGTAGGCTGGGCCTCAATGTCTCCAAAGGGCAACTGTGTCCTCTACGCTGACATGACAATTCAGTTGGGAGAAAATGACACCATCAGGTGGGTCGTTGTTTTGCGTTCGTTTCATTTGTTCAAAGGTCTATTATGCTATCGTTTGTGTCATACAATCCCACCAGACGATCTTACATAGATGTAAAATGTCGTCACACAAAACACTACGCACATGAATGGATATGTTATTTTCGTTTGAAGGGATTTTGAGATACATGAGACCATTATGTACTGGCGATATATGTAGGGTAAACCAGCCTTTTTTCGGCCCTTTAAAGGCCGAAAACTGTCACCAATATGTAATGGCGATATATGTAGTGCTTTTTGCTACATTAAAATATTCTTTTTGTTTACAAACATGACGTATAGAACAAGTTGTGATTTCCATATTCAGGATGCAGCAAAAATAGACTACATTTGCTTATTATGATCCCTGCATTAGCATTGAGGCCGCAGTAATGGATGACTCATACTAAACCTAAACATCTCCAAATGAGCGTAATGTGTGTTTTTCTGTTTTCCTGTTTTAATCTATATACAGAAGCACACCTTGCTGTGATACATTTGATTGCGAAAGAGGTTGAGCTTTGGTATTAAACTACCAGAAGTCCATGTATGTGTACTGGATGATATTTATTGTTCGTATTCATCATCATTATATGATTCTTCTCTATCTTGAAGAAAAGCCCACGGTTTGGCATGTTGGGATCATTCAGTCCAGTTAATAAAATGGAAAATTGCCTTCAGCTATTTCAACACCATTATAGGAATGTTCCCCATATAAAAACAAAAGTGTTAGTCAAATATACATTGTCCATGACGTCATTCCCCACTAACTTACAACATTACGCTTCTCCCGTTTTGTGCAATACCATTGTAGGAATGTGCCCGCTATTTTCCCGTGACGTCACTCCCCACCAACATACACCATTATGTTTCGTCTGTATTGTGACTGCATGCACGCATCCCCTTCATCGGATCCTGTGTTCTTTTCGATACTGGAACTGCCTTCATGTATTTGTGCACCCCAACCCCACCCTCCCCTCTTATTTAGATAATGGCGTGGGTTTGTGTGTCGTCTGCTTCAGGTTCCGGCACGCCGTGTGGGGCGACCAGCAGACGTGTCTGTACTGCACCTTCCTGCCCGTCACCGTGCTCGCCTACACCGCCATAGGTACGTGTCACGCACACGCACGTGCTCTATATAGTGTACTGTTGTTATAAAAGCTGTTGTCTAACTAAATGAGCATATCAGTGGAGGTTTCTTTTACTGCTGAGTGTGTGTAGGAATATTTAGTGGTCACCCACTAACACATAGCATCCTGTCTATGATGGTAATGGTAAACACTGTACATAATGGTTCGCGTTTAGTATTTCCCTTTGAAATATGTTTGAATACTAGTGGAATGAAGTTTGGGATACACATTGAAATAAATAGATTTACTTATGACGTTCAATTATACGCTTGTGTTGTAAAATGAATACCTCCATGAAAACAATTACACTGGCTCAGCCATTTAAAAAGATGTTCGAGGGCCTCCTCAGTTAGACAATTTCTTAGATGAGACCAGTTGAGGTTGGTCCTAATTTATAGACAGGTTATGCTGGTCAGTTATGCTAAGTAGTATTCAGAACATTATTTTCTTTTACATTTAAAGTTATGCTATTGGACTTCAAGAGTGCAGGTAGGTGTATTTAGTATGCGATTCACAGCTTGCTGTTGGCAAAATGCCACAGCTGCCACAGTTCTTAACATGTGTTTGAAATCTAATTATTGTTATGCATGTATTTTGTTTACTTCGTTATGTTCATGCAGGTAACTTATGTTAAAACAAACTTAATCATGAATGCACAGTAGATTTATCAGCAGATCATATATTGTAAACAGTGCATGTTAAAAATGTCAACCGTATCGTTGCGCCGTAATCGGTAAGTGCATCCCATCATATTGTGACTGTGCCTGCATGCAGCGTTTGTTCATGTCATATCGTGCATAGTGTGTGTTACATCGCGTGTGTGTCACTCTGTCTTGCTTGTGAAGAATCTCTCATCTCTATAGCTGACCACATGGCTTCTTGTGTTACAAGCAACACGCTACGCACGGAAATATCTGGCTTATCAACAAGCTTATTTCATATATATATGTTTTAAGATTACACAAACGCCACCCTAGAAGATCATGGCGATTTGTTTGGACTATTTTGCTAAAAGACATTGGAGAATGATTTAGCGTGTCTTTTCTCTTTAGAATCTCGAGTGACCCTGTACATAGCGCATATAGGGATGGAGGTGGGTGGGTTCAACTTTTCCCCCACATTCTCCCTCTTTGAAATTGCACATCGCTTTTATCCTCTTTTCGCACGTCCCACTGTCCTATATACGACCATCCCCTCTAGATATACTACACACTAGATAATTAAATTTAATATGCGCATATAGAGTTTGTTGTCAGTTTCGATTTGAATGTATACGCCACAGCACAGGTATTACGACACCAACTTGGGATAGTGAGTGTGGGAGGTTTTGTTATTTTATAATCACAAACGGTCTCATGGGTCTTACTTGTTGCACGGCGAATGTAAAAACAAATGCACTAATTTGCACCATTTTGGTACTAAACCTAGAACTTCACATGATACATTAGCTACAGAAGCTAGTTGAACCCCACGCATTATGTCCCCTCATGACTAGATGTGAGCCGAGATGATCAGTTCCTGTGCGAATCCGCTCTGTCTTTGAGCCAGCAGGCGTGATTTCACATTACTCTGCACGTCGCAAACGTGCCACTTTGTTAATTGCATCTATTACAGCTAAAAGGTTCATTTCGTTTATCAATTTCCATCTCTTAATGCAATTGTTGTGTCTTGTTTGTGGGTGTAGTTTGTGTTTGAATGCGTTTTGTTTTTCCATCAGTGTTATACACTCTAACGACACCCACATTGAAGTAGATTAATATGGTAATATCCATCAGCTCTAGCTGGAGTGATTACACAATTCCAGGCTTAAATAATCATAGTCAATTAACACTTACGAGTATTGAATGTACATCTACCCTGTGCATCTTGTTCTATCAATAGAAAATTTCACTTGACCGTCGAGAGGTCTGTTGTCATTTTGCTTTGATCACACCCAACAGCGACAAATATTTTAAATTAAAAAAAAATCATATTCATACATAATGTACCCACGTTCGAAGTCTATTATATATGGTGCCATTGTCTGACAATTGTTGGTGCTTGCAGGTTTCAGCATGTTCCTGAGCACGTGGTGCGGGGATGGCCAGCTAGACGCCAACTACCACACAAGCAAGGCGCAGCGGGCCGTGTTCCTCAAGTGAGAGGCTGTTTGTGATATTGATTGCAACAAGAACAATTGTTTCTTATGACTACATACCAGGTTCTTTTTCTAACCATACCTATTTAATATTTGAATCATACTTTATCTGTTATGCTGAAATGTACATCACTATAAGGGTGCTATAAGGATCACTATATGCATCTCCACCAATGGAAGGTGTTTGTATTGGTGGTTGGGAGAAGGGCATCATTTTCCCAACAAAAGATGGCATCCTTTAGCGTTTTATGCATAACTGTATGCGTTCCTTCACCCGTGGTTCATTAAACTCTAACCCACGGATCCATTGTACATCCACCATTATATTGTGACAACTCGGATACTTCGGAGCCACCTAATTCTCTATGTACCTTATCTACAGACAGCTTTTGCCCGCCACGCTGCTGTTTAATGTGGTGTTCTGGGTGTGCGCCACCATCTGCGCCAGCTACATCACGCAAGGCACGGCGCGCTGGTGTGACAGCATGAGGGACGTGCTCGGGTGAGTGTAGGACTCCTTATGGATGGAGGGGTTGAGGGATAAGTTCAGGGTATGGGAGTTGTTTTTCCACTATTACTCTTAGTACATACAGCAAATGTCATAATATCGTAACTCATTACGTCATACCCAGGCTCATAAAACACATTTAGACAAATTTTGCCGTAGATAGTTGGCCATCTTAGGTTGAAGTATGTTTTTAACATTATTTTGTAAACAGGTCTAGACCGTGCAGCTACACGTCTGAGGTGACGTGGGTGGGTCTGCCTGGAGCCAGCAAGGCATACACCTACCTGCTGATTGCACAGGTGGGTTATACTATTTTGTAAAGCATCAGTGGGGTTTAGAGTCATAATTTAAAAGTGTATCATAAATGAACATTAAGAAATGTTCCTCACTCAGCGCATGTACTCGTCCAATATAACCACGAACTGTCCCGATGTCACAATGCAAACATCATACATAAATCTTGTAAGGCAACCGCGTCGAGTTCTTTGATATAGTGAATCCATACACAAGTTAATCCATTCATTCACTATGTCCAAATAGTTTATTACTGTAACCTTTCAGATCTGTGCGTGGGTGATGATGCTGGCCATCCTCACGTCCGTGGTGATCACGTGGCTACGCATTCGACACGTTGCCAACTACAGGCGGAAACGGAGGCAGCAGAGCCGCCATATCTCGGGCGTGGACAACCCCAACTACGAACACCTGGCGCCGGAGGACGACGACTACGGCGAGGCCATGCGGCGCGCCAGCAAACTTGCGGACGCCAGTACTCAGGGAGGTGGTGACTTCGGTGGATCTTTGGACTCGTCCAGTATCAGGAGCAGTCCACTTGAGGGAGTGGCTGATGGTGATGGCGAGCGGAAGAGTTTGCTGGCCAGCAGGCACAAATCGTACGAGACAGTGGCTGATATACATGACTCTCCTTGATTGTTGAGTGAACGCATGGCTGATGTATGGGTTTGCATTGAGGACGAAGTGGCACATGGTTGTATTTTCTGTGTATGGTGAACACTGAACAGGTTTGCTAAATTAGGTAATTGGCTAGAAGTAGGGTGCACAGGCCAGGCTGTAGGTTGCATAGTTGCAAATGAAGTTGAAACTTACTGGTACTGATGAACACACAAGGAGAAAGTGTGTAAAAGATTCAGCAACGTACTTCTCTATTTATGTGATTAAATCATGTGAATGTGATCTAAAATATACGGCTTATTTGTTGAAATTGTTATGCTGTTAATTCTTTACAAACACAGATTTGGGGATTGTTTTAACCGATGATTCGAAACGCAAGTTATTTATCATGTGTATCAAAGACTTACATTTGTACATATTTGAACGCAAATTATAAAGGGTGTTTGTTTGTTTTGTGCAATTGTTTCAATGTGTGCAATATTAATATGTTTGAAATGTATAAAGCATTCAGTGGCAAGATGTCTACTTTAGTGTCATTTTTGTTTTTAAAGGCACGCATATGAACTTATATTGTATTATAATTATATTTTATGAAAGCGCATAGCCTCTCTATGATCGTTTGGACATTAGAAAACATTTTTGATGGTTTACCAATTATTTGATATTATTGAACCATTGTAAAATTGAGGTAATGTTATGCCAGAATAATCACTAACATTTTTCTGTTAATGTTGTTATGAAATTAAATTACATTAAAACTGTTACAGTTAGTATATATCTATAGTTGCTGTTCCTATTAATTCATGGCTGAGTTATATGATCATATTCACAATGCAATATTTGGATTTTTTCTTCTAAATTTTAGAAAATACTGATACTAAATTTAAACATCATGCTTCTACATATAATTACTGTATAGGCAAGTCAATGAACCATAATCGCGATTTCAGTCTATACCAGGTAGAGATGGCAAACCCTCTTTTAAGCAGGCATAAATTAGGGCTCTATCATAAAAAAACGATCATGCATCTGGAAACAAGTGTCACGTACCAGACATTCTGCCCTGAAGCACTGTACCCAGTTGAGGCATGTGTCGGGTGCAATGCGGGCATGGGTCAACCGGTCAGTGCATGCCTGCCACGCCAGGTGCTGACCGCAGCACCCACCACAGTAGAAGTGACCACGGTCAGGGAATGGTGCCGTCTCCTGCAATATAGCACAACACATGAATGTCGGTGATGGTAAATCATAATGACTTTGAAGATAAGTTTAAAAATCACAATTTGCATTCCTAAGTTTTGCACAAGTTATAAAGGTGTGTCAGTCTTAAAAAAGGTGATATGTTTATCCTGTAAATGTTGACGTGACACACGCCACAGAGTCCGCACTGACCTGCTCTGTCCAGTGGCTGCCTCCTACACCCGTGATGGCCGCGCCCGCGCAGAACCCTGCAAGCACAAGCAGCACGGTGCACACAAACACGTGACACGGCCATGGCACTGACACCAACAGGCAGGGTGCTTATGAATTTGTCTTTTCCCTGCATAAAAAGTGCACTCGTGAAATCGTCATATAATAGCTATCATCAACCTATCCTTTGGGTAAAAAGATAAGATTTCCGGGGGCAATAAGTTGTGAGGTTGGGGTGGAGTTGAGCGAGATATTGAGGGTGGGTAGGTTGGGGATTATGGGGATGGGGCTGAAAACGAGTGAGTATTTTAGAAATTCGTAAATGCGTTGGGACGAAGACATTAGACAATGTTAAAACCCATATGCCCAACAGGTTCGTGATGAAAAGAAGGGCGGTTTGTAACCCCTGTTCCCATGTAGTCTGCCGATGTCTTTTGTCCCTTGTGTATTTACCATACATGTAAGAAATGCTATGTAATACAGTTCCATTAACGTAACAATATAAAATTGAGGTATATTGTGTCACGTGGAACCTCAAATCGCTGCTGCTCTGATCAGATGATGGAACAACCACACTGAAATGAAGATGTGGCTGTGCAAACATTGTACACTGTTGGCATTTGTTCAAGGTACCAAAAGAAAAAAAGAAAAACCTGATGACATTTATGTAAAAGGGTTTGACATTCAGGTTGATACTGATAAAAGTGCACATATTGCCTCACATCGCATAATTAACACACACAGGCCTGGTTCTCATAATTGCACATGAGTGAAACGACATATTAACTAAATGAAGAAGTCGTGCGTTTCATGTACAGATTAACCCTAACGCCATGCCCAAACTAACAGGTTGCTGAAAAGTGTGATAAAAGTAAAATCAGGATGGAGATTTGGCTCAACGTGTGTTTGCCACTCCTTTCACACGCTATTTCACACTTCCCCTTCCGTTTGCTAATTTATATGTTCGCTCACTGTTGAGTGGTGGATAATACTTTACAAACATGCGATGCCACGGTCTTGCAAATGTAATTGACATTGTAAACGCTCATTGTCCTTTTCAAGTAGTAAGATGACAGATGAGGCGAATTTGTGCTCAGGTATCTTATTTGGCGTGCGAAGTGGAGTTGCTATGGTAAAATTACCTTAAAATTGGTGATTTGTGAATTCTAACTTATTCAAGCTGCAGAACTGCTAACCATATGAATACAGTCTTTAGATGTAATCTATGTCACACAGGTGTAACCTCAGGTGTAACACGTGGATATAGCCGATAGGAGTGGTTCCAGAACATCCAACTACATATATTCCATATAGTAGTATTGTAGTGACTGACACCACCGCAGGTATTGTATATTGTATGTTTGATCACAGTTCTTGCATTAAAATATGAATCGTACACATAAGGTTTACAAATACAAACGAGTGATCAGTCATTCCTACCCTCAGTTCGTAAAATGTCCAGAGTCACACTCACAATGCAAACTGCTCCGTAAGACCATACAAGTAACCAGCAAAAGAGAATGACGTGATGACCATGAATGAGCTTCACAGGGCTGACTTGGATGACATTATAGTATAATATAACTATAATATGCCAATTCAATGGTGTTTTCTGGTTTATTTTAATACATCTATTCCCTTTCAAAAATAGGTTTGAATTTTAATGTAATAATGCAGTTTCATTTGGGTGAGTTTACATTTTCTACTCCACACTTCTTCACAGAGCTATTTGGTTAGATTTGACGTACTTCCTGCATCCTGTGAGGAGAGTAACCTAATGAAACGCTGATGTGTGGGAAATGGAACACCATATCCTCATATTGGGTAGTAAGGTAAGGATTCTATTCCTGTCGTACCTGGTACACATTACTGGACACTAAGAGTAGCATATGATATATGCCACAAAATGACAATAGAGGCATTTGATTTGTCCCTTTGAAGAGATGCTTACAAATGATGTGTATTGTGACAAAACTATAAAAAGTACTGAATAATACAAATGTATTCACCGAAATGGCATTTTGGTTTGCGACAAGATTTAAACACACATACAATTGCAGTGATTAAAACTCAATCAACAAACCTGTTGGGCGGACAAGAGGCTGCGTATGTCTACACGCTCAGGGAAGACGTGACTTGACAGTTGGCACTCCCATTAGGAGGCAGGGCACCAACATGTGACGAGTGTTTGGTGTTCAACGAAAAACAAAACAAAAAACACAACAACAAACTCAAGTCATGGTGACCTACTCATATTGGCCTATTATCACGGATTTTTTTCTTTCGCTGAAATGTACTAATGGATGTTGAAGGTCGCACTCTGTTTTCCCACGCGCTCGTAAACTATAAGCATCAATGGCAGATCAGAATTAAATTGGGGTGGGTGTGGTGTGTGTGTGTGTGTAGGGTGTGTGTGTATGTGTGTGTGTGTGTGTGTGTGTGTGTGTGTGTGTGTGTGTGTGTGTGTGTGTGTGTGTGTGTGTGTGTGTGTGTGTGTGTGTGTGTGTGTGTGTGTGTGTGTGTGTGTGTGTGTGTGTGTGTGTGTGTGTGTGTGTGTGTGTGTGTGTGTGTGTGTGTGTGTGTGTGTGTGTGTGTGTGTGTGTGTGTGTGTGTGTGTGTGTGTGTGTGTGTGTGTGTGTGTGTCTGTCTGTGTGTATCTTTTATTGGGGATGGGGGTACACATTTCGAAACCATCTTCACTTTCGCTACCAGTTGCACCATACACAATTCATGTTTTTGTTTGTAAAAGAAATAAAAAAAAAAAATAAAATAAAAAGGGATCTAACGCTGCACGTTGGTTACAAGTATCCTGAATTTTTCGGGATTTCAACAAATAATATTCGGTACTTGATATTTGAAAGGAAAAAAAACGAACCAGAAATCTGTTCTTGTCTCGATTGTACATTACTTGAATCAAAAGAACATAAAGAATAAAGCCTCACTGTGACACGAATAATGAGTTTTCCGTAGATAATTACAAGTGTCAGGCAAAGTGGCCTCCCGGGATGGCAGCGGCAACATTCCAATGAGACCACCTCTCTATAGGGTCCTTCGGTTGGTGTTGACAGCACCAATGTTTATCACACGTTCTTTAAAAGTAATTTGTGATCATTGCAATGAGTCTTACACTAATTAATGACAGCTTCATTTGGGCATATAGTGAGGTAGTCAACAGCCAGCCCACTGTACAAATGCTTTTATGTGAGCATCAAAATGAAATGCCAGCTGCAGACATCCCGCGAAATGAGTTGTTATGCCTATGTGTCTTTTTAGTGTGAAGACAAAACAAGATCTGTTCTCTCAGTTGATTAACAGCTTTTAGCGTATTTGACTGTGCATAACACACGAAGGCATAATTGAGGCACATCTGCCTGGTTTTGGCCCAAAAATTGTTATCTCTTCTCTGGAGAGGTGATTGTGACGTTATTTTAGGCATGTGGGCTCCCGTTATGGATTATTGAGTCATTGATTTGGATCATCGTCATGCTTTCCGGGGTCGTTTGGACGTCTCCACTCGATCATCACAGGCCTTTCCTCTCAAAGGTAGCATTTGTTAGACAGCAAAACATAACCAGCCGCAAAACATAACTGGTTAACGCAAAATGTATACACAGCCCCGAAAATGGTCTAGCTGACGCAAAATATAACCACTGTCGCAAAATATAACCACCAGAGAAAATGTGCGTTATTTTCAACATACAGCAGAGAGAATTTTTGTTTTACTAACCTACAACGGTATCAGCTATGTTTACACGAGTTATCCAATGTTTAGTGCTTAGTGTCATTTCGAGGTGGGTCGTGAGGGGGTGGGGTGGGGGAGTGTGGGTTCTGACGTCGGTGCGGATGTGCTTCTGACAGGTTGAGAATGGAACACACCAATATCGTGACCTATTTTTGAAAAAAAAACGTGACCCACAATATACGTTTTGTTTTCAAAAAGTGACCCACCATTAAATTCCAATTTCTGATAATTTTATAACAATGTGGGATATTTTAGCACTTGTGGAGTTTAATCATATTCAATACTAAAAAATACCTGCTATAGAAACTTTTAAAGCAAAAGAACAATGTACTGCTGTTGCTGCTGTTACTACTTAAACGCACACATGGTATCTATTTTCTATACTACTGAACTGCATCTAATGCTAGGAGTCCAGTAAGGGTGGGGACAAATGATTCCAGTGCAAGCTATTGTAATATGATCTAAGCCAAGTGTCCTAAAAAGAGTGCCTATGCTCACACACTTAGTTATATTTCTCACTAAATGCCACGTGTTCCCCTCCCATTTCAGGCCACAAACTGTTATGGTGTTTCTTCTGTAGTATATCTACTATAAAAAAAGACGGCATCCGAGGTCTTGATATATAAAGAGACACACTATAAATAGAGACACTTTTTTAATGGAATAGAACTCAATCTCAAGGCCAGGGAGGTGCCGCTTCCTAAATCATACAATGATATATATATGCTGGCCACAGTTCTTATATACTAAGATCAATTAGGGCTACATATATTCCTGTGTCTCATCACCTTGCAAACCACAAATGCGCACACTACGTTTGACCACAAGACACCATAAGTTCAAACAAAATGTCTGCATACATAAAGGCTTCACACCTTACAGATTTGTTGCCAATATTTTACTCATACATAACCCACACAAATGCAACAGTGAACTTACATATTTTAAACCAGCTTTAGACATTACGCACTCGAGTCTACCCTCTACTGTATGAGTATGTGCCATGTACACTGTAAAACAGAGTAGTAGGCAATTTGGTGATTTTCCGCATAAACTAACCGCCGCATGTCGTAAACCAGCCGTCTATTGTGGCTGGTTGTAACCTTGGTTATATTTTCAGTCTATGGTTATATTTTGCGTTAACGCAAATCATAACTGGTTATATTCTGCGTTGGTTATATTTTGCGGTCTAACAATATTGCTAGTGTTGCTCATAAAGATGTGCATGTTTTCTGGTTTTCTGTTTCTCAACGGTCCCGTGAGCCAACATTGTCATCCAGTCCATCTGAAAAGCCACAGAATGTTTTACGGATAATTCCATAAGTGTTAGCCACAAACTATGCACAAAAAGCACCATAAAAAGCTACACGTTTCCACGACGATCAGAGAAAGAATAATAGTAACAAAGCCTGCCGTTGTATTTAACCTTGCTGCAGTCAGTCAACAACGCCAAGAGGAGATAAGAAGAGAAAGAAGAGAAAGCAAATGAGAAGGCTGTCCCGGATCATTAACATACGTCATGTTTCGTCTGCCGCATGCCATTTCCCATCACCTACTCCATTTTCCAGGACATAACGGCATAGTCATCTTTGCTAGCAGCTGCTTCATCTGCTCTGACGGCTTGCAAGGCCGGAAGAGTTGGGCCTGCTTCGTCTTCAGACTACATGTACTACGTAATAAATACTGATCATTTTTAGCAGAATCAGCCAGATCACTCTAAAGTGGAGGCCAGATCACCCACGATCCACCTAAAAAGGACACTTCTGGCGTGTTTTGGAGCATCTGGAGCTAGCATCGTAAAATTGGTTGTAAAGCACACCATACACATCGGACTAAAGCCAAGGTGCGACTATATGCAACGGTTTAGACACACATGGCTATTACTCTCACTGCATTTCACGGTTGAAGATCGAGTAGAAAAGCTTTAGATTTTGCTTTCTTTCAGACATTGCTATGAAACGTTTGTCACGGTAAGGAATCATGTAGCAACATCGGACGCAGTTTCTTGCTCTGTTGCTGTACTATAGGTGTGTACACAACACGATAAATGCCACAGAGTGCCGGATAAACTGTTGTTTCACGTAAGTGAGTGATGCCGATCACGGCCCACCAATTTAACCATGCTCCAGAAACTCTGCGCATCTACATGTCAGAAGGCATTTGTACACTTTGACGGTCCATTTATCAAACGACCATCACATAATGTACGGCAATATAGGATGTCGTCGACCCTTTGAACGAGTCTATTCCAGTAATGCGCCTTAAGTGTACAATCTATGAATGGGGTCACTTTGGCATGAGTCATTTCCCTCAAAAAACGGGTCAGAGTTGTTAATTCATTAGTGCTTGATAACAGTTTTGGATGGGGTTAGTTGCCTACCTGACTGAACACCAGCCAACGAGCGCATGCAAATGCAGCACAAGCAGCTTATGTTGACGGAAAGATATATTTTATTTTATGTGCTTGAACTTTAAGATAACACCTTCTACTTTACTTGGTTGTTAAAGTAACCCTTGCCCAAGACGCGAAGGAGTGGCAATATTGATTTGCAACTGCCCAAGTGCTAGGAGTTTTGTGTGAATACTAGTGGCTGCAGCTGCCTAATACTGTACCAAACAAGATTAGCTTGTCGACAATAGATATATCCGGACAGTTTGGGATATCAGACAGTTTTAGAAATTGGCCATTTTGTTCATGGATGCAATAAAAGTACCAACGAGATCAAAAGTGCTCAGAGAGCACAGCATCACCGAACAACGTTGACTTTTTGGATAATAAAGATGTTTACTAAAAATGTTATGGAAATCTTGATTAAAAGTACTACACAATTACGTTATGCATGTAATCAGCCACTAAATAATCTTTGTGCAACCACTGTCTAATAATAGTGACTCCGTCATGCTACATATTGTGATCTTGCAGCAGCTTATAGCAAACAGCACCAAAAGACTTTTTCTGCCGCTATAATATCGATTTTCAGTATGCATTCGATACTAGTAAGAATGAAGAAAATGGTCCATAAATAGCCCTGTGGAAAGCACACTTTAATTGTGCCCAAAATCGAATCACGTTGGTGTCGCTTCATACCTCATAGTTGTGTAAAGTTTGAACGAAATCGATTCATCTGTAAACAACTTGTCCGAGACATACATACAAAATACATAATAAAAAAAAATACAAATACATACAAAATACATAGTTAGTTAAATGAACAAACACAGTGCTTTGCTTCAGCAGCTGAAATGACGCAATTTAAACTAGATTAAACGTCTTCAAAGAACAGAGCGTCGCTAGAACGACAATAAGATATGGACAATTATGATATGGCATAAGCATTATAAAAACAACAACTTGAAATTGCTCCCTGGTTTTCTTGGCAAATAGCCAAAATTTAAAACTCATGATGGTCTCAATGAATGTAAACAGTGAACCAAGTTTGAAGATTTTGTCTTCAAAGGCATTGATACTATTAATAAAAATGCGCCTTAATATGGAACTAAAATGCGGCACACTTTAATTGGCAAAGTAAGTCAGAGATGAACATATGTAATTGTCACTACATATGTGAACATAGAATGAGACTTGGAGGTCATGGTTTAAACTGTATTTAAAGTATTGAAGAAAGTAGCTAAGAAAACCTAAAATAACTAAACTGCTACACAATGCCATATTTTTGAGCCCTTTTCATCTCCACTTAGCAAAGGGCCAACGTTCACCGTCTAGGTTGTGGTCACCAGTCCCCTGTATAATTGGACGCCAATGGCCTACTGGAAAAGAGCACTTTGATTGGCAAAGTGCCGAAATTGGATACTGATGATGGTCACTAAGTATATGAGCAGTGTATCAAATTTGGAACTCATGGTTCAAGCTGTATTGAAACTATTGAAGAAAATGACCAAAAAATGCATGCTATAAAATTGCTTTCATGAAATCACACTTAAATGTGTGAAGTGGCAAAATTGAATATATTTGATGGACTCTAGGCATAACGGCATTGTACCAAGTTTGAATGTATTCATCCAAGCAGTTTTAAAGATGCTGTAGAAAACCTTCAAAATGAACCATGAATGGCCCCATGGAAAGCACACTTTAACTGGCAAAGTGCCCAAAATTGAGTCACTCCGGTGTTACAGCGTACCACATAATTGTGTAAAGTTTAAACAAAATCGGTTTATCGGTATACCCACTAAAATGTCCAGAGACATACAGGCTGTCTACATACATACATAATACGTTACGTCCATACATACATGCATACATTACATACATACATACATACATATATTACATACACCAATACATACTTTTCTACATACATACATACATACATTTTCATACATGCATACATACATACATACATACATACATACATTACATACATACATACATACATAATTTATACAAAATACACGCATACACGCATATAGTTATTGCAAACGAAGTGATCACAAGGGGTTTCGCTTCAGCTGCTGAAGTGACGCAAACAACGAGAGATCAGAATGTCATTGTGAAGCTTTATCATGAACACTCTTTGTTCTCCCATACATAAACCCCGAGAAAATATCACGATAATTCATATTATTTTAAAGGATTACCGTAAAAAAAACTACTCGTTCATCAAATAGTAAAATGCCCCTCTCCAACATGGCTTCTTGTCCATCAAATTGTAGTGGGGCAGGCACACCGCAGACGCGAGGTTCACTGCCACAAACATGTTGGCGGCTTTGGCCAGACATTTAACACAAGTTTCCTTTAATGAATAAGAGTTTTCTTTCGCTTGCCCATTAACTGCACGAATGTAATGTGCTCACCGAGGACTCACTCGGTGAAGGGACAATCTGTGCCTCTATTTTGGTGGTAATTACCATGTTTTATCCCCTTTTCACGTGTATACGCAAATATCGCAGTTTTTGTGTGTAATATGTAACACTGCTTTAACGCTAACCTGTGTTACATTTTAACCAAAAGTCAACGACATGCATGTTGGAAATGATTTGACAATGACACATAGGAATACATTACATCATTCATATTACGTTTGCAATGTTTTTTGCAAATTATGCATCTCGCATATGTTGTAACTACGTTTATGTTTTATTGTACGAGTCAACACTAATAGTTGTCTGCCAGTGGTTTTGTTAATATAAAAACACACCCGGTTAAGCAATTAGTAAGGCAGCTGACCATGCTCGAAACCTTGCACGTTTGTATATAGATGTCACGAATAATTATGGGATGTTAAACGTGACAATAAATTGCTCACCATCCTCCATAACATAAGAGATCTATCATGTCTTAATACAATGTCCGACGTGCTGTTATCTTGTCAGGGTTATCCAGATTCCATCTTTGAGACATTTATCAATAGCACGTTGATGGAAGAGATTAGTAACGTAACTAGGACAACTCATACACACAGAAAACAAAAGACGTACAAGTAATACCGTTTGCAAATTAGGTTGTACACCTAATACGTGCAATGAGAATTCTGCAGGTCTACGCATTATTTCCCTCAACTAGAAGCCGGCAATACATTGGCTGTGGCAAGACAGTGTCACAGGAGCATCTCTCAGCAAATTTGTC
>CM032664.1:9108378-9234559 GCA_019095985.1 Streblospio benedicti | reverse complement strand
ATTGCCAAGGTAGCCGATCCGAAATAGGGATTTGATGAGCTCGTTGAGAATGAAAACTTGATATATAACGATATTTTGTCACGATTCGCAGAGAATTTATTTTTCATTTGTCTATTATAGGGAGCAATTTACGAACTAATTAAAGTTACCAGTGTGGTTCGTTCGCTAACAAGACAAACTTGCGAGGTCACAAAAGCTTTCAAATGGTCCAAAATCATTGAACAATAAAAAGGTGGCAAAACCTTTCATGTCACGTCACGTGACTATCTGTGACGTGTACATGTGCAATGTGTATTTCATGAAACCCCCCAGTGTTCCATGATCTACTGCATGTCAACGCTCATTTGCTCTTGAAGCAACAGACTTCAGTTTGTGGGTTTCCTTAAAAGCTTTCCACTAAAACAAGTGCTCTAATAGTTGACATCTCCGTGGGAAAGGGTGTTCAGCAAGCAGCCCCGTAGATCTTCATTAGAAAGCATTTTCGTGTAATGCAAACAGATAATCCATAGGATGGGGCTGCACCTTGCACGGCTTGTTATTCAACATCACTGTCGTATAACTAGGTTTAGTGGTTTGACGAGCATTTGCGCAAGCAAATGGGCAATCACAGATACAAAGATAGGTGTAATCAAAATATTTATATTTTAGAATCAAAATCTTCTCATTCCAACTTGAAGAATAATGATTTCTTATGGCAGTGGACAATAACTGTACTAGACGTATTCGTTATCCAGAACATGGCATGCAGACCCCCCCTCCCCCCCCCCAAAAAAAAACAACAACAAAAAAAAACAAAAAAAACAAACAAACAAAACAAACAAACAACAACAAACCCCCCCAAAAACGGGGAATTTCTGTTGACATACGTCTACACGTTCAACGGTAGCACCAGACAAGCCGTACATTATGAATGCGTACCCTCTTCTGATCTCAAGATACATGTATACATATATAGTAGTCTGTGAGTCGGCGATGTTCAATAGTAAAGTGTAGCACCCGTGCACTCAATCCCTGTTTTCTTACGACAATGACACAAGTGGAAACACAATTATGTAATCATCTCTTGCTGCCACGAATTAATTAGCTGGCCGTAAATTAATCACGAGAAGCTGCGAATGAAGACGTGGCAATTTTACACTCTGCCGAGAACACATAATTAGTATGGATCTGTGATTGTGTGAGCCCGTGTTTTGTCAATGGCTTTTGTTCTGTACCAAACTGTGCCCGGTTGCTTTTTACCAGGACAGGTTTTATTAGGAGAGTTGTCACTGTGTCCACGGAGACCAATACAAGAGGTTTGAGTGATGAAAAAATGAGCTATTTCCGACCGTCTTACTTACTTACTTACTTACTTACTTACTTAATTAATTATTTACTGACTTACTTATTTACTTGCTTTTTGACATGCTTGATTGGTTGCTTTCTTACATAGTTAGTTTACTGGTTTACTTATAATATGAGTGTGACAATACCAAACTACACACTTTGAATAGATCACAATCCTAGAACCTTGCCAGCGATGATATTAAAGTCTTGTAGGAAATCATATATACCAACTTCCTCCGTCTCCTACGGAGACATAACGCACGCAGCAACAGAGAAACATAACAAACAGCATCAATTCTGTACACAGGCATGTGAAAACACAATGCAATCGGCTAAAGCATTGGAAACGCACGCAGCAACAGTGAAACATAACGCACGCAGCAACAATGTAACCGGAAGTGAGTCGTAGAAAAAAAAATCAATCATTTGTACTCGATCTTTGATGGTAAGTCAGTTTTCTCGTCAATACTGATGAAAGAAAGCGCATGAAGAACAAATAAACCCGTAAAAGGTGATTTCCCATAAAGTGCAACACTCAAAATGCATGAAAGCGCCCCAGGAAAGTGATTGCAGGCGAACTTCCAAAAATAAAAAAACAACAATGGCCACGTCCATCTCTTCGTAATTATATATAGATTGTAAACTAATTGTTTATCTTATAACCTACTTGTGCATGATGCACATTATGATTAACGGGCTTCCGAACTTGGTACCAAAGTCAAATTATGTTTATATGTGTATACAATGCATTGATAAATGGGGAACATTTTCTATTTTTTGCAACTTGATTTTGTTATTGATGAATGTGATACATCCACAGGCCGATTCACCTGGGGCGCAAGGCATGCATCACCCTCCCATTACTCAAAAATGCCATTTTGAAGGGGTTGTGATTTGACATGTCTGATAGATTTCAGGGTATATTAAAATCATGCATTCCACTGATTGAGGCTTCCATTTTCCAAAAATCTGGATCTGGTAGTGAGACACTAAGCAAAACAAACAGCTACTACATTCCTCCATGTGTTCATCGTGTACGAATGCATATAGACGTGATTAGTTAATCTTTTCACAACTGTGTACTAGACAGAGAAAGTAACTAGCCTATAGAACAAGAAAGATTAAGTGGGGGGGGGGGGAGCGATAAATATACGAGCACAGAAGCAGCTCATGAACAGAAACGAGGAGGCATATCATCTTTCCCACGTGTACGACCGTTATTGTAGATATCAGAAATCGTGCTGAGTGACTTTGACATGGGCAGAGATGTTTTGAAAATGATAGCAGTAGTTGCCGAAACAGTCAACACTAAGAATAAATGTTGTTGTTGTTGTTGTTGTTGTTGTTGTTGTTGTTGTTGTTGTTGTTGTTGTTGCTGTTGCTGTTGTGATGAACTAATCATGTCAACAGTTTCTATACATGTATTTGTTATCCATGTATTATTTAGGTAAGTTTTTATTGAACTGCAATCTTCTTACTTTTTGTATGGAGTAGCACGTACAATATTTGCCATCTTTGTGTCCATTTGTGTCGAATGTGGTGGCATTGATACATGACCAGGGCGATAGCATCTTGACAACTATGCTATAGATTCGAGCAATCAAGAAAGTTCATTCTATACATATTTGGATTTTGCATTATTTATTAGAATGTAATGTAATATACTTTTTAGCTGGTTTAAAAAAGCATTTAGAAATATGTATATACGTACGGTTATAGAAACATGAACTCAAACAGTCTTCCCCCAAGACATCCTAGAATCCCTGAATCTGCCACGGTATATTATGTATGCCATTCGTAGATAACCAGAGCTCATATGCGCCTATCAAAATGATTTCATCGTGGATAAATATTTTCGCACTTTCAAAAGTAGGCCCCATCTACAGCCCAGTGTTGTTGGAAGGTAATGCGAGCCTTTGACGGGGTATTTCCCTGTGGCAGCCAGCACGCCATTAACACCACGCAGCATCTGTGTATTAACTTCACGGGAGCGGATGCATGTTCCCAACTGTAATAGCTGAACAAGTAATCTAAATGCGGTTGTTAGGAACAAGGGATACAAAACGCAGCTACTTCTAGACTGAAATAAGTAATGATGAAGACACAAGGCGACTTTAGACAACATAGCTAGGAAATAAAGTTAAATGGCAAAGTGCTCTATAGGTAGACAAATGGGAGTTAAATGGTATATTAACCATAATCCCAGATATGCATACACTCGTTACTGTTGGGTCACAGTAAAATGGATACGTTACTGAAATATTGTCTTATAAGACGAAAACAACACAATAACAGTGTTGGTCACAGTAATCAAACCGAGAAATAGAATGAGGAATGACGAACACAATGCAGAACGGGACGAGATTATGTCAAGGTCATGTTTCCATTGTGAAGAGACTCCGCCATGTAAGCTTGCATGTGATCTTGATATTTACCATACGACTCGGCTGTAATATACTAGGAGCCAACAAATTACATTTGTTTGCAGATTCAGTGGAGTATGTGTGTCTGGGTGTCCGCCTCTCCCACATCAGTCCAGAGAAATGTTACATCATGACTAATTGGGTCACAGGGTGATCGTTTCTGTACTTGTCGAACATCCTAACCTGCATCCCCAAACCTACACGGAAATCCAAAACCAGGTATACGCAGACCGGGATCGGCCACTGAATGTGTAAAAGGACTGTATGTAAAGTACGCACGGCAGCATGAATTTGTAATATTAATGGCGATAAGCCACAATGAAGCCATGTGAAGCCATATGAACACATATTTACTTGTAAGGCAAGGCTGTCCACACACCGCAATACTGAGAAGTAACATTAGCCATGTGCTAAATGCTGTCGATTAGTCCAGCACATAGCAAGTTAAAGCATTATTACAAGCGGGGTATGGAATAATGACCACTCGCCCTGTGCCCACTAACTTTAGCCGGGGCTGTGAAAAAACCTGATCGTTTTTTGTCATGGCCCGCCTGTTGCCTATGAAAGCCGGCCGATTAGTATGTGAGATTTTTTTCGACAGCTTCCTGCCCTGCTGAAACCATGTTTAACTGCACCGTTGTGCATTTGTATAAATAACATTACAATGCCATGTCATCTTCTAAGTTTCCTTCAAATGCATACTTATTCATGTATGCATACTTCTAAGTTTTCGCTTGTCACAATCCATTACCAATTCATTAATCCTTGAACAGCTCTAGGACTAACTCATCCCTTACTCTACGTCTTAAAGTATAGCCTTGATATACCAGCTCAACTTAGAAGGCACTTCCTTGTTGCATTTGTGTCGCTAAGGAAACTACAATGTGGTTTAAGGCTGGTAATGGAAAGGACTAATTTGCAGATAGAGTGAAAAATAACCAAATATAAAGCTGACTTTATGGAATTGGATTTCTAGACAAGAAATCTGATTTGTTCATGCCAACATCTTCTAATTTTAGGAGACATTGGATACGACTCACTCACGATCGAACACATGCAATCGACACATGCATACAAGTTTAACATGGCAGATCCAGGGTGAGTGATGGGGTGGCGGAGGGGTTCCTTCATTTTCATGAGGATTTTGGCAGGACCGCTATCGATCGCGTGTACGAAACCCATGAAATACCTCATGTGTGCCCCCGGTCTTTTCTAAAATGCTGGATCTGCCAGTGAAGTTTAACTGTCAAAGTTACTAAAGTTTGTTTTATCTTTTATTGCTTGTGTTTCCTACTCACATGTTTCATCTTTATACGGTGGAGCCCGTGCCCTTAGTGGCTTTAAAGATATGATAGCCGGTAGCCGTAGTGGCAGCCTTAATTTTATTAATGGTTGATAAATCCTGATTGAGTAGGCCTATATCGATATGCTGGGGTAAAGTTAAGATTCGCATTCAAACGGCCACTAAAATATATAAGTAGGCCTACCGTCAGCTGAACACAAGTTTCTGTAAATTTTCCGTAAGAGGCTTTATGTAATTTGTCGCTTCTTTCATGTCCCACTACCTGATTTCCTTTATATTGTGTCGTAAATGTCAAACATCCTTTAAAGAGGTGGTCCGTGATGAAATCTAATGAAGTGTAGTGATTACCTAAGTAATGCACATGCTGCTACTTGATGTTTTTTCTTTACATGTGTATAAGGGAAATAGAATACTGTACAGCAGAAACTGAAACTCAGTCTACCCTGTATGTTAGTGTTAATGCACGTATGCGTGTATGCATGTATGTGTGCGTGTATGTCTCCGGACAAGCCAGAGCTTTTTACCAATGAATCAATTTTGTTAAAATTTGTGGTATGTTGTATGACGCAACACCGAAATAGTTCTATTTTGGGCACTTTGCCAATTAAAGTGTGCTTAGCAGAGGGCCATTTATGGTTCATTTTTGACACTCTTACTAGTATTGAATGCACAATGACAAACCAATATTACAACAGCATCAAAAGTCTTATTGGCGCTGTATGCTGTGGTCTGCTAAAAGATCAATATGTAGCATGACGGAAATAGTGACAAACTGTACAAGTACACATATTATTTGTGGCTGGTTACATATATTTTAACTGTGTACTTTTGATAAAGATTTCCATAACATATTAGTTAACATCTTTACTGCCCATAAGTCAACGTTGTATTTATATCATCTCTGTGCTCTCTGAGCACTTTTGATCTAGTTTGTATATTGGTGATAACCATTGGTGCTGTCCGTATTATAAAGACAAACACTCATCTTCATCATCTTCAATGGCAAGCATACCATGATAATATATACGCCCCTTAAACATTGAGTAGCTGTAGCTCCTAAAGACTCACTAATGCCTATGGCACAACGGGTCACGAGACCAGTCTACTGTCAGTCTACAGCCAAAACGTATGGAGACCGTAACGATCAGTGAGTGTAAAGTGAAGTTGTACATGAAGGTGCGACTGTTGGACTTACGGACACCGCAATAAGATAATTGCCACTGCCGACGCACTCATAACGCATGGAGACAGTGCTTGTGCTGCATATTGCCACTGGATAACCAAAACGCCGTAGACACCGCAGACATGGAAAAAGTGTGGCTTGAATGTCCGCAAGGCCGGTTGTGCCCCTGACTTAAGTCAATGAACTCAATTATGTTGCAACTGAGACAACCCATCAGCAGCCTTCTAAGTTGTCCTTAGTCTCTACAAACACGATATTCGCCTGAATACGTATATGGTGCTCACTGACAAGTGAAGACACATGTGGCGTCAGTCATTGCCAAGTTCTTTGGACGAAGAATAATGCTCAATTAGAGACACGTCTAATTTTCCTAATAACATCACGTTTTGTGAGTTTACATAAAGTCATGAAATCATGCTGGCTATTAGACATCTCTTCATTGACACAATAGCACAAATATTATAGGCGTGAAGTATTACTTTCAAATTGGGTATCCATCAGTTATATGGCATCCAAACGGTACTTTAATCTACTTTCAACCTAATACTGATCTAGCATCAGTCTGAATTGACTGATGGTGAGAAAGTTGTCATGGTAAATCAGACAATGAGTTCCCAGGGGACGTTCCCAATCTACTAATCCGGACTCAAGTGAAGTTTTTGTCGATCCAGCTCCTGTGTGTGATATTGGAAGCTGATTGATATGCTGTCTTACATGTTGCTGTCTCTACACAATGTACGTTTAAAGTTGGCGAGAAGTTCCTATTGATAGCATATATGTAATAATATATTACACAAAAGGATTTATGACGGACCATGTGTCGTGCTTTTATTTATTATCACACATGCTCTTTGAAGTGCCTTCTACAGTGCGTGTGTTTATTGTGAGGTTGATGTGTGGAGAGAAATAATGATAAATCTTCTCCTCATGGTATCCAGTTTGAACCCATGTAATGGCTTTGTTTGACAACTCAACATTGTCACCATACAACAGTGAAAAAATAAAACAGATGTAGATGTGCGTTGATTAGTTGCTTCCTTAAAAAAATGAAATCCGTCATCATTACAGCATGTATTTGAAAACCTGCTTTCCCGTATAATGTTATTCACACTCTACCAGTGCCACCGTGCTGTGTCATGCCAGCCACTTAGCCGTGACGTTTCAACAAGATTTGCTCACATCTGCTGCCATTAAGTGGTGACATCCCATGATGCATCTTTCCCGCTCTCACACGCCCTGGTTATTAGATCACCGTGTCTCCGACAGATGGGCTCACGTGTTATTACGTTTGCTACTTGTATGTTGAGACTTGGTTGTGAAATTCAATAATTGCAACAGTGAGCCGCTTCATCTACCTGTTTTTGTGATATATGTTTTACAAACAGCGTCCAATCTCCTCAATTCTTTCCCCAATCGTAGCTACTTTTAATCATTCGTTTAACTGATTTGAATTGTCTTGTGCTTGGTATTTCAAATGAGTTGTTTCGCCTTGTTTAGTCTAAGATGAACTTCATTACGGTCATGAACTATAAAACTCAAACGTGAACACTGCATCATATACGCAAAGTAATGCGCATCGAACATTGGCATGGCATTGCAGCTCTCAGTTCATAGAGGACTCACAGTTGCAAAATCAACATTGACTCAATCAATGCAAGCTGTTTTCAATGTCTACATATTTATTCCTCTGTTCGTAAGCCCCTCTGACGCAGAGACAAACTGTGAAGGGTATCGGCGCAATTGGATTTTGTAATCAGTAAATACTACAGATGCCATTTGCTCTTGGTTGCCAAGTAAGAATTTTACTGTTAGAGATAGTCGCTGGGGTGTGAGGCGCTGGCGCCAATTTCTTCCACATGTTTAACACTCAAGTTGTGGTGAGCGATGTTCGATGTTTACAATGATATCAGGTCACTACAGGTTCAGGTTTATGACTCATCAAGTCAAAGCGGCACTTTGGCTAATAGTTTACTGAGGATGATTCATTCACGTGGCTGCAGCAAGACTATGAAATGCACTCCCCTGAAAGAACACGTTGGGAAAAGGGTTGCTTAGAACTTTGCACCAAACCCACATTTTATTACAATAAGGACGCCAGATGATATTCTAGACATACCACTGTATGACGATATGAATTAGCTTAAATTGTTGAGCTTTTGATATCATGACTGATATATGGCCGAAGCTAAAGCCTATGTTTGAATAAACTAACTATAATAGGTTGTTTTTCTCAATATACACTCTCCATCATTACTCTAACAACAACGCAAACCTCAAGTTACACACACCACAAAAGAGCATTCGCACCAACAAGAGCCCATTAAAAGGAAGCCAGGTTCCCATCAATTGAACAAACCGGTCATAGAAGAAGTTGCTAACAAGAATCAACAAGGCTAATATCCGTGGAGCACCCGACTCATTGAGGGTTGACACGGCACCCATTGTTGTGACTGTTTGCTCAAGTGTATCAATAGAAAGGATTCTTTTCTTGCCTGGTCTATTGTTTGATTAAATGAAGAGTTTGTTCGTGTGTGAAATACTCATACTCGCCAGCAAACGGTTTGTTATCTATATCTGTACTATGTAATGAGTGTACGGAGTAAATTACTGGCTATGCAACTAGAGAGCATTTATTGATGAGCTTAATGCCTAGGCGAACACAATACATAGTTTAACAGTGAGTTATAGCCCATGCCTATGCATGTAAGAAATCCTGGTGCTAAGAACAGAGAATTCACATGGTGAATATTTCATACAATATTGACCCGTTATACTTAATTTAGTAGACAATAGTTCAGAGGTACAGGAGATATATGAATGGCTGTCACTGAAAAACACTTCTCTGTTCATGCAATATACTCAGCAAGGTATCACAATATAGTCATATTTGTAAAGTGAGGCTACCATGACGTATCAGCATTGAATCGTCATTGTATTCCACCAAGACTCATATTTTCGTCCAATTCGTTTGATACATTAATTTACTTTGATCAATGTTATATATTCAAAGTGAACTATACTGCAGCGAGTTCATTATTAGATTCCGTAACTGTCTGTGGATATGTGTGCCCTTGGCATCCTGCTACCAATTCCTCACTGTCCTGTAATTGAGTGATTTGCTGAATATTGTATTTCCCGTGCTGATCCAGATCCCCGAACTTAAAAGGTGTAGTTGCCTTGAGGATACTGACCATGATAATCGTACGGACAATCCTATGGATGAAAGGCAAAAGGATGTACTGTGCGTAGTTTCCTGTGATTTGCAATCAACATGTGAATAAGATTATTTGCGTATAGCATGAGGTTCCTAGAATGGTTTGAACCTCACATGTGCAATGCTATAACTTTAAGTAGAGTTTTTTTTACATTCGTCATGAAAAACATGAAACAACTTTCATGCCAATAGCTCCGTAAATCAGTAATCGGCAGTATACATAGAAATACATTAACATTAAGATGACCATTCCTTGGAATGTATAATAATTCTATCTGGATGCTTTTATTTTCAATGCGTTCGCTTGGAATCATTGTCGGTATCTCGCCCAGCGTTTATGGACGATGGTACATGAAAAGTGGGCTATAGTTTAACCACGTATAAATGACAAGATACAATTCTAGATCTGCGACATCTAAAATGGTTTGCTCATCAGAATTCCCCCGAGAACATCAAACTACTCCCCTGGGTGAGTATTTACATAATGGCGGCTATGAGGGTTATGACTATGTGAGAGCTTTGTGGACTGTTTTATGCTTCATGCTGCTACTGGGGACAGTTTTTGATGATTACATCCAGATTATGCCACCTGTACCATTTTCCCAATACTACATACAGGCCAGGAATTTCATCAACAAATCTGTTTTGTTCAGAGTGTGCATTTTACACTAATTACAAATATATCTATACATTACTACGCTAAGCTTGGTGCTTTGTCCGGTGAATGCCTCTTCTTTAATCTAATTAGATAGACGCCATCTGACTACAGGAGTTCGTTCATGGTACACTGTAGTATTGAAACAACAATTGTAGACGACTGTAATCACATTGGAATCATGGCGTCAATGACATCATGTTTACCTAATATGTCCTTTTTATGTCATTGGAGAGCATTATGCTCCTATTACGACAGACACTATTGTTTACTGCCTTAGTCTTTACATATTAGATGCCAAGTCAGTTGAAGGCATCCAATGTGTCCCTTTCATATGTCCATGGAAAACACAAAATTCTCGTTTCTATAAAACACTAAATTTCCTCCCTTAGCTGTGACTAACATGACTTGGCTGAGACTTACCTTTCAGTGCATGTACTTGAAGTAACTTCAGACAATTCTCAGCCGGCTCCAGGTATACTATACGAAACATATGTAAAGTTCTGTATAATCATTTTATTTTAGACTGCTTATGCAACCAACTAGCAAAACAGTTAGTTTGGTATCTTGCTTGGACTCTAGGTCTTGGCAAAAGTTAATACACAGGGATCATTGCTGTATAAGTACTTTCCTTTCTTAAACTATCCACCTTTAGTGTTAGAGGGTTCTGAACACCCCCACCTCTATGTCATAATTGATACTATGAGGTGTAAGTTAAGTTTTCATTTATTTGTACTCACTAATTAGAAGTAATCACAGGCAATTTTGCAAAGTACCGCCCACGCTCGTGTTTCGGATGGTCAAAGTCGCCCTGTTGGACGTCTATTGGCAATATTATAACAAAAAATACGAACAATGTCAGCCATATTGGAGTCAATCCCTGTCAATGTTGCTAACATCGTGAAGCCCATGGTTTCAATATTGGCATCGTGAACGCTATCCTGGCCCCCATGATAGGTGCTTGCAAGATTAATAATTGTTTACTTTTATGGTTGGTTGTTGGGCTTTGTTAGGACAATGGTGGGTGCTGTCAGGACGATGGGTGGTGGTGCTCGGACCGTGTGGATGGCGTTGCGTAGACCCGTGCTATGCAATATTTGTTGCTGATTTGTAGTGGGGAGATGGTGGTGAGGTGACAGATACTATCTGGACATGGGCGGGTGATGTCAGAATGGGGAGTGGGCAGGAAAGTGGTGGTGCAGAAGGGAGAGGTGGAGGTTGTTAGAGCAGTAGCGGGTGCGGTCAGGATGAGACATGGGGTGACAGGACGCTGAGGAGTGTGTATACCTAGTCTATGCAATAATAGTTGAAGAGTAGTTGTGTGGGGAGGAGGATGGGCAGTGTTTACTTAAAGATGGGCTATGTGAATATTTCCTGTTACTGATTTATCGTCATGACGGATACAATCTTGTAAATGATAATTCGTCTTGTGGATTTTTCTGTATATAAAATGTTGTGTGTCAATTAATTGTCTTTACCATGACAACTGAAGGACCGTAGGTTGAACCATTTTAAAGCATGCTCTGCAACGTTAGAATGACTAATTCATTGTCACATCTTACAAAGATATTGTCATTCCCTTTCTAATTGATTGCTAACGTGATACCAAACACATTATTGACAAATCTCACGACCACTCTTTGTGCGAACAACCAGTGACATTGATCCTAACTCCTTGGTAGTTATCGGGCAGGAGTGGCGTCATGTAATAAACACAGCAACGATCTACAAAATCTCGTTGTGGCAAAGTGGTGCGCGTCTTTCAATGAGATTCCAACAACAGACGGCGAATCAGTGTAATCTTATAATCTCTCGTCTTTGTTTGCTGCAAGATGCATGTGTCGTGTACTGCAGTTCACAGAACAGCAGTTCATTGGATTCTGTGGCCCGGGCATCCATTTTTGGTATGTATATGAGTATTGGACCACACTGAATTTAACTCCATTTTCAGCTAGTACCTGAAGACCATTATATATGTGTGTATACATTTACTATGCAGTTGTACAAAAATGTTATATCGCACATGTACTTTGAGCTGTCCCCAATGGTGAGAAGCGGATAAATTACAAGCTAGAGGATGAACTAGTCATTACTCGTCCGACCTGACAAGGGTGTGGTGTCTCAGTGGCGGAATCTTCACATGGACACACCTGTTACAAAAGCTAGAAATGTTGAATTCTTGCAAGTAGTTGACCTCATTAGTCGCTTCTTCATAATAGACAAGGCTCATTTAGATTACCTCTACATATGCAGAGTGCAGTGATAACCATGAGCTATTACTGCTGCCCACAAGAAAGATTCATTATTCATCTCAATATATATAATGTTCCTTCAAGGATGCCATCTCTGTATTAATAATCATAATGGATTTTAAGTCCAAAATGACAGCTCTTCGGTTCTTTGACTCTAGATAACCAGTCATCATTTCGGTTATCGGATACACACAGCCAATTAGATGATATATGCCATGCTTGACGAGAGGCTACAAGAATGAACCATTTACAACGCACAACAAAAATACAAATTCCTACCGAAATGAAATATGACGTGTGGTTGAAATGTAAACTGCACTTTATCCTTTGACATCATTATTAATGGGTTGAATATTGTGCCCGGGATAGGACATGTTCAACAGGCGGCATTGTGTGGAGATGACAAGCACTGACTGATACTCACCGTCATGATTTATGGTGATTACTAGATTCATCACTGCATGTCATTCTTGATGGGGCTTGGCGTCTGTGATGAGTAGGCTCTCTTATATTTCTGCATGTTAAAGTGTTAATTTACAGCCTTTGGAGGTTTCCCTGTGTTCTATGCCCTACATTGAAAGCAAATATTATACTCATGTGAATACGTTCCTGAGGAGCTAAATGTAAATTCAATCTGTAAACAAAGTGGCTCAGCGCACGGTGACCTCTGTTTCGAGAGGCACGCGCATCGCCGCACCTGATGGTTTAGAAAGGTTCGGGGACAAAGTACAGACGTCTAGTAGCGCCGCCAAGTGGGCAGCGCCTAATGAAGGCGTCTTTGAGCATCCGCTGGTCCAATGGTTAAGACGTCCGTAATAGACCCGTCTGTATGGTAGAGTGGGAAATCGTGAGTTGAAATCGACGGTCGTCCAAAGCTTTACCAGCTACTTCACACATCAACCTATTAATTAAATCGATAGACGTAAGTTGAAACAGAACGCTGGTTTCACACAGACAGTTTTCGATGTGGATGTGAACACTGGGATAACTAAAAGAAGCCAATAAAGATCATTCCTGGTGTGCATCCACTCGTGTTATCCCAGACCGAGTATACAATAAGCGGTTGTGCACAATTTACGATACAACAGTAAAAGTATGCTAATGACGTTAAGCTCATCGTCAGATTACCATGCATTAAAGGTAAGACACATGACGTATGGGTTGTATTTATGGGTGAGTATCATGACATGTCATCCCGTGTCATAACATCTTATTTGGGTGTTCGAATGAGGACCATCAATTGGCACAGCTATACAGATATATTCATGATATCGACAAAATAAGCTAAAAAGACATTCAAATCTTTTAATAAAGTAAAACTAGGTATTGTGATATCGAATCAGTTGAATTACCATGAAACCACACGTATGATCAATTTTAATATAAGGAAAACAAACAGACAACAAAAAAAAACAAAACAAAAAAACCACAAAAAAAACCCACCACAAGCCGACCACGAGATCGTTACCAGTGTCGCTTGTTTGTTTCTGTAAGTGCCCTGTAAAATCTGATGCACGAGCTCCCAAAGATAAATGACCGTTTTTCCGCACGGCATTTCTCTATTGGCAAAATCGTGAGATTGGTTAAATTTTCACCGTGCCTCTGCATGATAACGTACCATTGTAGCCAAGAAACTAGTGTAACGTGAGCTGCTGTCTACAAATTGACTTCACTGAGCTGGAATAATGAAGTGCCACTGGGTATGTCCTATCATCACATTTTTAACAGTGTTCATAGCAGTTGCATAATGTATTTTCCCCACTCTCGCAACCCTGTGTGTATGCGTCGCTCATGTGTTACTTGGTACATATGTCAACACCTATATACATTAACAATCGTGAACATTTTGCACGAGTGGATTCGGTTGAGTCGCACAGTACATAGAATGAAGAATCTCACACTTTAAATGTTAATTATCATTATAATTTTAAAGAATACTTCTGGAAAGAACACCAGAGACGACGAAACAAAACTGGCAAAAATAAAATATGGTCATGTTAGTCTGTAAAGAGTCATCACTCAATCTGAACAGAAACACACACAGCTTTACCTGAACCTACAAACCAAATGACATAACGCAAATAACCCCGTAAAATGGTGCGTGATACTGCCAATACATACACACAGCAATGGGTGTTTTTGGCTTTAAAATGCAAGACATTTATCACCAGGGTTTGCTTGCTTATACATTGTACAAGTTAGTCTAAACATTCTCAGTATACAGAGAGAGAGAGAGAGAGAGGAAAGACTAGCATCACAGTAACAGGCTGCAAGGTAGATGAAAATTGCTTTTGTTATTGCGAGGAGCCAATCACAACAGCCAACAGGATGATCCTCGAAGGTGAAAAATATTGCGGAGAATTGATACAACGCACTCTGTGAAATGCAAGAATCTCCAATTCGTTTAGCAGTCATACTCAAGGCGATACAGTGCAAACATTGAACTACTAAATCAGAAAGCATGGACCAAAATAGCATTCCCCTTATTGTGCTTTATTTTAGGCACTAGTGCACATTACAGAGTTAATAGGTACTCTCTTGTATATTGCAGACTTGGAAAAAACATAAACCACACATCCATTATTCTTTGGGTAAACAGAACACGCCTTGGTATACCAAGAGAATTTCCATTAACAAAATATGAACGGTAATTGTATTCGATGAAAGTTATCATATTTGTATCTCACTCAATGTTGTGGGTTTTGCCCCGAGAAGATTTCATTTCAACACCATCCAACACTTTGGTAAACAATACTTAGCCCTGGTTTATAGACATCTCCACAGTTTTTTAAAAAAAACAACAACAATGCATTGTTAACAATGCACACTGTTCTAATAGATGCAAAACAAGTTGGCCATCTGTAATCCGCCTCCCACCACCACTCCACATTAACTGCCACCATACGGATCAGGAAGGTCGCCCCATGCTAACTCAGGGATTACCCAGTGTGCACAACGACAAATACTTTGATACCCCTATTCATACTGCATGTGATCATTTCTGTGGTGGGTACAGAAGGACAACACGATTATTGCTAATCCGTATTGTGCAGCATAACTATAAACCTGTCATAATAGGCTTTGATTTTTGGCAAGCACCCTTTAATTGTAGTTTAATATAAGATTGGTGGTGGTGCATTATTACATGGACAACAAATGAAGGAAGCATGCGTTGATAGAGAAAACAGCAAGTTTGTAGCATATTACATATCGAGCTAGAAATACAGGCACAGAAAAATCTCAGGGCAGACTAGATTTGTGTAAAAGGACTGACGGAAAACGCAATTAGTGAGGGCGTTGAATTCTTTTCGTTTCCAAATAATTTTCTTTTAGAGGCCGTCAACACTACTTTTGTTATTTATTCCATAAAGTGCACCCTGTATACATGATTTAAGTGACTCCGAAGTACGACTGCTACGGAGAAAATCAGTAGATCTTGCTTGATTGTGACAATGAACAATGTCACGTGCTCCATTTTGCGACCTATTGTCATGCGCAGAGGAAGCAGGAAACAGAGAAACGCCGGGAAGTGATCAATTATACATATTTGATGAGAATGTCGTCTTATTATGTAGGACGCTGCATTTAAGATGTGTGCACCGGCATTTGTTATGCAATTCTATACAGACATAAAGGTGACAATGATTAACTGTTTCATCCAAACGTTTCGCGTAATATGATTAAAGCTTTTGCCATGGGACGTATTTTAAAATTGATCAGGATGGGGTGGGGGTGGGGATTAAGGTGTGTGTGTGGTAAGGGGGGTAGAGTTGAAGGGGCTGGTCATCTCTTTTAGACCAAATTTTTTTATGATTTCGGTCCTGTACTAGATCATCGTGTTCAAAATATATTTTCATTTTGCTCACACGGAGACAATAGCATCTATAACATGCAAATGCTATTTGTCGGTTAACTTTATGGTCACATAGAATTGTAGTAAAGAGTTGTAACACTACAAATCACACCCAAACCGTGACAAAAAAACCCAGCTTTGTATAGATGAAAACTAGACCCCAGAAGCAATCAAATAACAAATACTAATGTCCCACACACGTTTCCCACACTGGGGCCTCCTTACCTTCCGTGCGGCTGGCCTTCTGGTAGGTGGCGCCCTGGCACTGCGGCTCGTCTCCGTTGTTGCAGCAGGCGAACAGATGCTTCTCCTGCAACCCCGACTGGCGATACTTAATGTTGTAGGAGTACACCTGGCAATAGCCGAACACCTCATTGCCGGACACACCGCACGTGGTCAGCATATAAAGGAGCAGCGCGGCCAGCCACGCATGGTCTAACGCTCGGCTGCTTCTCACACAGCGGTGAATGTTGCGCAATGCCCCCGCCGCCATCTTGGATAACCACGTGCTGTGTCCAAGTGTGTTGTTAGCGGAGTTTAGGGCGACGGGATCTCGTTGGTTGATATCGGGGTATCGGGCTTTGTTTCTTGGTATCCGATGGTGCTATTGGTATTTAAATAGTATTAATATTATTGATATTCCGGGTTATTGGATCGCTGGCAATCTAGGATATTGTGAGCAATCAGTATGTAATCTGAAGAAATAAAATGAAAATATAGTGACGAGATTATGAGTAGCCACACTGTATCCGTTTTTATAGATGTAGGCCTACTAGTTTTAGTAACTTATTCATTTAAAATTTAAATTTAAAATTCTTGAAGGAATCCTTGTGACAGCATTGCCTAGACAGCGGGATCAACCAAACCCGTTCAGTCAGGCGAGTGTGAGATATACGTTTTGTTGGATATAACAATCAAATCTCGAGCAGGCAAATTGATTTTGATCCAGATCATTAGAATGAATTTATGAGAACCAAGTTACGTGCGCCAGATGTTACAGAAAATGGCGGTGTGTTTCAGTGCTTGGCAATGATATGAATATATTGATTTGCAATTTCAAATGTTGTACTTCTTTTAGATGTGACAACAAGAATGTAATCGCATGCTGCTCAGTTGTATCAATTCTTGTTCCAGTGCATACAAAGAATTTATGTTATTTAACATATTGGACAGTGAAACAGGAAAAGTGCTTATATAATTCGTAATGTTTACCAGTAGTTGTGTTAATTAAGCAGTGAAATGCTACAACGTTCAATATTTCTATCATCACCACCATCACCCCCACCATCACCCTCACCAATAACAGCATCCAAAATGAATCACCGCAAACAATTATCCAATAGTGCGCACATATTCCTACTGTTTATGCTTTTCACCAAGAATAAACACAATGATTGAACTTTAACAATCTTTTAATTCATAATACCAAATCAAGTGTCAGCGCCCGCATGTCTCCATGCCAAGTCCCCGGCGCCACTCGGTCTGCCGCCAGTCTGCTGAGCAACAGTCTGCAACGTGACGTTTGCTGCCCCCCTCGTAGTGAGGCATTGAAATTTTCTGCCATATTCATCTTGATGGACTACGATGCGCTACGATGGATCCCCTTCTGACAAGGTAGACCTATCATTATTGTGATGAGTATGATAGATATCTTGTGGCAAGGTGTCTATCACGATCATAAGATTTTTATTAAAACAAAAGAATGTTTATTGGCAAGATCCAAACACAGGGATTAAAGTACTATAATTCACCACTTGGACTATGTATACATTAGAACTTTCAATACAGACTGCATTGCTATAGAGACCACTGCTATAATATGATCACTTATTACAGTCCCAAGTCCTCATAAAAGTATCATTCCATAAAGATATCACCCCACTATTAAGACCGATTGAAGCCAGCAATGGGGCAGTGTGTAAGTATATCTGGGCCGTGAAGAGCATTATGTTCCCACTACCATAGACACTATTTTTATTTAGCTTTTGCGTCCCAGATGCCATCACCTATGTCTTAGTTGAGATGTACTCTTACGAGCTTCAAGTTGGAGTCCAGATATACTACAATTAAGGACAGAAACCAAGCACTAGTACTGGTCTTCATTACTCACTCTAACTCTC
Source organism: Streblospio benedicti (assembly GCA_019095985.1). NCBI lineage: Eukaryota > Metazoa > Annelida > Polychaeta > Spionida > Spionidae > Streblospio > Streblospio benedicti. Next base: position 9,216,230 of record CM032664.1, on the reverse strand, counting down.
ATCTATGGCTCCAAGAGGTTGCATTTTGAGAGGGCAGGCTATCGGCCACATTGCGGTAAACTGCAAAATATATGAGGGGAATATACGTTTTGTGTATCAGTAGAAAGAGTAATGCCAAAGTATACCAGGGTACACTGATGACAGAATTACTGTGAAACTCGGCATGATGTTCTACCAGAACTAAGTATCAACATTATATAGGTCACAAATGCTTTCCTAGCTTACGCCTACATATGCTGGAAAGCTGTACTAGCTGAATCGACAGGATGTGTCAATGCAAGAGATTAGAGCCGTCAAAGATAGATATACTCTATCTGGATGGCGTACAGATCGCACGGGACATAAATCTTGCAGGATGAACGATCAGGCTGGGTGTATGGTTACTATATGAACCTAATTGTATCCCATATAAATATATTGTTTGTGGTATTTAGTTTAGTTGTAGCTAGAATGTAGGTTAGGCAGTTTAGGTGATTATTAGTTGTACACACATATTTTATTCATGTATACGTGTACACTATATATACAAGGTTATATACGTGTTTGTTATAATAGTAGAGCAATTATCAAAATATCGTGCCTGACTGGCACATACAGGGTTAAATGTTGTGTTTGTCAAATAGATACAAAAGAGGTTCTCTAGTGTCAAGCATTAAACTCAACCAAGCTAGAAAATGATGGCTATAGTCAAGGAACTTTACTTTTAAAATCAAGGTATGACCGTCAAGTAGAATAAGAACGTAATTTGTTTTCCAGATTATGGTAATATGATGTACAGTTTATTACTTTAAACCAATGGATATTTATTTTCACAAAACCTGTAAGCTTTCACCCATACATAGAGCTTTATCAGATTGACAATATCAATATCAACCATAGTAGTCTGTAGGACGAGTATGCCCCCTATGTAGTCTGTGTGATGTTCTGTTGTTGGTGAAACAGAACGCTCTCTGAGATGGCGACCAAGTAGCACATTGTCATAAGTTTCCAGACATATTCATACTGATTCCTCTGGTCATAGTATAAACCCAGATGGAAGTTCTGATAGTGAACAACAGATGGTTTCAGAGAGGTGGGAATGAAGCCATTTTATTAGAACATTAAACCTCTCTCAATAGAGATGGTGGACGATATCACCTCCCTAGTGCCTGGAACAACTTGCTCTCTTCAAATGTAAGCAGCAGAAGGGGGAGGGGCAAACAAAGGCTTGTTAATACTGTAGTATTATTCAGACTAGTATGTTTGATATTGGCAGTCTGATGAAGATTTATCATGAATGGATGAATGCTTGAACATGTAAGTTTTCTGTAAATAAGTATGTGTTGGTTTAAAGTAATAAACTGTATATGTGTGTATTATATATCACTCTCCACTATAGCACGAATAGTGACGTAAACAAATCTAAACGGATTCAGTTCACCTGTGATAATACTGGAACTAGTCCTGATCTTCAACTGATAGGTGCTGATTGTGAGTACCATCATGAAGATGGGGATGTGAAAATCGTCCACAATCATGTTCACATGATGCCTCAAAAACAAGACGTTTAAGTCTGTGCTGATGATATAGACATTCATTCTCGTGCTATGTGTTTACTTTGTTTGGCTGTACAAGCCAGTTTCTTCAGTCTCCATGAAGAGATATGATGGAAAAGGGATAGACATTAAAGCTTCCAAACTAGCGAACAAATTCTTTGATCTGTTGGCTGCGCATGCCCTATCAGATTGTGATACCATTTCATATCTAAACGGTAAACAACCATCGATTTGTTGCTTCAAATGAATCTTAATTAAAATGGGTTTACTGAGCTTGATTTTGACGAGAAGGACTGGATGAGAACAGGCATTGATTTCACTCATGCTGTTTACTACGGAAAGAAAAGTGAGTTCCTACATGATTTACGGGTTACTTTGTTTCGCAAAACAAAAGATCCCCTAAACAGTGATGATAAGCAGCTTCCCTCCTACTGACAAATCAAAATGTAAAACAGTAACACAAGTAACCCCAACTAACTGCAGGTGCCAGTCAGCTGGCTCGTCGTGCACATCTTACTGCAAGTGTGAGGCCAATACTCAATGTGCCTATTCCCATACAAAGCAAATTGATAATTATTTTCAAATTGGAGAGGAAGTATATGATTCTTAAGAAGATGAGGATCAATAAAATGTACTGTAAATGTAGTACAGTAAGCAATAATAAGACTGTTATACAGACAGTTGACGTTACAGGTGTGTCAAAATTAAAGTTTTACATTTTATGAAAATAAATGGAATTAAACAAATATCTACTTGTTTTTTATGATCATTTACATATATCATTAAGTTCCCCATGACATACGCTTTAATGTGATACCAAACACGATATATCTATATCATTTACAAAGCTAATTATACTCATGGGGCTGCTAAAACATGGGTGTGGCTTGCGGCGTCAATGAAAAAAAAAATGCTCAAGGGTGACAAGGTGGCACCCATCAGATTCTTGAAATATACATATTTTACTACAATATTCTGCAATAAAATTGCGTTCTTATCCTAGTTGACGGTCATGCCAATTTTTTCCTTGACTACTACTGTAAACTGGCAATGCACATTCCAAAATTTGCCTCACAAATTCCATGCCAATTCCGATTTATATAAGAAGACTTGATGACTGTCAAGGAAATGATGCGTAAAATGTATGGTAAGTATCATGAAAGCTGTTGACTTATTGGTAAGTGATAGCACAAGAACTGTCATACCATTCTTCTTGCATAGCAGCATTGTACAACAGGAAACTAACAGCTTAAAAACTACCATGGATGAGCGTGAGGAGGAGAAGGACGAGTTCGTCTTAGGGTAGCCGCTAATTCAAAGACACAACCTGACTGGAAAAGTCCCTTGAGAGATTCTTTGAACAAAACTTAACCGTATCATTTTCTGGCTGAAAAAGTTGAGATATTAAGTGATCAGAGCAGTATCATATGCATTACTAAAGACAATGACATAATTTATAAAGTCCAGGTACCTTCACGTACAATGCTGACCACCATAATCGGTTACTCACACTGCCTTTACAAGTCCTTGTCCATACCAACTATATAATACTGCGTATATAGACGTCTGGGTGCATGCAATGACACCAGACTATATTGCTGAATCTCCAAGCGAGATGAACAATGACAAATGGTGAATGTTCTGTGATTTGGACTTCACTTGCACCTATTGCAGAAAGTTGCCACGAATTGACCACAATTGGCTGTAAAATTAAGCTATGCAGTGGCCGATGATCATGTTTCATGATGGGTTTACCGTGCACTGCCCTGTGTGCTTGCAGTTGTGAAGGTTAAAGGTATGTAGTTTTACGGTTGATCTTAATAAACATTTATGGGTGTGACTAAAGAATAAGACTATATAATTATTAAACCCCGTATATTGATATTTCCATTGTAGGAATCATTGTCTGTTCAAAGAAGAATAACAGTGATGACCTCATCAGATGATAACATTGACATCTGGAATTTATTGTACATCGAGGCAATGCAATTTCAAAAAATGAAGCTGTTTGTTGTTGTCCTTTAAAATATATAATCATTACACAATGCAAGATTATAAATATTAACAGTAACAACAATGTAGGGTATATGGCATCCACTAATGCAAGATTCGTACAGAAACTTGAAGAACTGACATTTGTGGTGTTCTTTATTTGACCTTCAGAGTCATTCAAGTCCAAATATGATTATGTTTTCTGAAGCTAACATATGACGTTTTATTTAATTGTAACGTTTGCTCTAAAACCATTTTGAAGAAAGATATGAATGAGTTTGTGTAAATATCAGAGGCCATCTTGAATCTCGGCCGCCATATTGAAAAATTGAAGTGGCTAATCAACCCAAAATTTGTGTATGTGTCTCTTCTACATTTGTGCAAAGTTTGGTGTTTTTATCATCAAATGCACGATTATAGGTTAATTTGGCTATTAGCTACTCCACTTTAGGGTGGGTGGGTGGGGGCACTTTGTGTGTTAACCACAATACCAGAATATAGCTAGGTTAGTAGAAATCATTATAACTTGTACACGGAAAATTGATGTTTATCTATTCTAATAAGAGGTTTACGGCGTCACGGAATAGACAATGATGAACCAATGATTATTTATAGAGAATTTTATTATTGTACAGGATAGAGAAGATTTGGCAGACAATGTTTGTCACTAATATCATGACCTTTTCACAGTTGGTTTAGTTTGCATTGTGTTTGTTACATGGTCGGAGTAAGCAGTTGAGCAGAGTAAGTTTATAGCTGATTTTCCTCTATACCAGCATTATCATTATCCTCTCCCATTTCTGAACTTGACAAATTTGACGTGTATCACTATCTATCAATGGAATTGTATGTTAAAGGTGATGTATTAGTGTATTTGTACAAAATAGTGGATTGTTCTGTAAGTAGTTTGTTACTAGAGTCTAAGACAAAGAATTATATACAAAATATTTTTCTAATCATAAAAATACTTTTTGTTTCAGCCAAAATGGCCCCACCTTAATAGAATACAGGTCCGCGTATCACAGTAGTTATGAGTAGATTCACAAGACGCTTACAATGTGGAACTATTAGTTAGGTGACTGCCAAACAAACCATGTGTGCGTAAAATTCTAGGTTTGTAAAGTGTTATACCATAAAAAAGAGTTATAAACATATGACAGAAAACATCATTTGTTCACAATCTTTATTTTTTAATTTGATATCTTGTCTTCACCTCGATGGTATAGAGCATCAAATAACCTTCATGTTACATGGTATTACGTTATTAAGTGTGATTGAGAAATTAAACGTTCTCATCTCCCAACGTCATGACAAGACTCACTGGGAGCGCGCCATGTAGTTCATATATTGTTTTACACCAGCATCCGTTCATAAAAATGAAACACTATACTGTAATGGTATTAACTTAAAAATACATCTCTTCATGTCTCCACGGGCAATGATCTCTGGCCACGCTGAATAACGTTCTTAAATATAAAATCCATACAATCAGAGCCAGGTCTGAGCTTTTTATGAGCAATCTCTAAAGTCAAAACTATGGTACCCAGTGCTAGCCCTATTCCCAATATATAGAAGGCACTTGCAAGGTCCTCAGTTCCAAGTGTTTGGACCTTGATGGAAACCCCATGCTGACATTTTTCTTCTGTCTTTATCTTAAATTGATTTGTCCACTGCTCTATGAAGCCATATTCTATCAGTGATAGTATCCTGAAAAAAAAAATCCAATCACAAAATATGGCCTTATTCGGGTTTGTAAATCATGGAAATGCGAGACTTAGTGAAGAACTCCTAAAATTTCATCCACATAAATTATGGGATTCGAACCCACACCCTCTAAGTAGAGATGATAACTAACCAGTATATAAACTGTGGATTACATAGACAACGGTCAGCCGTGTAATCTTTTGACAGCTCGCTACTTGGTATGATATTATCATTCTGGTATCACAACCTTGGGGTAGTGATTTCGATATAAAAAGTTATTGGAGTTGCTCGTACCATATTATATTAAAACGGAACAAATTATGAAGTCCAAAAGGTACTAAATTTTATGAAAAACACAAATACTCGCATCTTCAATACTTGAAGCATTGAAGATGCAAAAATTTGTGATTTTGATAAAATTTAGTACCTGTTGGACTTCATAATTTGTTCTGTAGTGATTTCGAGTCCCGCCAGGGCCACTTGATAAAGTTAAATGGAAGCTTAGGACTGTAAAATCTGTCTTCAGTTATGTCTATCGTAGTAGAAATATGCGTGATAGAAAGATGTGAGAGAGTATGTAGAAAATGATTTGTAAACGTAGAGGGAAGTTTTGAATGTGATTTTTTGAGTATGGGGACAGTTTTAACTATACAGCACATGACTAAATGACCTCCATGATGAAGTTGGTTTGTAAGCAGAATGATTCTATAACATAAAACTTACACTTGATCAAAATGCTGCTTATATGGCCAGTTTTCTCTTACTGCCAGACCCAAACCTGTCTTATAAAATCTTTCCTTGAGTATGGCAATTCTGAAACAAAGATACATTCCAAACAGTTAGAACTGTATATTAAATTCCGTGGTAAGATTGACTCAAACACCACTTCTCATGGGTTGAAGATTCAATGCAACAGTAATGGTATTATGGCAATTGGTGCTGATGATAGGTTCTCACCGACAGTCTCCAGCCATTTCTTTCTTCAGTATACTGATGTCACTCACAAAAGCATATTTTTCATTGGACACTTTCTTCATACCTAAACTGTTGGAATAGACCACGTTGTCTTTATTTGACATAATTCCTTTATAGATATCTTTATATATACCCGACCGAGCGTCCTGCAACAATTATGGCTGTTGTTAATGATAAATGATGTTCTCCCTTGAAGATAAAAGCTTCATCACAGAGAATAGTATGAAATATGAGTTTTAAATAGGTACACTCCTTGAACGAGTTCATCGTGTTGGAATACATATATATACATTTATTAGTTAATCTTAACACAACACATACACAATTTTAACGTTGACAGTTTCGGCAACTACTGTTGCCATTTTCAAAACATCTCTGCGCATGTCAAGGTCACTCAGCACGACTTCCGATGCCGAAATCAGGTCGTACACGTGAGAGAGATGAAAGGCCCCCTCGTCTCGGTTCATGACCTGCTTCTGTCCTCGTATCTTTATCGCCTCCCTGATGGTTCTTGTTCTCCAATCCCCCTCCCTATCCAGTACACTCACTTCCTCCCAGTCTATCTCATGATTGTTCTGTTTTACATGGTCTGTGATCGCACTCTTGCTGATTTGGGTTAGGGATTCTTCCCTCGCTGCTCTGGTGAAAGATCATGTGTATGTGTTGTGTTAAGATGAACTAATAAATGTATATATAGGTACACTCCTGTTATATTATCAATGGCATCACTATGTGTATTTGAAACAATTCCTCTAGAAGAGATCTATAAAAATAGGAAAACAGTATACCTTAAATACGAGCATGCCAACAGATCCACCATTGACCCCATATTTGACTTCTTTCTGTGTAACCATCTCCTGAAGAGTTTGGAAAGGGAGTCTGAATTCATGCACAGCCAAAATGGACACCAAGACTGCGGTATATGCCGAGTACATTACCACACAAAAGAGAAACCAGAAACCGGAGATGCAACGAAGTGGACCACGTTTGGCCTTATGTTGATGACCTTAAAAAGTATTAGACAACATTAAATATATTTAACATGGAATACTTATGTTGAGATTGGTACCACTTAATAAACTTACCATGAATAAATTTCGCTCTTTATAATTATATAAATTTAAAAAAGGAAGATTACTAGCTTTGTATGGTCTTACTTTGAGCAAAGAAAGTTGATACTGAAAACCAAAAGCTTGCATAGCAGGATGATGCAACTGGATCTCTTGTCTTTGTAATGCGGTAGGAACTCTGGTTGGCAAATCTCAAACACACAGAGACCACCAATATTGATGCAACAACACCCAGCCACATGTTCCTAGGGATGAAAACAATACTGAATTTATTTTATTATTTATGTGTTTTTAAATATTTAGTGTTTTTACGATTATTGTAAATTGCATGAATTTTATATCATTAATATTTTTGTACATATGGCAAAAAATAAAAAAATATAAAATATAAATAAATAAATAAATAAATATGAAGCAACTGTACCAAGGTGCTCCTGTCATGCTGATGAGGTCACTTAAACATTAGTCCTCTTTAGATGTTAATTGAACTGTGCTATTAATTAATTGTTATTGTTACCATACATTGTGAGACAAACACTCATTTACATTACAACAGGATGCAAATCAAGAAAATACGTAATGTTTTATAGTGTGACAAGATCAACAAAACTATTCTATTTTCATCGCATACAAGAGTGTAATAACTGGGCATTTGAAGGAGTTCAAAAGCTGAATATGTGATTTTAGGGTACGTGTACATTGGTAGTGTGGAATGACTGTAACCCGGATGATCTGCACTCAATTACAAAAACTATGTCCTCTGGAAATGAGTAATGGCTTAAAAATTGCTTTTTTATTGTAACATCACAAAGTTCCATTAAAAAGAAAAGCATAGAACACGCAATACATTTGCATGTTATCACTCACTTACGTAGCGGTAATACACATGCTATGTAATTACATGATTAACCAAATACTAGTTTCCTTTTGATAGCGGCAATCATATTATGTTGCCACGTTTTATTGAACTATGTCAAGCATTTTTTTTACTGTATAGGCCTATAGTCAGAGCCCACAAATTACATGTACTGATTGTCATGCAAGCCTATGTCGAGCTCGATAAAAGAAAAACAGATAATTATGCTGTATGGCTGCTGACCTACCGAGGTAGTCATAGACAAAACCGGGTGAGTTGTTAACATGAATTATTTTATCAGGTGAGTTCTTGGGGCGTAACACGGCGAGTCCAAGGGCGTATCTTGATACGCCACAAGAATGAATCAAGGCAGTTCTGGAGTATGATAACCGATGAAAATACATGCCAAATAATGATAGAAATTTATATACTTATTATTCTAACAAAAGCTTTTCATCTCTATAGAGACCTTTTCAATTGTAATTATTATTTACAAAATGATACTTCCCTTGCCACGATTAAAATACAACTGATATTTTCAATTAGAACATAAAATAAAAACAATAGTTCTGTGTAAATTATACTCTGTAATATAACAATACAATGGAGAAGACAGAGCATACATCTCGGTGAACTAAAAGGTATTTAACAGTTGAGGGTTGTTGGTACTGTCTGTAATAATGAGGATAATGATTATCATTTAATTATCTATATCTTATATATGTGTGCATGAAGTATCACCTATCAAAAGGAGAGAGAACTCTGAAAATATTTGTGTCCTTGTCAGTTCCCTTTACAGCAACACCCAGCTCCTCTTCAAAGAATGGATATGTAAAGTCGACCACCTATAGATAATGATAAACAACATTGACCCAATAAAAATGCAGTTCAGAAATAATAAAGCTTTTAATTTAGAAATAGCTGTACACAAAGAGACATTTGATTGTTACAAATATTACTGCTGGGTGAGCAGGGTCTGGGCGACACCTACACTGTCTCTCTGGGCGTTGATGGTGATCCCGCTCGCTGCTATGTCCGCCTCCTAATGGGAAATAAACGATTACTTCACAAAATTGTAGTCTATATTTCTTAGAGTAACTTCTATCATCACTGTATTGGCCCAAACAGATTTATATGAAACTTGTAACAATAGCTTCTTCAACTAATTATCCAATTATTCAGAAAAATCGTGTTCTAATTATGTCTTACATGGATAAGGTATCCTTGTCATCAACGATAACACTTTTCTTTTAATTTTCAAAGTTTTACTATCATTATTCATCATATTTCAAACTTGAACATACATAGCAATATTTTAAAGATTGATTTTAAGTGGGCTTTTTCAAGAATTTCGTCAACTTATATTACTAATATTTATTTTCATTGTGACAATGATATCAGAGATTAGGGCAAACTATCTGATAGGAGCGAGACATAATCGATCAGTACTTTATCTAAAGATTTAAGAGACCGTTTGGGGGTCGGATTGGGAGTTCTGTTCTTGGGGTAAATGTGCTCCACAGCGGGTCTAGAAAATTATTCTTAGAATATCTTTCATTGTTAAACTATCTCTAAAATACATTAATAGATCAATATGATTTTCAGCAGCTTTATATGGAAAACTTTGAACGTGTTCATCGTGTTGGTAATGTATATATATATACAGTGACAAAAATTGGGAAGTAGCCCACACTGGCCAGAAGGGCCAGTGTTTTGAAATCTTCACTGGCCCTTCTGATACCTTACTGGCCCTCCGAGTGGTGAAGGAGCTAAACATCACTAAGGTGGTCTCGGGGCATGCCCTTGCCCCAGAATTTTTTTAAATCTAAGCGGTCATCAGAGGCTATTTTAAAGCATTTTAAAGGGTTTTAGACAAATAAAAAAGGCAGCCACATTAAGTTAAATCATACTTATTTGAATATATTTACAAGTGTAATCAGAAGAAAAAAATCATATCGTGATAAAATGTGACTAAAATTGAGCGCTAAATGTATAGAAATACACAGCACAGATGTATTTTCAGATAAAATACCACGAATATGATCAAAATAAGACTAAATTTTATGTTCGCCATCAGGGCCAATGTTTAGGAAAAGTTACTGGCCCTTCCAAGGTTGTACTGGCCTCGGGCCGACAGGCCAGTGCCAATTTTTGTCACTGTATATACAGTCATTTCTTAATATCACAACACACATATTCAACTTACCTTGACAGTTTCGTCAACTGCTGTTGACATCTTCAAAAATGATCAACTGCGCATAACAGGCAGTCAATCTTCTCGGCCGCTGCAGTGGGTCATTCACTCGCGAGAGCTGGTGGGCCCCCTCGTCCCGCTTCATGACCTGCCTGTTGGTGCAGATGTGATTGCCTATATCATCGACGGCGTTAAGATGGTCCATGAGTCTTTTCACCCGCTTTGATTTGCTCTAGGATGTCATCTACATACCTTTTCCACAGTTTAGGTTTGCTTGTTTTTTAGCCGAGAAGATTGACTGCTTGTCATGCTCAGTCGATCATTTTTGAAGATGTCAACAGCAGTTTATGAAACTGTCAATGTGAGTTAGATATATGTGTTGTTATATTAAGAAAAGACTGTATTTTTATGGAAATGTTTAGAATTTATAAGAGATGCTGGGGAAGAACGATAAGAGTGGCAAAAATATTATGCACTCTATTGTACATTTGTATATTTTGGAAGTGCATTTATTTTGACATCATTATACCCATAGAAGTCCTCCTGAATAGAATAAGAGAAAACTAATAGCATGTATGTAGGTATGCCCATCGGTTTGTTATACAATATATCTAATCTGGGGCCACATTTTACCCATGTGGGTCATTTTCGACACGGCACGGGTTTTTAATGTCCCGGTATGGACTTATACCCCCCCCCCGTTCTATTGATGCCGCCGGCATGGGACACCGCTGGCTATACCGTCTTGTTTGTCTTTGTTTTTTAACTAAATTTCAACCTGTGCGGAGGTCATACCGTGCTGATGTCGCCCACTGTGTATTTGAAGTCACTGACGGACCCCGCCCACGGTTCTTTGAAGCCGCCGACGCCGACGAACAGTGCATTTAGGCCGCCGGCGGTGCTTTGAACCCCGCCTACGGTTTTAGGCCGCCGGCGATGTCTAGTGGTGGGCCGCCGGCGATGTCTAGCGGTGTCAGTGAGACCCCGCCTACGGTGCATTTAGGCCACCCGCGGTGTTTAGCGGTGTGGGTGAGAACAAAGGAAATCAATAGAACCCCCAACCCCGCGGACGGTGAGGGCCTCGACTGTATCCTGCGACTTCTTAGGAGAAGTCGCCAGAAAAACTCGTGGCCGTGGCTTTTTATACCGGTGGCGTACCGTTTGTCCCCTTTGTACCGCCCCCAGGGCGGAACTGGTGGAACTGACTATAGATATGGATATAGAATATATCTATATATATAGAATGGATATAGTAATAATATATATATAGATATATAATATTTTATATATATATATATATATATATAACGTTTTTCTGTGTGTTTGAATGACTATAGATATATATATATATATATGGCGGGTTATATATATATATATATATATATATATATATATATATATATATATATATATATACATATATACTTTGTGTTTGGTTGAGCACTCTTTGGGGTTGCTACTTTGCCAATGCCTTGTGCTTTCACTGCTCTGCAGTTTGAGCACTCTGGCAAGTTATGCAGGGTCTGGCTTAAATATGCTTCAAGAGCTTTACACTTTGTTGCTACCAGTCCCAACCTCAGTATTCTAAGCCATGCACTGATGAGTCCTAATTAGGGACGAAACAGTACTGTTCTGTATATATATATATATATATATATAGCTAGTGTGATATATATATATATATATATATATATATATATATATATATATATATATATATATATATATATATATATATATATATATATATATATATATATATATATATATATATATATATATATATATATATTCATTATATATATATATAGAATTCTTCTATATAATGTATAATAAAATAAATATTCGATCCACTCAATATTTTATTTGACGACTATCCCCATGGAAGTAATAACGTTTTTTCTGTAAGTCTCAAAGTATGAATCACACGATGGGCTGTATTGACTTGCGGGTTAAACATACAATGACAATGTTTCATCTCACAGACTGACAATTTCTGCACGCTCCTCATTAATGCATATGGTATAAAGATGGTTCATTAGTCATCGATCACGTAGTAGATCCTGCAGATAATCATTACCTCCATTACCGGCGGCCTTTGTCGATCTTTGTCTAGCTTAAAATTAATAATACTGTGCTCGTTCGTTAGTTTCCTAACCAGTGACTAGCACATTTGATAACCAGGTACTGCTGGAAAATGAAACATACCGGATCTACTTAGCCATGACCCGGTCTGGTTCGTAGGAAACTCCGTGACGTGGCACGTTCGTGACGTGCTTACGTTCTTTTATGTAGTATTCACACGACATTGTAGCCCCGGGTGAGGGCGGTTCTTCTGTACATACGTATTACACCTATCCTACGCCCAAGTGCAGCACCTTTGACTAGCATTTTTGGTCAAACCGCACTTTTGACCCTGAAACCCAGCACCTCAGCACTTTTACAGTGAAACTACTTATTGAATTGAGCCTTGATAAAAACACGAATTGCCTACAACTGTTACCAGTTTTTTTTAACCCTGCAGTGTGTACATGTTTATCTCTCATGTATTTGAAGGTTGCAAAGTTTGCATGCTTCATTTCATAGTAGTGGACACAAAGCTCTTTAGACTCTAATTTTGGAGTGATATGGTTGGTTCGGCAGGGAAAGGGGCCACTTTTGGTCGGTTCTGGGCTGACTTGACATTTTTCGGTTTGTGTGCACCATCGCCAAGCTTTTCGGGTCTGTCTGGGGGCTTTCTCTAGGATTTGCAACATCCTAGGGTCTATTTCCTTAACTGTGGCCTCGTCTGCTGCTTTGAGAAGATGTATTGTGACAGATGAAACGTAGGTGCCGCCGCTACCATTACTATCTGAAGCAATGGAAGCATGAAACGGAAGCATCTTTTTCAACAGCACGATGCTCCAATACAAATGGTGTCCACCTGGGGAAAATGAAACATTTCTGCCGGGTTCTGGCCCAAAAGGTGTTTTCATTTCTCTGGAGAAGTGATTTTGACTTTTTTCAGCCAGTGGGCTCCCGTTATAGGATTATTGAGATGTTGATCTGGATCAACGTTTTGGATTTCTGGTTCGTCTGGAGGACTAACTTGTTCATCGTAATATCTCTCTGGTAACGGTGGGTTTGCTGATAATTTCCACAAAGATGTTCCCGTTTTATGGTGTACTATAGTTCTGAATGGTTCCATTAGCTTGCCTTGTCCTCCAGTCCATCAGAAAGGTCACATGGAACAGGATAATTGTTCATTGTGTCTTTGAAGGGTTAAACTCAAAGACGTATTTACAATAATTAGGCAACGACTAATTGTAACAATGACAGCCGTTGCACTTAATCGTATTGTAGCTCAACAACAACACCAGAAGGAGGAGAGAGAAGAGAAATAATACAAGAGACTGTAGAAGATGAAGATGATGAAGCTAGAAGGCGGCCTTGTAAGGTTTAGTTGATGCTCACCAGCAGGAGGACGGACAAATATACACAGACTAGCCCCATATGGCCCAAAATGTCCCAGCAGTCACCATGCGCATATGCTGCATGTTTTGAAGAGAAACACGTTTGAAAACACCAAACACCAAACTGATGGTATTTCACGGTTTAATGACCACAAAGCCGCTATTTCTGGCAGCCGATCATCACACCTCTTCAGAATGCTTCGTCTGTCTCGGCCCTTTCCAGTCACAAGACCGTAAAGCAAACATCGTATGGGCCTTGTGTGTTTCCGTAGATTCTGTAGAATGTTTCAAAATGTGTGTCACCATGCGCATATGCAATACATAATATGCCCATGTGAAATGGGGGCCTAATATAAGCATGTGTATCTGATGATAAAAACACACATAGTTATACCATAAATAATGTATCAAAGCTTTCAAGATGACAATTATTAGGTCAATTTCATACAAACAAAATAATTGACATTTCTTAATTCAACTCATTTGATATTCCTGTCTGATGTATTATGTTACGCATAGTTTGAAATAGATAAACGCTGTATCTTAATGATTCATTATGTAACCGATGCAATGAAAGCATTAGTAATGACAGTAATCATCGAAATGGAATATGTATAAAAAGGATGTCTATGTATGCACAAATAAGAACCAGAAATAGATGGATGAACACTATTGTTGATAAAGGGTGAACGCACAAGTTGGTATTAATTATTTACAATCCTGAAAGCCTAGAATTGTCAGACCTGTATTGATAACGCCTGTGATCGGTTCATGGGAATCTCTTTTATACTGTACATACAAGATGATCGCCTCGCCGTATCAAGACCATCTAGGGGCTAGCGTCAACAGAGAGGAGGCCTCTTAGAATTCTTTCCTCACAGAATTTTGGTACGGCCATGGCCTTATGGCCTCAGCCCGTCCTACGGACCTGAGTGAATAAAACAGACATCGCTTTATAACAACAAACAGCGACTGTACCGTGACAACCAAAGTAAACTGACAGGGTGATAGAATATTTCAGCTATTTTCTATCAATTTAATACGCTTTAGATCTTGTAATGTATGCAAGTTTGATATTTTATTTGGTTGAATGTTTATTCTAAGACATTTTGATGAACCGGTTCATGTACTTTTGAAATTAATTAATTAATTACTAAAAAAATTATTTATTTCTTGCCGGACCGGTTCGTGGCGGGGTGTGTGTCTGTGTGTGTGTGTGTGTGGGGGGGGGGGGGTAAGTGGATCAAATGTCCCAGGGTGGCATATCATGTAATTATTTAAATAATTATTTGGGGCATTGTATGGTGAGTATATTTGGTAACTACAGAGTACAGGTTGCAGCCATTGAGTCTCAATGGGTTGGTAATCTATATATCGACCAAAAGTGTATACTCACACCTGCCCGGCACGAACCTTGAAAAGAACCGTTCATGCATGCAACAGGGGCTAGGTATGAGTGTCTTTGAAATACCAGCCTTAAACCATATAGATTTTATTACAATGTACAAACGACATGTTTTTTAATGAGACCCCATCTTATGCTATCCGCACAAGTGGTTTCCATTAAATCCCGTGAAAATACGGCGTCGACACTGTTGACTACAGGCCGTTTCACATGTATTATATGGGCATGTTATGTATTGCATATGCACATGATGATACAATACAAATATTGAAACATTCTATAGAATCTACGGAAACACACGAGGCCCATACTCAATGCTTACTCAATGACCACGTAGTGTTTGTAAATGAGTCCCCTGGGGCAGGTTAGGAAACCAACTGGGCCCCAGGATTGGAGATCACAGAAATGCTTGACAAAGCGCTACAGACAACCCGAAGTAGCACAATGATGACGATACTATGGCGTTTCCTACTGCCACGTAGACTACTCCTTTCAAGATTTACATATGTATACATACAGTTACTTTTGATTTACTGTATACTGCATTATTTCAAATATCACTATTAAATTTACAATTTCTACAAAGACTTTTTTGTTTAAAATTCAACATTGAATTTGCAAATTTGAATCTAATCACATTGAATATACATTAGCATCCTAGATTAAATAAGTTGAACTTTCACATCCATATGAATTTACTTTATACCATATGAAACAAGTGTCAAGAATTAAATCTGTAACTTCATGAATGAGAAATACACTGAATGCTATTTTACTATGAAACAATGAGAGCAATTAGACATTAAACATTAATAACAATTTTGCTATCAAACATAGAACAATAAAATGCAAATTAACACCAAATTAACACTGTCCTTTCTCTCTTTGTTCAGTTTGTTTTATCATATATTATGGCACAAAATCCTCCAGATATTTTGGTCTTATTATGCTTCGGCCACTGCGTCTTGTCTCTGCACTTTTGTTTGGAGTAACTGCTGGAGTCCCTACTGCTGATGGTGAGCACGAGTCTGGTCGTTCTGCCAGCTTTCTTGGTGATGTTGGTGTGGCTGGAGACTCATTTGGACGATCAATTGTTGAAGGTTCAGGACTTGGACTTTCCTCTGTGACTGGCAATAGGTGGCGCCTATTTCTTTCATACTGCTTTCCATTTGATTGGACTACATATGAACGAGGTTTGTTACTGTGCCTGACAATCTCAGCTTCCTGGTCGTATCCTCTATCTGTCTGCATTCTCACTTTTTGTTGGTCGTTTAGTTGTTTTAGAGGTTTTGCAGTCTTATCATAATGTTTCTTCTTTTGTAGTCTGATATTCTTTAGTTTGGTGCGCACATTTTTCTGTGTTATTGGTGTGAGAAGTTGCTTTGCCATTGGTATTGCATTTCTTAAACGCCGAGACATCAGTCTCTGAGCAGGTGAGCCCAGGTTGCCACGAGGAATATTTCGTAGATTTAGTAGTGCTAGATAGGGATCTGTTCTATCTCGCCGGCACTTTTCCATCATTGCTTTAGCACTTTGAACAGCTCTCTCAGCTAATCCATTAGACTGAGGGTATTTAGGACTGGATGTGATATGATCGAAACCCCAGTCACTGGCAAACATTTCAAATTGCTCACTGGTGTAGTATCTAGCATTGTCCGTCATTACTTCAGTTGGAATGCCATGTGCAGCGAAGTGTTTCTTTAACTTCTTAATAATTGTGGTGGAGGTGAGGTTATTGAGTTTATCAATCTCGAACCATCCAGAATATGAGTCCACTAGCACTGAGTAGTTTTCACCATTCCACTCGAATACGTCTGTGGCAGTGATGGTCCATGGGAGGCTTGGCACTTCATGCATTTTCATTGGCTCTTTTTGCTGGTGTGGTGCTAGGGCATTGCATGGATCACATTTCTGTATCTCATTTTTAATGTCATCACACATCTCAGGCCAATAGAGGCTCTCTTTGGCTCTCCTCTTTGTAGCTTCTATGCCTGGGTGACCTTTGTGTAGTTGCTTCACAATGTCCTGCTGTTGTGCTTTTGGCACCACTACTCTTGTACCCCTCATCACAAGCTCATTTTCGTATGACAGTTCATCACGTATGTGGTGGTATGGACGAGCGCTGACTGGTACATCCTTGTAATGCTGTGGCCATCCATTTTTCACCAACTTTTTTATGATTTGACAGGTCTTATCTTCTGCTGTATCATTTTGTAGCTTTTTCAGCCTTGAATTTGACATCGGCATTACTGCCATGACTTCATACTCTTCCTCTTCAGGTTCTGCTGTACCATCATTTGGAAGGTATGCTCTGGATAGTGTGTCCGCTATGTACAGTTCTTTTTCCCCCGCTTGTATACCAGGTTTATGTTGTATCTTTTCAACTTCATCATCATCTTCTGTAACCTGGTTGGTGCCATGTGGAGTGGCTTCTTCATTATTGTAATCAGGGGTTGATGATCAGTCTCTACTGTGACACGCCTTCCAAAGATGTAGTGGTCAAACTTGTTGCATGCAAAAAGGACTGCTAGGAGCTCCTTTTCTATCTGAGCATAACGACCTTCTGTCTCAGTCATTGCTCTAGAAGAGTATGCAACGGGTTTTCCTTCTTGGAGACAAGCAGCACCCAGACCATTTTGTGATGCATCCCCCGTCAGTGTAACCTCTTTTAATGGGTCATAGTACTGCAATGCCTGGGGTTGAACAATGGCTTTCTTCAGTGCTGTGTAAGCTGCGTCGTGCTGGTCCTGCCAGCACCATACTGCATCCTTGTGTAGGAGGCTTCTGAGGGGGCAGTCAGTTCACTATAGTTTGGAATGAACTTGCTCAGGTAATTTATCATTCCCAGAAAGCGCTGGAGGCCTTGGACATCATTTGGTGGAGCCAATTCTTCAATGGCCCTGGTCTTCTCAGGATCTGGCTTTGCACCTTCACTTGTTAGCGTATGTCCAACATAAGTTACCTCTGACACTCTGAATTTGCATTTTTGTGGATTCAATGTCAGACCTACTTGCCTTGCCCTCTTTAACACCTTTTCTAGTTTCTCATCATGATCTTTTTGGTTTTGGCCCCATATTAGGATGTCATCTACTATCACACTGCATGGGTAGCCACTGAAAATTTGTTCCATTGCTCTCTGGAACACTTCTGAGCCTGTGGTGATGCCATATGGCATCCTGAGGAATCTGTATCGTCCCCACGGTGTGTTGAATGTAGTGAGTAGTGAGGACTCCTCATCCAACATTATTTGCCAAAAACCGTTTTTTGCATCAAGTGTTGAGAATATGGTTGCTTTCGGCATTTGCGCCATTACCTCTTCAATCGTTTTCATTGGGTGATGAGGTCGCATCAGATATTTATTTAGGTTGATGGGGTCTATGCATATGCGAACTTCTCCATTTTTCTTCGCCGCTGCTACCATCGAGGACACCCATTGTGTTGGTTCTGTCACTGGTGTAATCACGCCAATTGACACCATTCTATTGAGTTCCGCCTTCACTTTTTCAGTCATTGCCACCGGTACACGACGTGGTGGACATACTATGGGTGTGGCTGATGGATCCAGCTTCATTGAGTACGTCACTGGGAGTTGGCCTAGTTTGGAGGTGTCAAACAGGTCGGAATACTCTGTCATCTCCACTGGCTGATTTTTTAGTTCATGGATCTCTTCACTTAACTTAATGAGTTTCAATTTTACAGTATCATGTAATCCTAACAGAGGCTTCACATCTCTATTGACAACATGAAATTCTAGTGTGTGTTGTTTTCCATGTCTGTCTGGGCAACACAACTTGATTGTTCCTTCTGTGGTAAAAAGAGTCACCACTGTATGCTACTAGACGCACCTTATTTGCGGTATTTATGGTCTTGCTTGTTTTCATCCTCTCTAGCATCGAGGTTGTTAACACATTGCATCTTGCGCCTGTGTCAACTTTCAATTTTATCTGATTTCCATCCAGTGATAAAGTGGTATACAGTTCATCTTTTGTCGTCATTTCATCTACGTTGTACTGTAGTTCAATACTGCCAATTTCGAACTGTTCTTCATCTTCATCTTCATAGAAATACTCATCTGCGAGGTCATCAACTTTGCGACGGCGTTGTTGATATAACTGGCTGCGCTGTTGGTTCTGACCCTTTTGCTGAGTGTCATTGACCATGGATAAACACATCTTAGCATAGTGATTCCATTTTAAACATTTTGAACATTGTTGTCCAAATGCAGGGCATTCTTCCCTTTTGTGCATTTGCTTACTTCCACACTTGTAACAACCACTTGTGGATTTTTGTTCTGGTTTATTTTGTCGCGGCTGCTGTGATGGCTGATGCTTTCTGTTTCTCCTTGCATTTGATCTATTGTAGTGTACAGCATGGACATCTTGCTCTGCCTTTTTCAGATCTTTAATGTGCTTGTCAGATTGTTCATTTGCCCTACATATAGCAATAGCTCTTGCTAGGTCGAGGTCCTTTTCTTTGAACAGTTCTTTCCGTACACTCTCGTCACGTACGCCACATACGATGCGGTCTCTGATGAACTCATCTTGTAGGTCACCAAATTTGCATGTTGTTGCTTTGATCTTGACATCAGCAAGAAATGCAGAGAAACTCTCGGGATCCCCATTTTTATCATTACCTTGCTTTCTCTCAAAGAATGCATGTCTTTCCATCATCACATTTACTTTTATGCTACACACTTCTTTGAATTTTTTCAACAATACTTCCGGGTCATCTTTAGTTTCAGCCGGAGTTACTACGTCACCATTGTCATTTTTAATTTCTGGGGCATACACAAATGATTTGGCTTTCGTTCTAGCATCTTTGCCTGCGAAGTTCAATAGGAATGAGGCTTTTTGCTTTTTAGACTTGCCTTGTAGGCCTGCTTCAGCATAGATTCTCCAAGCTTCCTCGAATTCCGCGAACGATTCATGAACGTTTTTGTCAAAAACCAGTGGATCCGGACGCACTAGATTTGCTTCTGCCATCTTCTGACACCATGTAGTTTGTCTAGGACGAATATAAATAACGGATGGTAATGTCTTTGTATGATATTTATTGATAATTATTACTAGCACAATGATGACGATACTATGGCGTTTCCTACTGCCACGTAGACTACTACTTCCGTATCCGCGCAACTGCGTACAATCAAAAAGAACATGAAATGGACACAGTTAAACAATCAACTATCTGTGTGACCTCTGTGGGAAAAGGGAGCGAGACCTGACGGCTGTGTAACTACATTTGCAAGCATCCATACCTCTGTAGAGCCCAAAATGTGAATATGCATTCCAATGTACACCCATAATGTTTGTACGTACACATCTGTACACTCGTACTGTGCATACGTACGCCTCGGTACACCTCGCCGATCATGCCCGTCCACGTGCCATTCTCGTCTGTTGCGCCCGTGCTGCCGTCTGCCACTTCTTGCCACGCGATCCTAGAATCGTATAGTGCGAGAACAATAGGTGAGGTTTAATCAAGAGTAGTTCTTCTCTACTGCCTCTTTAATGCCAAAAACTCAATACAAGGAGACCATGGGGATCAGTACATGTTAAATGTTGCGAAAGTGCATGGAAAGTACGTATTTAGCCAGTGCGTTCAACTAAACAGTTGCCTGGCCATAAGTAGGCAGCACAGAGTCAGATTGAACCAGAATGTCACGCCTGTCATGTTTTTATTTGCCGTAGTCACGCAGACCACGCAGATACGGAAAAAGTATTGTCAAAATGTTCGCACTACTGTTTGTGCCCTAGGCTTTAATGAATTTCTTGGTGGCATTTTATAGTAATGATACTGCATACACAAAAGTAAAAGTTACGAGTGATAGAGCTGAAACAAAGAATGACAGCCACAGTACACACATTGCATGTACACTTCAATTTGTAATTTGAAAACATTATGGGTAGACAAAAACAGAAGTTTCAATTTTACGTTCACAATTTTGTGTTATGAAAAGCCATACGTCATTATTAAGCTTCTTCACAGGGACTTTGTCCTGTAAAAGGACCCAGAGGACAGTAACATACACGCCACCTCTCAACAAACAACAAAGAGCCGAGTACGGGTCTGATGATTATAATCATTTGGTCCAATGCGCATATTGCAGTGTACAATATGTTAGGAGGGTTACAATTCAAGTTATCACTTTCATTGATATAGTTTTATGTTGTCCAATTTCTAGTGTGGAAAGATTAAATTAATATCTAGATTTATTACCAATAATCATCAACAAACATGCGCTCCCAGAGATTAACCGTGAACAAAATGTAACACCAAGAGGGGTACAGTTTATATGTTCGACAGGGCCGTCAGAATGTTTTGAAAAAGGTGTGTGTGTGTGTGGGGGGGGGGGGGGCAATTGTGTATCCCACAAACATTTGGGGGCTTATCTGAGGCTATACAACCCCCATAATTTCTGCGGGGGATTCATGTTGTTGTTAGGAGTGTGGGGGGTGGGGGTAAGATGATAAACATTGTGCAATTCCTCTGGCATGCATAAATTTTGTGTGAGCTGGTGTTCAATCTGAGCCATTTTCAGCAATTCTTTCATGTAAACTGTCTGGAATTTCAAACACATAACAGCGGTGGGGTGTTGGGTGTTGAACATTCAAAGCCTATGCTTCTCATCCACCCTAGATCCATTGTGAAAAAGCCGAAATAAATGTGAATATGAGCGCAGATACCCTGAAATTGGCCCATATAAACTTTCGAGTTGTGCAGCATTCTAAGAGCATTTACTGAACATTCACACTCAACATACACACTCAACATAATGTTAAGTGTACATGCCAGCTTGAGCAGGGAAAAATGTTGAGGAAAAGGACAATGTTGCAAATTTAGCTTTTAGTCATGGAAATGTTGAAGAAGTCAAACGACTGTGAAATGTAGGATATCATATTGACTGATCATACAATACAATGGTATATATGATTTTGTGTAAACTGACTGTCACAATATGCACAGTGATGTTGAGTGCATTGTGACGCAATGCAAAATATTAAATCTGTCCCAATAAACCTTTTTTTGGTGATATAGCATCTATTTTTTGCATATATACAATTTTAAGTATCTAAATGCATTCTAAGCATAATTTGAATTATAAAGGTGTCTTTAGAAATTAGATAAATAGAATTAAGTTGGGCTTTGAAGGATTTTTGAACACTGTACATAAAGGACTTGATAACTAATAGCTATTACCTTACCATATGTGTCAATATGACACCCAGTACATCATTAATTATTAGGTGTAGTCACACGTTGATTTGGAAGAAAAGGGGGCTGCGTTCGCACCCCCACCCCCCACCTTCTGACAGCCCCGATTATTTATTTATGCACCAGATGATAAAACATTATGGATATTACTCGCTATGTTTCCATTGTCATAAGAGTCATATTTACCTGAATTTGAGCACCTCCGCAAGAGCCTCAATAATTTTGGCACAGATACCGTCGTATGCAATCTCTCCACTCTTCCCTTCAACTTTGAAACTGAATGGGTAGTACTGTAAATAAAGGATGGAATTTAATAATATAAAATGACTACTGTAGATATGGATTCTAAGAATATCATGTGAGTGCATCATTTCTGCATACCGTATTTAATCATCCCCGTAGTAAAAAGACATTGAAATAATGTAGATATTTCACATTGCAGAAGTGCAGTGTTAAAGAGCTTTTCCGTATGTCGATGATGGTATTTAATGATTGCATCAGAGTCGATCGCGAATGTCACCACAACATATCAGCCAATTTCTGAATTATACAAGTTATATCACCAGGCATTTTGTAAGTCATCTTATCACTTACTAGGAAATCAGTGCCCTGAATAATTGTCTAGTCATCGGCTGTCAATAATAATTGACCTCATCTGGCTGCAAACTTCAGATATACAATATCAGACTGTCATTTTGCGTCTAGTGCATAATACTGTCATCCTAGTTTCCTTTGATAACATGAACGATGAAAACATTGTATTTGAATCAGGAGAATAGTCACAATGTAACACTAGCCGTATAGGACAGAATAGATTACACTAGATTACTCATAGATCAAACTAGAGACAAATTCCGCGAGCCTTGATCAACAGCATTCAGACAACCTATATGAGATGTAGATGAGAATATGGGTTAGTGTGGGATAATAATATGACACAATAAAAGATTGTTCAGAGCACTGCTAATATTTCCTGTATAGGTGTGCAGAAATTAGTAATCAAATCTAAAATTGTTATTTAGTACAAATATTTGTTATGTAAGGTGTTCACAATGCAACTACATGCTTAATTGGTAATCTGGTAACCTCCACTTAGCAGGTATAAGCATACTTTTCAGATCAACCGATACGTGGATTTTCCATGTATGCTGTAAACAGTAGTGAGCATTGTATCAATGATTGAAGGGTCTTAACGCATATTTCATTTATCATTTCTTGAAGGGTCAAAGAATTTTGTGTAATCATTTGGTAAACATGCACATTTGAGCTTTAATCCTAATTATAGACGTGGGGTATATGTATATGGAAATCGAAATAAAATAATACATACTCGAAACTTATTTCAGAATTGCAAATAAAATCTATCAAACAATTTCAAATGTAAAATGCAATTACAAACTTACCTCTTTCGACGTAACTCTCAGGACACTGTAATTAAATCCCTCAAAAGACGACGATACCTTTGGATAACGCAAAACACTATCCATTGTAATGGTCAATGGTGCACTCTTTTCACACCTGCATTCATATATTTGATTTTCCACAGTAATCAAAAAATCACTAACTAACTATTTGTGATGCAATCTCTGTATGGCAGTATCACTGGGGTCTCCCAAATACAGAGTCAATACAGCAGATTCCAAAACAGGTGACTCACTCACTGCAAACAGTTTTTAGTTTGACACTGCATCACTTAAGTGGGGTATAATTGAATACAACACACTCTACTGCCAAAGTACGTGCTCATAAGCGCATACCGACTCGATGTGAGCAACCCAGAATTCACAATCAGTAGGTCATTGTCATGGATTACATAAACCATCCACTGATATTTTTGATCCAGTCATGCCAAGAGCAGAGGCTGCTGATGTGGACTGTTGAATGCATGGTTCAACTCACGGATCGTGCTAGACACCATTAGAGCATATGAGCATACGTCCTGACGTTGGAGTATCTTCACGTTTAACTCAGACTGGCGTGTTAATTAGTGTGCCTTTTATACGTCTATGCACATGCTCATCTATTAGTGAGGAAAGGATTAAAATCAACTAATGTTACAGTTATTAGCACAAATCAAGTTGAAAAAAATGTGATTAAAAATCAATTATTCTTTTATTTGATTACCCCTTACATATTTATAGACAAAAAGATGGTTAAAAAATAGTCTCTGTACATACTACGACATTCCCCCCTCCCTCCTTAACGTCCACACCCCCATTAAAATATCGTAACGAAGCAGTGACCGGCACGTGGTTGAATTAAATGGTCAAAACTAGATAACGATAAGCGATAAATGTCGTGTTCCCCACATTACACAGTAAAAAGATCCCCAGATCTGGTAACAACGACATAACACTCAAAAGGTTAGCAGACGAGTCCCTAAGAAGGCCAGGGACGAGAAAGTCGAGATCCAGACATGGTCCAGATTCGGTCCAACCTAGCTTGACAAATTATTGGTTTAACCAGGTATGGACTTGTTCCCGTGTTGGTTGCATGCAGACTACTCAAGATTAAGCTGCCATAGCTTAGTATTCATGTAGTTTACAACAGTGTAAGGGGAGTAGAGGTTCATTAAAGTACATTACTTCCTGTAAAGCAGTACCGAACAATTACACGTTTCCAATGTTGATATGGGGAAATATTTAGCCAAATCAATAGTTTAGTATTGCATTTACCCTGATTGTATCAATCCCTTTAACAAAAGCCACACTAGGGCCTCAGCAACAACCCTGTGTTTACATTGTGAATAACAGTTTTTGTTAGGATCATGCTCCATTGTAATTGACTCGCAATGTCCATGGAATATTACCGCATAGAGGGCCATGATATTCTTTACAAGTGAACAACAACTGGATTTTGACAGAAGTAGTATTTTTGATGACACATATCACAATGTTTAACTGGCCGATCAAATCCAATCTTAATCCAGCCAATCAAAAACAACTTACTGGTCAAAACTTACTGCAGAATGAAGCTATGAAATATTGGTGGAAATATTTGAATTGTAAATGCATAAGAATGCGGCAGCTTGGTTTAATAATGTGAAGTCAGAACGTTTATATGATAGTAATAATATAATAGTAATAATGTGTAAATTGTGTATTGTATAGTGTTTGCATACCACCCACAGGTCCCACACACCCTCCCAAGACGATGGGGCTCATGGTTTAGAAGAACTTCGTACTATCACTATAATAGTGTGACTTGACGGTGGTGCGTGCCGTCAGAATAGGGAAAGTGTTATCAGGACAACTGGACAAGGGTGGATGGTGTCAAAAAAGGGGATGGGCTTTGTTAGGACAGTGGATGGGGCTGCCAGGACGATGGCTGGGAGTGTGGGTATCCGTGCTATGCAATATTTGTTGTTGATAATTGGTGGGGAGATGTGTGTGTGTGTGTGGGGGGGGGAAGATATTACCGGGACAAGGGCGGGTGATGTCAGAATGGGGAGTTGGCTTTGTTATGATAGTGGTTGTGCCCGTGGAGGGGGAGGTTGTAAGTTGTGCAGATGTCAGGACGAACGGGGGTGACAGGATTTTGCGTATGGTAGACCAGTGCTATGCAATAATTGTTGGTGGGTAGTGGGGTGTGGGTGGGAATGGGGGGTATCTATTTCAGAAATTGAGTATGTGACTATATTTGCTGCCACTGATTCATCGTCCCCACGGGAATAATTAAGCTACGAATAATATTCCACATTGTCTGCAGTTTGCCACTCAGTGCTCACACCAGGCCATGTCACTAAACACGTAGGTTACTTATACTCATAAAAAATAACGCAGCATACAACATAGTAATTATCTTACATCCATGTAATCTGAAAGTCAAACAATATCCTGACTTTGGCGTCAACAACAGCGATACTAACATTGCAATATTTAGTGTATTCTCCATACTGGAAACAGGTTGTACATGCACGTGCTGGTAAGATTAGTCCATTTGCACTTATGATTTATGCCATGGATCAAATTCCCATTCCTAATTGACAAGGATGATAAATTTATCAGCTCTGAAATTAGAAGCTTATCCTGTCCACTCTAATTGATAATTTCAGGAGTATTTATCTGGCTATTTCATATTCATGCCCATGAACATTGTCGTCTACAATTATCTCACATCTAGTTATAAACCTGTAGCTCTTAGCGTTAACAGAATCGTGTAATTTTTTTTCCAACATGGATAGTGTCAAGTCAACTCAAGTACTAACTCAAAAGAAGGATAAAAAATCAAGCGTAAGTATAACACTATTTTGTTATGTGTGTATTTCCAGTGCGTGCGTTCCTGAAAAAATTATGGCTAAAGTGCCATGGTCCCACAGAGGATTTTTTGTCTGAGCCCACGAATATCTACTGTTTACCAAGTCACTCTCTACGAGAGGTCGATATCTTGAAAAAAATATATATTTGAATAATATCTTTCATGATTGTATTTTGTAATTCATGATGAAAGTTGTGATGTAAAAATGTTATAATATAGTGAAAATTTAATTTTTATATAATTTCTATGAACAATGTCTTTTCAAATTGCCCCAGGGAGCATAAGCACAAGTACAGAAGTGCCATTTTTAAAGAAAAAAAAAAGAAATGATATTACATAAAAAAAATGATAGTCAATGGTAAGAAAGAGCAATAACACGAGAACGTGTTGAAAATGAAAGACCTCAATAAGTTATCATTGGAGACACTAGTTAAAAGTCAGACGTACACGATGCACCGTGCGACATGTAGCGTGTAGAACTAAGTGCACGTACCGAGTTTAACGCGCACTGGTTAGGTCATTGTGTTTAGAAATTCAATTATATGAGACCTAGCATATATAGCTACATAGTACTTATGTAACACACCCGCGTGATCAACTTGCATAAGATATTGTGCAATGCATATTTAGCAAATACCAACAGTAGGGCCGTGGGAAGTCAAATTCCATTGGGCGGGATGAGTGGGGGGGCGGTTGAGGGTGCATATTAGGAATGGCGGGCCCCAGGAGCCAACGAGGTTTTGATGCTCTGCGGTGCACTCTAGAGGAGAGGAAAATATTCTCAAAAAAATTAGCTACTACGGTCCCGAACAGCCAAATATCAATATCGCTGTGTGTATGTCTCCCGGGGTCTGTCTGTTAATTACGTAGATCTATCTCACTTGTAAAGCGTGCGGGTGTAGTTTGCGAATTGTGCGCGTTTTGCCATGTGTATACGAAACGGTCATTAGGACAGACAGTAGTTAAGGTATTGATAATTTTCATTTCAAAATACATTGCCTATATGAGCAATATGAGAACTGTGCTAAGCTATACATTTTATGAAAGTTGCTCATGTGCAGTGCCACAAGTATGATACACATAAGCAACGTTTGTAATTCGCTGATTTGGTTTACAAAGTATATCTTTTATATTACGATACTGGTTTAAAATGACAATAAATTATGCTGCGGTTCGTTGATGGAAGAGGTGAACTTCACATTTTATAGGTTTACAGAGCACCTGAATGGTAAGCGTTACTATTCATAATGCAAACATCCAAAACGATGCAACTTCTGATAATTGAACGTTGTGACTTAATTTATTATTTTATAAATTAAGATAAATGTACGCCAATATGTCAATATCTTACTTATAGTTTTGCAACAAATAATATAAATAACATTTATAATATCTCTTTATGATATAAAAAATATTAATATAATAACATACTATAATGATAATCAAATACAAACACTTTCTATCAGAAAATATAATTATATATAAAGTCCAATTTCCCATTGTGCCTCCAATCAAAATCCGCAAAATCTACCATACAGTGTCCTGTGATTATTAACGGCATAAATAGTGATGATATTGTCTATAACATCGGTTATACATTGGTGACTACACATCTAGATATCAACAATGGCAGGAAATTACTATTTTGCGATGGTTGGACACGTTGATAATCCTATATTTGAAATGGAATTTGTGCCAGCTAATAAATCGAACGATGCTAAGAAAGATGACCACAGACATCTTAATCAGTTCATCGCCCATGCCTCACTGGACAGAGTGGATGAATATATGTGGACAACAAATAACATGTACCTGAAAACAGTGGATAAGTTCAATGAATGGTTCGTTTCCGCATTTGTTACAGCAGGGCGTATACGATTTCTCATTTTGCACGACAGTAGCAAGAACGAAGATGGGATAAAGAATTTCTTCCAGGATGTGTATGAGACCTACATTAAATTTGCTATGAATCCATTTTATGAAGTGAATACTCCCATTAGCTCAACCGCATTTGAAAAAAAGGTGTCGTTCTTAGGACGAAAATACCTTACTGGATGATTGAATCTAGCCCTCGACTATTCCATTAATTAATGTAAATCTACCATTAATGTTGATAGCCTATTATTGTCAATAGTTTTTTTTATTAGAAACAATTTTGTTTTATTGTTATGTAGATAATGTTATTATTTACTGTATTATGTTGTTATGTAATTAAACAGTTTTATCTTTAAAATGTGTAGTGTTTTACTGCTAAATTCAATCAAATCATATTTAATTATATCTACACTATTAGTCCTAGATTATATGTAGGCCAATATATATTATTTTGCATTTGGACATCCGGGACTAAAATAACTATCTCAAAGAGTGATTTATGGTGCTCGTACTATAGAATAAAAAACAAGAAAAAAAGTTGAATATGGTAAAGAAAAAGTTTGTTAATCACAACCTTGTTAGGGTTTGGCCTTTGGTGGCTTTTAGTCTACTTCACAAAATTGATGACCCCTCCAAGCCTTACAGTCATTTGGGTTTGTTGCTACTGATCCAGCCACGTTTGTGAAGGATCTCCAACTTGTGTTCTCATACTGGGCATTGCCACCTTATCTAGGACACAGGTAGAAGTGGTGAGGTTTTAGAACACCCTCTATTCCATTACAATGCTGTACCCTAAGAAGGATCCTGCATTTACCACAGTAAATGGAGATACCCCTGTCAGACATACAGCCCATTGGTATTCTCCATATGTCAGCAGATTGTTGATGTTTGACCTAGAAAACTAGACATTTGGCTCTACCCATGGTCCCATCCACACATGCTATTAAATAGGCCGTTACCTTTGGTACCTGTCTTTTAATAAGAGTTCACTTTTTTCTGATAAAGCATCAACAGACCCAGTCCATGCAGCCATAATGATAATATAATGTAATCTATCAGCATAAAACAGCTCTAACTGGGACACTGTATGTCAGAGAGGTTGCTTCTAATACAATATATGGTGAATGTCTGCAATATCTATATTATAAGTATGGTGAATGTCGGCAATATTTATATCATAAGTAATTATAATGTATCAACGTGTAAATCTCTACCTTTGTACATAATATCATTACCATCCAATAACTTATCAAGTATATAGGCCTACCGCACTACACTTTCGGTGGCCATAAGTGAACAAATAGGGCACCCATGTGCCTGAAAAACGTGTCAGAAGTGATTATCACAACACATATCACAGACATCAAGATTTGCATACATAAACAGATAAAGATACAAACCTAAGCACTCATTTACTGTAATTATCAGGCGACAAGATAAGTTAAGTAACAAACGAGATGCAGAAGTCAACCCCAGCAGTCCACTTATCACTGTCCGATGACCAATGGTCATAGAATAAATTATATACACACTTCAAAGTGACCAACCATTCAAATATTCTCCAAATATATTTTCTAAATTAGCATTCATTTCGTTGAACTAACAAAGTTCGCATATACATCAACAAGAATTGTTCTGTACTTAAATCATAGTGTACGTGCTTTGAACTTTTGGACATGTGCATTAATATGTTGTTAACATGTTCGGAAGTTCTACACTTGATCGTCGGGCATGGAATTTCAGGTGTGAAACTTATGCACATTTGATGTTTATCATGAAACTTGTGCACATTATGCATATAACATACTTCGTGACCTCTGAGGTCGCTATGATTATATTGTGCATAAAAGTAGACAGTTGACAAAGGCATGTATTGTGATATATTGATACTTATGATGTCCAGTTGTCCACAGCATATATTATATTATAAATGCTGGCAATTCATGTCTAAATCATGAGTATAACAGAACATTTGCATATGCAAAAACAGCTACCCCTCTTAAGTCTTATAGATGCTATTTAATCATATACTTTGGTATTCTGTAGCATACCGCTGAAATTTAATCAAAACCCAAAACATAATATTATATCTAACAATAACGCTTTTTGATCTCTAATGCTTAAGTCACATAGCCCGGTCGATGCGATTCCGATGTATCATCAATTGCGATTCCCGTCATACCAGCCAGACTCAGCTCCCGCGATCACGAGCCGGCGTTTGGGGCTTAATACTGCATCGGTGCCAGTTCGGGTGGGGGGTGTGGTAACGTTGTGTAAATTGGAGGTTTTGATTTGATTTGATTTGATTTGATACCGTCGCAACCTGAGCAGGCCGGGGCTAGGCGTTATGCTTTTCCCCTACCTACCAGGATACACGAGCTGCCCCCCAGGCAACGAGGTACCTGGGTACCTAAGCCCACCTCTCCACTGCATGCTGCTGTGAGCCGAGTCGATCTATAAAGCATCGCTCACCAAAAACCTGTGAGCGACCCATAAGCATCGCTCGCCAAGACAGAGCGAGGGGACCGTGGAATGGGCCCGGGCACCCGTTAGAGGTCCCAGTACACCATTCAGTCCCCAGGCTACCCCGCAGAGTCAGCACCGAGAGAACGGATGGGACATAGTGGGCTGTAATGCAGTGTTTTTCACCAACCGGAGGGTAGCATGACAAGGTGGTCGTTAACGACCCAGCAAGATGTGCTACCAGGGAGGGGTGTGTTAAGGGGGATAGGACAGGGCTAGCCCAAGAACCCCCACGGGTTCATTGGGTACTACAGAGTAAGGATGTGAGTATAGTGAAGAAGTTTGTTTTACTGGCAAGGATTTCACTGTATAAAGCTGAAATCTTTGACCCTACAGAGGGAGCGTGTAAGACGAATGAAGAAGAGAGCCATCGGTCTGGAGGGCATGAATCTGTAGTCCAGACCCTATAGAAAGAAGTTTGTAATGCAGGAAAAGTATGTGCTAATCTATGGGCCACTTAATGGTCACATAGATCAAGGCCGTAGCCGGTGCAACGATGAAGAAAGCTACGAAAGGGCAGTGAGTAGAGGGGGGGCCCTAGTACCCCCAATTGTTATGTGGGGAGAAATGGTGTTAGGAAGAATATGGAGACCAAGCCATGGAGTGCACATCAATATGAGCTGTAAAGGTTGGTTACCTGTGTGTCGTCTGGCCCTGCTCTGGATACCTGACCTAGGTTATTTGGAAAAAAAAAAAAAAAAAAAAAAAACACTTCCCCAATTCGAGGCTGGGGTTGGCAATGGGATGTTGTGTTATGTATGTATATAGTTTAAAGGTGGTATGGGGTAGTTGAAGGTGGATGGGCGTTGACAAGATGAGGGGAGGGGCATTTGGTGGTATGGTTTACTCTTAGTGTCGAGGGCAAGTAGGTGACACCGCCATATGTCCAGCCCCAACTGCCATGCTGGGTAAGTCTTTGAGTTGTGGGTCACTATGCCTACTAACTGTTGGTGTCTAAGATGGGTGCTGAGTCGATGATTGGCTGCAGCTATCGATCCACGTGGCAGTTATACGACCAATTGTTTGCAGGTTAGTGTCGCTGAAGTCCTGCAGCAGGTGCGTCCACTGCACTGACGAGTCCCATGTCCTTATGCTTTGGAGCACTGGATGTTGGCACCTGTTCAGGATGTGCTCTCGCCATTGGTGTTGTATAGGAGCTGAGCACACAGGGCATGTCTGATGGCGGCCGGCAATCCTGTATGCATCATTTGTCCACATGTATATGCAAAATTTTTTAAACTCCGAGTAAATGCACTTTTTAATGACTGAGAGAGGAGGTATGAAAATGTGCTTGCTGTCTTCTATCAGTGTATTTATGTTGGATGTCTTATCCGCAATCCTAGTAATGTCTGCCAATCGTTTTTTGATGTTGGGTCCTATTAAAATACTTGTATGGAGTTTGAATTCTTCTTCGAGTTGGTAAATCCTCTGGAACCATCTGTATTGCTGTGGGTTTCTGGCTAGGATAGGGGTAACGAGTTGTTTTGGTATTCTGTGGTGATCCATGCGCATGAGCCTGGCCCAGTATAGGAGCTGTTTTCGGGCGATGAGTGATGATATGGATTGCCATCGTACGAGGTGCTCCCATCGAGATTCCCATCGCAGTGCCAATCTTATCACATCGGAATACACACTGACCGGTGTACGTCCGACTATCAGAAGTGGACTGTCACTAAACTAGATCAAAGATCTACCGATATGGAGATCGCTGGGAGATCGCTGGGTTCAACAATATTTTGACATCGTTGCATATCGCTAGATAAAATCGACGACACACCGGGCCAACAGCAGGTATCGCACGTTTACCGTTCCAACGCCTACCGGGAAATGTCGCACAATGAGAAGGTCAGTTCTACCGATTATCGGCGGGATGTCAGGCGATCATTGAGGGGCATACGGCCGATGATGGGACGATGTTCAGATATTGGTCGATTATCATCCGGTAATCTGTCAACATCTGGTGGGTGCTCTGTAGGTATTCTAAGGATAATTGGTCGAGTGTATTAAGCCTGGTAGGTGGTATATACATGAGTACACAAGCTACACCCTCAATCCACTTTCCGTCATGGCTTTACCATTTGCACCTCGACGGCTCAGATTAGCTCTATTACAGCAACAACTTGGAGTGGCACGTAATCAAGAATACCTTATATTGGCTGGAATAATTGTGGCAATAGAACTAGATCGGCCTCCTAGGAGAAGAAAGAGGTGGTGGGTGAGAGAATGGATCTTGAGAAGAAGACTATTCGGCCAGTATGAAAATGTTCATGAGAAATGGAGCAGCATTCCCAGGACTTCAAGAATTTATAAAACGAGAAAACGACAATGACCGCAAAATGGAAATACCGGCGTTTTATATGCACGCTCAGACGGTGTGCGAGCGACGTTTTACGTTACATTTTCTAATCGACCGGAGGTCGGTCGATATTCATTTGACATCTACCGACACTGTGTCGGCATCCGATCGCTGTCTGTTCAACAAAAGATGGCACCGATATGTCTGCTTATTCATCAGGCATCGATCTGTGTTCGACAGTACGTGCACCGAACATCGATCAATGCATGACAGATGCATTAGCGATGCGTGGGCGATGTGAGGCATCGGCGGATGCATCGCTAATTTTTAACTCCAAGTTAAAATTCACCGATGCCATCAACGATGTGTCACCGACCCCCATTTGCCGAGCGATGATCGCCGATAATCGACCGGCAGATGGTGAAAAGTGCATCGCTAGCACATCGCTGAGGGATCTTTTTCAAATGTGACTGATATAGGGCATGACGTTCCAGTTTCACCAATGCGACTTTCGATAGACACCGGCCGGGCTCCCGTGATCACTGCCCTACACCGTTTGCTTAACACTGCATCGGTGGCAGCGCGGGCAAAATCTAACCTGGGAGTTATAAACTATAACATGCTCTCACTGAACTCCCACATCGCAGTGGCATCCTTACCACATCGGAATACACATTGACCGGTGTGTGTCCAACTATCGACCTGTGATGCAATAACAAAATTCCTGGAACTGATTTTTCATCAATGAACAATGGAGCACTGGCCGGTTACCTGCCGATACAATATGGTAGGTTGGTGATCGGCCGGTGATTAGAGGCTCTATCAGAGATTGACCGATTATCGTCAGGCTGTCTGTAAGGCATTGGTGGATGACTTTCCGACCAACCACCGGTAGATGCTTGCAAGTCGGTGAAAACAATTTCTGCTTTTGAAACAGACACTCTAAGATCATCGGGTATTGGGACGTTAACCCGTTCACATCGTGTACCTCAGATGAGTGGGACTAGGCAACAACACACAAAAATACCGAGCTCCATCGATGCCTTTAAACCTGCTGGGCTATGTGATGTAGTCATTAAGCATAAAGAGACCAACATCCTTATTTTTATGATTTTTCAAATTGACAAGGTATGAAGATGTAATAAATTATAAGAATCCATTTTAATTAAAAATAACACGAAGGTAAACATGTAAACAAATAAAGCCGTTAGCTACTTTCATAACCATTTTATAATCATTGCAAATTAAACACAATGATCGCTGTGTATAAATGTTACTTGTACTAAACGATTTAAGTTAAAAATACCACCAAACTAGCATTAATCCCCAAATACACTGTAATGTGAACTACATATATAATCAGGAGACACAGTACTAAGCATAGTCTACAGCTCATTTAATTTGCACCAGTACACACCATTGGATTGTTTCACTTCTTATATGATAGAAAGACGTTTTTATTATGAGTCTGAGGAATCATATATCGTGCATATAATCAAGTATCGCAGATTTCACCAAGAATGGAGGACTATAATTTCCTCTCCACAGAAGCTACTCGCCTTCTTGCAAGTAGGAATTACAGGACGCCAGGGACCAGTTCAGACAGGCAGACTTTAGGCAGCTGGGAATACTCTCAAGACGGCCATGGAGAAGGCAGGCGAGCGCATTATGGATCATCCAGCCAGTCGTCCACCACCATCCAGAGCTCGAGCTGCGCATGTCCCTCGTGCGTAGCAAGCAGTGCGTCTGAGATAGTCATGCATCAGGTGAAGCTACACGACACCTCTAATGCTGTCATTCAGTGTTTTGATATCAAACTAAACTTGTAAATCTAGTTTGATTATGATTCTGTGGTGATTAAGGCTGTTGAGAAGGGATAACGCCATAAGGTCTGTAAGCCTCATATTGGGCGATAGAGCCATCATATCTGATGTTTTCGCCGACACCAACACTCAGATTCAGATTCAGATTGACGTGAGAGAACGATAAAGTGCAATAGCGAGGGCTCGATCATCTTTTAGTGCACTAACAGATACAGGATTTCAGAAAGGGGCGGGGGTACCCACAGGATTTCATGGGTTGTGTATGCGCGAAAGCTTGCGTAGAGATGTAAAAAAAACCACCATAATGAATTTTTCGGGGTGACAACGGGTGAGTGTTTGCGTGCGCACGCGCCCCCAGATCTGCCTGTGCAGCATGCCATAAACTTAACAGCTTGTGGTTTGAAGACAGTCATTGATCTGTTAGATGTTATGACTATGCATTACTGTGACTGGCATGATGAGACTTTTTACCGTCTCTGAAGACCCTGTCCCGAAATTGCACCTCTAATGATGTTGGTGGCGCAGGGTCTTGTTTATTTGATCTCGTTTCTTCTGTGGCCGAGTCGGGTCTTGTTCTGGGTGTTGAGCAAACTCATACCTAAATAGTTTCATACAGCTCCATGGCACCTACACGTTAATTAGGTACAGGTCATTGGGTTGAGAGAGTGAATGAGTGATTGTGTGAGTGATTAGCATTGCGTGCTGCATGTGCTGCTGGTGCAAGCATATGAGAAATGATCAATTGATGATCAATATAAGTGTGCCAATGACCGGGTGTAAAATGCATGTAAATTCGGAGCAAAACTTGCATCACTACTATAAACCATTACATTGACATTGCATTGCAGGACCTGACATGGACGCTCTGCCTCACCGTGTTCGCCGCTGTACTCGGCATGTTCAACTTCGGTTACAACTCCACAGTGGTCAGCGCGCCGCAGCTCGTAAGTCCAGCGGCTGGTCACTTTCTAACAAGTAGTATCAAGAGATCACAATGTACTCCTCGCAATGTTTGCATTCAATATAATATTAGATAGTTACCAAGAATAATCTTACATGTCGTTGTTTAGTTCTATCTATCTATTTAAAGTCCTTGGTTACAATGACAACAATTGTTGCTTGAAAGCCCTACATATTTTAAAATCAGGAGCTTCAACTATATTCTACCATGACCAACAGCTAGTTCTATCAAATTGCATTACACAGGTGATAGAGAGCTTCTTCAACGAGTCGTATGTGGCGCGGCACGGGTCGGCCATCCCTTCGGGCCGCCTCACGTTCCTGTGGGCGCTCACAGTGGCCATCATGGCCATCGGCGGCATGTTCGGGGCAGTCATCGGAGGGTGGTGGGCAGACAAGTTTGGCAGGTGACTGTGGTAGAAGAGCAAAGACAACATAAGCATTCATTTTGTGAAATGGACATTCATATGCATTTTGTTCAGGTTGATTTCCAAAGCTAGACTTATACTTGATGTACTTGTCTTGTTTTCTTCTGTTGATGTGGTAGACGTCTTGCATTAAATATAGGATTGAAATTATTATTCACTAGCTACAAAACAACTTATTCATCAAATGACAATGCATTGCTAGTGAGGATATCATATTGAGAATGTATTAAATTTAAAGTTACAAAGTTTTGACATGTACATGTTTGTTTCCCCAAGTCCAGTACGTCACAATCGATGTTGAAGTAGAGAATACTACAACAGATGGCCACTATCATAATGTTTTGAATGTTATTGTTTGTTTCAGAAACAAAGGTTTGCGTTACAACTGCCTAATTGGGATAATAGCTGGTATCTTCATGGGACTGTCCAAGGCTGCCCAGTCCGTGGAGATGCTGGTCATTGGCAGGCTGGTCATTGGATTTAACTGTGGTCAGTATTTCTCATATTGCAAATATGTTATAAACATAGATACATAGTCTCGTGAATATCTACATATATACAGTTACATAGGTTTTAATGATTAAAGATTTTAAGTAAGCTATATTTAGTGATTTTAGAAGACTTATGAAATGGCCACGCCACAGCACAGATTTTTCATTCATGGACATATATAATAGTTCTTGCATAATGTTATTGATTTATCTAAGTGATTACTCAGTACATTATAATCTTACAATTACAGGACTAGCCACGGGTCTAGCTCCCATCTTTACATCAGAAATCGCCCCTTACACTAAGAGAGGTGCGATTGGCACGGTGAACCAGCTGGCTGTTACATTTGGCCTTCTTTTGGGTCAAGTATTTGGTCTCACGCAGATACTTGGTACTGAAGACCTATGGCCAGTGCTGTTTGGTATGTACACATGCAATTTTTTTTATTCCAGCATGAAGAAGAGCTTTCATTAGTAATTGTGATAGAAGAGATAAGCAGTAACAAACATTTACAATTTAGCCTACTGTATCATATCAGATGGAATTGGAATATCTATGACAACTACCATGATAGTTACATGAACTAAGATGCCAGTTATCGGGTGCAAGGTTGCATTCTGTTTCTCAAAGGGTTATTTGGATGGAGGGTGGTGTTAAAAAGTCTCAACACTACCCTTCAATCCACCGCTGGTTGAGATACATGCAAGTGAAACTGACCTTGCAGGCTTGGCGGGGGTGGTGTCTGCCGTGCAGCTACTGCTGCTGTGCCTGTGCCCTGAGTCCCCACGGTTCCTGCTCATCAACGGCGACGACAAAACGCAGTGTGCCACAGGTCAGCGCAAACACACCAAATAGAATCATTTATGCATGATTAGACTGGTTCTGTAATTAAAACATCAAAAGATAGTTCAACTCTCATTTCAGACGTAAATTTTGCATGACAATATCTTAACATCTACACATGATAAATGTAAATTAAGCTCACAATGTTTAGCATTTTTAGTATTATATAAGAAGAGGTTGTTAGTTTTATAAGTCCTGCGATGCATTATGGAGATATCTACTTAGTGGGTACTCCATTTTCGATGCAAGTAACATTTATTGTTATGTTTCATTAAGACGATAAACGTAAGAACAGCTCTTCATGATTGTTGTAATTCTTATACTTAGTTGTTGTTGCATAACAGCTTTACAGAGGCTTCGGGGTACTGAAGACATCATGGATGAGATGAATGATTTCTATAAAGAAAAGCTCGACTTTGACAATCTGGACAAACAAATGAGCATCATACAAGTAAGTTAATCGAATTCTGGGAAACTTGGAATTACAGTTCATGTAAAAAGTATGTTTTCCCATTTGACTTGTTGATTAAATATTGTTTCCCCTGTCCATCATGAGGGCCTTCCCTCTGTCACCACATGCAAATATGGCAGCACGAGATTATATAGCACTTTAGTAAGAATGATAGGTACATGGTATTGGTAGCTGAGTTCACCACTCATAAACCAAAATCATATACCTATTATTACACAATTATGTACTCTAAAATGGCACTGTGTGCAAAAAGTTTAAGGAGATTTAGGGTGATAGCATTTATTACTTTAAGATGTTAACATCCAAGAAATTTATTTGAAATGTAGTCTCTCTGACCCTCAGTATAAAATCATTACCAATCATTAATATTTCAGATCATCCCCATAAGTGCACCACTTCCTATAACCACCACCCCAAGTTTTTTAAGGCCCAGTAATTTACTTCAAATCCCTGTTCGGCCATGATTAATGATATCACCCTTAGATGATCAGACAACACTGATATCATAGTTGACATGGAGACAGATGCTGATTGAAACGTTTTCACATTCTATGGAATAGCTGTTCTATTTCCACCAGGTATTGAAGAGCAGTGATCTGAGGTTCGCACTTGTTGTTGCCGTTGTTATGCATCTCTCACAGCAGTTCTCAGGCATCAATTGTGTGAGTTTGCTTTATTATTACATACTCTTGTCTATTGTCAAACAATTGCAATACAATACACGATATGCTTCATGTGTAGTGAAAATGTAGGATAAGCATGGCTAAATCTAGCTTGAAATAATACTAATGTTAAAAATCTGTACTGGATTGTGATAAACACACTGAATATGGAGCGACATTATTAAGTACACTTTAATATCTACCTCAACCTGAAAACAAAATAATGGACACCAAACAATAAAAAACAAAACAATTATATTGTCAGATATTCTACTATGCCGTGTCCCTCTTCCAAAACGTGGGTCTCACGGAGGAAGAGGCCAAGTACGCGAACCTGGGGGTGGGCGGCATCATGGTGGTGATGACCATGGTGTCCATCCCGCTCATGGACCGCGCCGGCCGCCGCACGCTCCACCTCGTGGGCCTAGCCGGCATGTTCGTGCTCATCACCATATTCACCATCTGCTTCAATTTCGCGATCAAGGTGAGTGGTCCAACCATTGCAGAGGAGATAGACACACCTGGTTTTCTCATTTATGTAATAACGGCAACAATTTCAAGTAATGTACTCAAGTTAATGTATAAGCACATTTGGAGAAACATCTGGTGTGAATGAAATTAGTGAAAATCTACTCTTTTTCAAAAGTGACAATAAGTATGAGGATCTACAAGCAACATTGCTCAAATCCTACATGTAGTTACATTCGTATGGAATTCTACTATAAATTTCCTCGGGTGAAATGAGTTTGTAATGCGATTTCATATGGAATGGCAATGTTAAAATCTTTGAATCATGTTTGTTGAATGGATTCTACAGCAACATATGTACTCTATTTCTTTACATAGCTATATTATCATAGCTATATTATTGAATTACATGTGGTGTGTATTATTATAGCTATATTATCAAATTACATGTGGTGTGTATTTCAGAGTGATGGCGAGGCTTTGCAATATGTGTCCATCACTGTTGCTCTGGGTGTGGTGGTGTTCTTTGCCCTTGGTCCAGGTGAGGAAAGAATATAATACAGTCACAGTAACTGGTGATCTCTCCTCAAGAAATATGTACCCAACTATTTACAAATAGGTGTAGTCATTCTACTTATAATTTGAAAATGGGGAAGGCTTATTTGAATTAAAACCATATTTGAAATCTATTATACTTCATTGTATCTACCTGTACATGAGTGCGTATAATATCATGCGTGGTCAAGGCTAATCTGAATGTTAATTGCTATTGTTCTGGACATTACAGCTTAATTATTGATTGTGTTGTCAATAGTAGCCCTGAGAGACAAGGGTCTATATCAATCATG
The DNA here is from genome assembly GCA_019095985.1 of Streblospio benedicti. NCBI lineage: Eukaryota > Metazoa > Annelida > Polychaeta > Spionida > Spionidae > Streblospio > Streblospio benedicti. The sequence continues at coordinate 9,175,885 of CM032664.1, read as the reverse complement.
TTATATGTCGTATCAACTCACCGAGAACAATTCCCATGTGTATTTATGGCGTGCATGTGGATAATATTATTGTTCATACTTGGTTAGTGGGAAAGTTCTAGACTGCCATACATAATTCATATGGCTGGAAAATTTTTAACTTACTTTTTCCGTACGTAAAGGTCTTACTATGGGCAAATATATAGGCGGAGGCAGTTTTCTGTTCTAAATCTGGTATAATGAGATTATTCAGTAAATACAATAGTACACAAGTTAATGCACCAATGTACATATAGATCAGAGTGTATACAATGTACGTAGAATTAGTTTCACGTATACAAAACTACAACAGCAGGAGCCATAATAACAATATTCTACAGCTTCCCAATCTTACCACATAGTGCACAAAAGTACAATGGTTTCTTTTACACAGTGTTTTTTTGTGTTTGTACAATTTATGCCACATTAGGTATATCTTAAGAGTTACCATTTTTCAGTAAGAGTGCAGAAAAGTAAAAGGGTTCTTCCATATCTCAATAATCATTCTGAGCAATGGCAATACACTATGAAAAAATGAATAGGTATTGAGATTCTTGAAATTTTCTTTAGAAGCAATTCTGGCATAAAAGATTTTCTTTTACAACGGAATTTTTTAAGTGTTGCAAATGTCGGAACTAATTTGCGAGATATGCTGTGTATAAACTGTCCATACGTTCATTGGTAGTGTATTGGTTCACTGGGTATGATACTTATGTTTTTTATACTTATATTAGCTTCTTGGTACTAATTCGGTCACTTTGGAACTAGAAATGGAGTCGTCAACATCATTGTCATCATGCAATAAAGTCTACTAAATGTTACATGATTGTTTTGGAGCATACAACCTCAACCTCAGCACATAATCCTAAATTGGTGCCGTGAAAAGAAGGATTTGTGCACGTGTACATGAAAAGAAAGAATGGCTCCACCCAGTGATAAAAATGAAAGACCGGAGGCTGAAATTGCAAATCAACTACAAAAACTGAAATATGAGGTAACAGGAAAAATATCAGCAATTACCAAAGTCATAAATAAGATAAATGACGTTACAAACGAATATGAATCTACTCCTTTAAATGAAGGTGATAAAATAGCAAAGCTTGATATCATTGTTGCAAAAATTGACATATTGCCGTTTAAAATAAGTCAACTGCAAAAAACGCATGATGATATTCTGAAATTAACAAAAATCGAAGACATAGAAACCACTGTTGATGAATTCGAAGATTACATATCTGATATTCAAGAGAAGTACAACCTATATAAACTCTGGTGTGATCGTCAAGAAACATATGATGAAAGTATTGCAAATCAAATCAAAAGCAAATTTACGTGTGAAGTAGACTTAGTAGTTGAAGATGATATGAATGAAAGTCATTATCTGCCATATAACCCTGTCAAAACTGATTCAAACAGTACACCTTCAAGAATTGTGTACGATGCTCCTCCAGAAAATGTAAGTTTTAACGCCTATAAGTCTGTAAGCCTTGAACCAGATTCAACTCCGCTGAACGATCTCCAAAATGCACACACAACTCCAGAAGCACCACTCCTTGAAAGTAGTAGATTGGCCGCATTCACTGTTACTGGTTGCGGCTTCACAGGAGCACGCAAAGTGATTTCTGGCAAAGACAAATCCACAAATAAAGTGTACATTGCGCTAGCTACTTGTGCAGTAACCCGAGCCATTCATCTTGAAACATTCCCAAATATGACAACCCCTCATTTCTCAATGCATTTCGCCAGCTCTCATCCTGGACATCTCTTCCTTCAAAAATGATACCTGATAATGCACTCACGTTTGAATCAGCGGCAGAAGAAATAACTCTATTGTTAAATGGTCCTGAAGTGAAAGAGTATATGGCACATCATCGTGTAAAATGGAAATTTAACCTCAAAAGAGCTCCGTGGTGGGGAGGATTCTGGAGACCTCAAATACTGACATTGATGCAGATTCTGTAAAAGTGGTCCTCGTGACAACACGGATGATGCCCCTATTGGTGCTGTGGAAAACAATGGCATTGATATAAACAGACCTGAAAGGAAAAATGAAACAAAAGCAAAGGAGAAAATTAGACAATGTATATGATCATATAAATCATAAAACAAGACAATTTATCCATATGTGTGTTCATATGTAATGTGTTATTAAAACTATTTCTGAATATCAACAAATTGTACATTTTAAAGATCTGCATGTAATTATCCGTAGTAATTGGAACTACTGTTTTGTGTTAATAATATGTACTAATGTTATATTGGTTTAACTACTTTACACTGATTAAGTATTCATTTTTTCTCTTTGTATATATGTATCATGTAAGTTTGAAATGTTATCAAATTTGTAAGGTATTTCTTAAATTATCAAGATTATTGTTTCACAAGGTAAATCGTATACAATTTTTGCCTGGCGGGAATAATGTCGGAACTAATTTGCGAGATATGCTGTGTATAAACTGTCCATACGTTCATTGGTAGTGTATTGGTTCACTGGGTATGATACTTATGTATTTTATACTTATATTAGCTTCTTGGTACTAATTCGGTCACTTTGGAACTAGAAATGGAGTCGTCAACATCATTGTCATCATGCAATAAAGTCTACTAAATGTTACATGATTGTTTTGGAGCATACAACCTCAACCTCAGCACATAATCCTAAAGCAAACATGGAATATCATAAAAAATATTATAGATAATACTGTCATTGCAGACCAATTCATTTTCTAAAATGGAAATATGCAGATTAATTATAATTATGTATACAATATTTTTGATGGACAATGAATCTTTAGAACATCACTTTTTACTATTATTTTATTAATTCATATATATATGTATAACACATTTGGTAGTTTTCATTCGATCATCTTAGTAATAACATGAACATAAACATCGTTTTAGAATTATCAGATATTTTATCAGGAGTATTGAAGGAAAATGTAAATGGTTTAAATGTGGTAAATTGCTCAATTCTTATGCGAAACATTTTATGTCTAAGTGTAAATTTATGTATAAAATACCAAATACTCGAAAATTTCATAATTACCTATTAAAACAAATCTATTTAGTATATCACAGAAATTGTGACAAAAGAGATGTTAGAAGAGTTCATATTTTTATGTTAAAATTGGCATTATTTCAATTTACCAATGTACATGTTTTTATGTAGATCACCCATGTCATTTTGTGTTATATATTAACTTAATTCTTTTAAATTCACTATCCTATTTAAAAAAAAATATTCTGTCAATTTTCTATAACTTGTGTACATATCTCATTGTTAATAATAAAAGATGTGAATAAGAAGGTAGGGGCGGGGTTAAAAAAAAAATAATGTAATGAGGTTCATCAAGATTATTTTATTCATTTCTCATTGCTGAAAAATTAGATTTAATTCACATTGTGTAATCTGTTCAAGTAGACTTTAAAACACATTTTTAGGATAAGCCTGGTTTTGTTTTTATGAACAGATTATCATTGTTGGACGTATCAATTATTCAGATGTTTATGAAATATGCATTACGTGGTCAAATATGGAATGGGCCTAATCACCATATAACTGATATCTAGTGGTAGGATGCATTGACCAATTATCCTTATTTCATTAATGTTTATGATGTTGTGTGGAGCACCATAATCTTCTATCACACGCTAAATTTGCCATTGTTAATCATCATTATCATAAGGTTCCGTGACCAGACTTAAACATTTAATTTCCTTTGGTTTTGCGTTAAAGTCTTCAGACGTAGATCTAGATGTAGATAGATATTAGGATGTAATGACTTCCTCTTCCTGGCAATAGCCACTCATGCATCTGTGATGATGGATGCTGGTCAAGGGTTGTTCAGTTACATGTATAGATGTAATTATATGCTATGTAGCCGTATTTCAATGCTCTCTTTGTGCAATAATTATGGTTTCTTTGAAATCAATTATCCAGGAAGTGGTTCTGACTCAATTAACAGAATTCATTATAAATGGTTTTTGATTGCATGGGAGTTGTGAGCAAGCCATAATATTTACAATGTTTACTCATCTACTGACTTCTGGGCCGTTAAACTAGTGACTGTCATTGATTAAAATAATTTCATTTAGGATCCGAATAACAATATCAAGTATTCTTTAAATATCAACCTTTCGAGTTGAGATTTTATATTTTCATAATACGCATGATTGCCACTAATGGAATGTTATTGTGTGATAATTACTTTCATCACGTCTGAATAATGAATTAATCTTTTACACAAGCACTTTGGTTTTAACATCTAGCATACAAAAAGATTAGCAATTTACTATCTCTATCACTACTATGAACATAAAAAATTGACATTTTGTTCCATGTACAGAGTGGTCCATTAACACATAACCGCCATGTGAAATAATACGTATTGTTATTCTCATGTTTCTAATGGTTTCTAAACAACATGATATTAACTCTATAGACCCTATGCATTTGGACTATGGTAACTATAGTGAACAGCATACAAGATCATACATACAACATTCGCTAAAAGCACGCGTGTATATAGTTTACCCAAATAACCTTTAGCAAAAGCAGCGTGTCAACAGCTATACAATTCTACGCTGGAGACTGAACTAAGGTTTTGTTTGACCGTGATTCCAAATGTATATGAAATGTATGAGGGTGCGGGTAAATTGATTGATGTCACATCGAATCTAGAACATGCCTCATCCGAGTTGTCCATTGTACGAACACACAGCCTGTGTTTCTGTCTCTTCCGGCATAGTAGCAGATGTTATGATTCTCAATGTTAATGGAAAGACTGACATCGGCCATTCATCATTTCAGCTATATTAGCAGGCTACTATTCATCTCAATTCGGGTGTGGATATGAAAAAGAAAATGGTGTGATGTGCTATCTAAGAAAACCCTTGCTTGTCTGGTGGCGTTGGTTGAAATATGGGCTGCACCTACAACAAATCTTTAATACGTAGTTAGTAGGAGTCACTACCCTTTAGCTGTAATGAAATGCAAGTCTCCCTTTTTTCTGACTGTCCATATCAACTAACGTTTAATTTCTTTGACAACCAAGACACAATTAAATACATTGATTATTTTGCTTCCTGCTCAGGATCAATCCCCTGGATGATCGTCCCCGAGATCTTCTCCCAAGGTCCCCGCGCTGCCGCCACCAATGTGGGTGTGCTGGTCAACTGGTCAGCCAACTTTGTGGTGGGCATCACGTTTCCATATCTGTTGGTATGTATGACCATTGACCATATGCTACTCTGTGTATATATATATGTCTATTAAAAGTAGTACACACGGCTTAAAATACTCACTTAAAAGTGGATACATACATGTACAATGTACTACATTCATAAATAACGTGTCTAGTTTATTCAATCTACAATCCATTTAGATATCAACAAATATTTCTTCTTGTCATGTAATTAAACACAATTTACACTCACAGAAGTGGTATCATACTATACAGTTGTGACATGTTTGTGTGTAGTTATTTATAAATAATAGTACAAGTTGTGTTGAAAATATTTAATAATAATTTGGCTTAAGATTGATGTGGTACAAATACACCGCACTGTTCCTTTCTGCAGGAGGGCCTGAATGAGCTGGTGTTCGTCCCTTACATTGTGCTTCTCTTCATATTCCTCGTTGCGTTGTACAACATACTGCCTGAAACAAAAGGCAAGACTTTCAACGAGATTCGAGAGATGTTGGGAAAAAGAAGCGACGATTATGAAACATCCCAAACACGTCTGTAATAAGGAGCAAGCAAGAGTTGTGTATTGAAAAGCCATAGAAAAATAGACAGTCGTGACTTTGACACTAAAATGCTTGAGAAATGTATGTTATGATTTAAACATGTGTATTTATATTTAGTAGATCTGTAGATTAGTGTCAGTTTCTTTATATACATATATTATTAGTGTCCGCTATGGTGGATTATGCGTTTTGAGTACAATGTCCTCATGGACTGAAGCTGATTTCTAGTTTTCTGCTGCTAGCAAATCATATCATCAATGTACTGAAAGAATGTGCTCGGTGAACGGAAACGATAGACCAGTGAAGGAGACAACATTACACCTATCTTTAATGTCCATTCTAGTGCGCTTTCTGTATAACAAGCATTATTTTATAGTACATTTTTTGTATGTCCTTTTCTTAAAAGAAAATTGGATGCTACTCTAAATAAGAATGAAACAAAGCTATTACCTCAGTGTTTTGAGCAAATGTTACAAAAATATCATGCTAATTGTATAAAGAACATGATGATGCACATAACATAGCGATTAATCTAGAAATTGGCGACAATGAGTCCTAGTAGCTAGGACACCCATGTTTTGAAACTATGGGGCCTACGGTCAATTTTGTGGGTCCTGATTTTAATGTAGAAAATAATGTTGAACTAATTTAAAGCATAAAGATAGGGTTAAATACACTTTTCTAATATATGTGTTAAAGCCCTTTACTCCACTGATCTACTCCATGAGGTGAAAACTATTGTGTGCATAAATCAAAGGCTGTAACCTGTATGATTACAAACTAGACATATGTTATGGGTCCCATAGGTTTCGCTCATTTTGATTCTTTGCAGTCCTTCTAAATAAGCTAGTCTTGGACACGGGATGCACATCTAGATTACCGGTAACGCCCCCATTACATACGTGCCGGGGGGGGGTACCGCGGGGCACAGCTGGAAATATTAAAAATAATTAAAATAATTTTCAAAAAGTGCGGATGGGTTTTAAAAAGTCATGCCGTGGGCGATGTCTCTTCTGGATTTTACCCACCCCCGCTCCTCTGGATTTGGCTGTCCCGCGGCACGAAAATAATAAAATGATCAAAATTGCACCGTCAGCAGCGCAAAAAAATGGCCCGGTGACGTCGACGGTGTCCTGCGGCATGAAATATTCACGATATAGGCCGCCAACGGTACAAGCATGTCTGCAGTGTCAATTTTTACCATTTTCATACCGTCTGCGGCTTCAACCACACCACTGCCGCGTCATTTGAGCACGCCGCGGGCGGCGTCCAATATAACATGGGTAAACATAGCGTCGTACCGGTGACCGTTCATAATGGTGCCGTTGCTGCGTGAAATGGTATAAAACAAAGCCGTTGACGGCACCGTTTTACCCCAACTGTGTTGAGCACAGCACAAAATCACCCAAATTTCCTGCCAATTTTGCCCACGGCACCTCGATGGCATATAAACTGCAGGACTGCTTCATTCTGTGCTCCATTGATTATGACATGACACACCCATATCATGAAGCTATATACATCTCTATAAACAAGTATCATTGTTTTAACTGGTTTTATAATCAACAGTCTTGAAGCAACATAAATTCCTGTGTGTAATATCTTCCAAATTTCAAATGCACCACATTTAACCACAATATACCATAAAGATCAAACAAGATCTATGGATATGTAAAAGCTTCACATTCTACAGATTTGTTGCCAATATTTTACTCGTACACAAACTACCATTGTGGGTGTGGTTTCTGTTTACGTGTAGAATATATGAACAGTGATATGATTTATTTAACATGATCTGCACCAAATAACTTCAATACAACATTATGAGAATAAACATGATTCATAAGTTATTCATGCACACATATAATAAAGATACATATAGGATCCAGCCTAAAACTCAAAATATTATACACCATGTTAACATAAAAGTGAGCAAAGGGGTCCCCCGTCTCATTGGGATTTACATTTACACCAGGTCATTGGCATTCTTGTTCGCCTCACCTGTACCTATCCTGTAATGTGTACGTACAAAGGTGCAGTACGCAGCCTGTTAAATATGAGTGCTCAACACCCACCAGCAAATCTCAATCATATGGGCATAGGCAGATCAAGGTGGGGGTAGGAGGCATGTGCCCCCACACCTCCCACAATCTGTGAGCATTCAGAATTTCAAACATTTTGAGGGGGAGAGGGTGGGGTTCAGTCCTTACGCATAACACTCATCCTCAGCACGTAGCAATAAGACGGGGGATTATTTCACCAAACAACATGGCCGATCTATACCTGTTTGGTGAAATAACGTCTGCGTGTGGCAGTGCTATGCCATACATACTCCATACTACATACTGGGAGGTCCCCCAGTCGTCTAGGAAGGCAGCGGGGTCTTCCTGAAGGAAGGGGGGCAAGGGGGCATCAGCTCTATAGGTGCCACGGAGCAATGTGCAACCTGTTAGAGGTAAGTTTGGTCACGAGTCCAACTCCCTATCCACTCGGCCACGGAAGCACACCTACAAATAAGATGCAGCATGTAATGATGTAATGATGGACATGTATGATAATCGTTGTGATTCGTTGCATAATGCAACATATACAATAGGCCGAACCAATATATTTTTAATGCAGAACCCCCACCTTTATTGTGTGCGTTTAGTTAACCCAGTCTGACCAGTTACCGCTCATTTGCCCTCCGCTTCTTTCGAGAGTAGTCAACTAACCATCTGATTGTCAGAAACCATAACTATGAGAAAACAAAGGGCCAACAATATTAATAAACACTTCTTAATTGCAATTGCAATTGCTGTGACGTTCTCGATTCTATCCAATACGCACACCATGGTACAATTACGCAAAATCGTTTGGTGAAATCGACCATACCTTCACAGCCGACACGCCCGGCAGCAGTTGAGACACCTTTGTGTCCCAAGTCTAACTGCTCACCCCACACGCCTGCTGTCGCGTTCTCGCCACCAATATAGATTGTCTCCGGCGCGGCCATATTACTATTTGTGGCATTCCCAGCGTGTCTGTGGATTGGTGTATTCGCACCTTGTTTGGACACGGGTGAATGAACTGGAACACTGTAGCTCGTATGACTGATTACCTGGATAGTTCAAAGCAATGCGATGAGGATATCCGAGCATACAGTATTCACTGTAACTAGCGTATTCTCCACTGCCTTTTATGTGATATAACCCATGGTTTCCACTAGAAAATGCATTATTTTTCATTTTATTTTGGATGATCTATTATGAAAGGAGACGTACATTCGTGACATCAGCCCCGGTAGTAACAGCATGTCGAGGATATAAGAATCACTTCTATGTAATTTAGTACAGGACTCAAAACGTCATTCGTATTACACCTTTTATACTCAGTGAGTTTATATAAAACATGTTGGAAGCCGATTGGCGTGTATACGACTACATATCACTTGCACTATTTGACTTGGGGATACACGACGCTGCAGTATGAAAGATAGATGATTCATATCCACATTTGGTGAGCGTACAATCTATCTAGCACATTCAAACGTAATCCATTGTCATTACGGCCTCTGGCCCATTAGACAATAAAAGTTTGAAGTTTGAAGTTTTCATGATCCACATCTTCACCAACTCATGCTATTCTTCCAATATTCTTCATATTTTAGATTGAGTGAAAATCTGTAAAAAGTGGAATTATATAGGTGGAAACTAATATAACATTACTTTCTACAACCCAGCCGTTGTTAGCCTTAGCGAACATTGACGTATTTGTGGTGATTCTATACTATTAGGCTAAGCAAATGCATTTATCTTGATTAAGGCCATCGTTAGTTTTCACGGCTTGATCACTCAGACATTGCCCTTACAAGTCCTTACATAGCCGTGAGATATGACGATGGATAAAGGCCTTGTTAGGACTTGCCCATCGAGCTAATGTAGTGAAACCGGGCATCAGCTATGGGAGATATGGGGCTGAAGCTCTAGAGATTGGACGAAGACTGGTTCCACACATGCCCCTTTTAGGTAGATATGCCATGTTTTCTGTGTAATGTTTATCTTATGATTTTGTTTCATTATTGTGTATTTGCCCTGTATAAGGATCTATTAAGAGGTTTGTGTAAAATGGTTGCACAAATACATGTATAGAGAGGAATATATGAAAGCAAAGAGAAAGACAACAGTTTCTTACAAAAAATCTTTATGAAGAGTCTAATGAGACACATTGTAGTGACTCAAAATATGAACAAAAAATTATGCCAAAAGCACAAGTATTTTAGCTGAATCATCTATCTAGCGTCTTATGGACGGAAATGAACATGCGTTACTGACGTCGTAGATAACAACTCAGGCATCTGCATCATATTTTGAATAGGTCACTTTGGAACTATACAAGTACTTACCATCGCACAATTACGCATAACTTACCAACACCAGGAAGAAAATCTACGAACACTAGACCATGAAACACCTTTAAAATGCAACGTCCTAGATGGATCTCTACATGCATCCAAGAAAGTGGTCTTTACGTGCAACAACAGAACAACAAGAGCAACAGCAGCGTCGGCAGCAGCAGCACCAGCAGCATCAGCAGCAGCAGCAGCGGCGGCGGCGGCAGCAGCAGCAGCAGAGTGTTGTTGTTGTTGTTGCTGCTGCTGCTTCTGCTGCTGCTGCTGCTTCTGCTGCTGCTGCTGGTGTTATCAACCAGGTGTATTGTATGCTACTGCAGAGCTGCTTTGATGTATTTATCGTTTTACACCCAAGGGCTTGTTTTAATAGTTACTGAAATCGCGTTTTATCTATGTAATTGGCCCTTCCTTTTATACATAAATGTTGCATGTCCTGGCATATCCTTCATCACTTTAAATATATCCACGTGTCCGTGTATTGTGGCTGGTGCAAGCTGCTCGATGTTTAGTTGCACGCAAAGGCCGCTATTTCTATTATACGTAGAGGTCGGTTTAGGGCGCTAAAAATGGTTAAAAGTTTCAGACTCCATGCATGACAAATTACAGTGCATGTGCGAACGTAAATTTGTAGCTAATAAAAGCACACACTAATGGCAATACATAGTGTAGGCCTACATAGTTATACCCGGTCAACAGATAAAAATCTATCTACACAGTGCATACGCCGTATTATTTGCTCCATATATTTGCAGTTCATTTGCAGTGAGAATGTCATGTATGTGGGCGGTACGATGACGTAGTGTAGGCCATGTCTACGATCATCCATGATTAAAGACAAAAAAACAAAAACAAAAAAAACAACAACAAAAACAACTAGTGGCTAATGTAAGATTCATAAAAACAAAAGCAGTATATTAAACTGGTGCATTATTATTTATAAGCTAGATATACGAGCGGGCACCCATACACATAATATCACAGCTGTCTCTTTCTTCCAGACAAATGCCCCGATATTACATTATATTGACCACTGGCGTTTTCTTTTCATAATCCGTCCAATTAACAACCTTCACCATGTCCAGATACAGTCATTTAATCAACTGATTTTTAAGTGTGCATTAATGATCGAGCGTAGTGGAATGCTTGTGAGTTGGGAAGAACTTCCCAGTGGTTCATAAGCAGAGGCATAACTATAGTTCTTTAGACATCATTTGAAGTATTCAGACAAAGTTTTACTGTCGACTCTGTTTACCAACACCGTATAACGTGCAGCTGGCAATATGTGATCTGGAAAATTTGCAATAAATTACATGTAAATTCATTGAGCATTTCTGGTTTAATTCGTGACTATGAAAACAAATAAACCTATATACATGTATTTAGTAAAATTTCAATTTCATTTTCACCTATTGTATTAGTTACAACTCCGTGTATAATGTCTCTTGGTTCTTACTACACTCAGTTAAGTGCCATGTATCACTAAAGCCTGCTTTACACATAACATTGACGAATTCCGCCGACATAACTCTAAGTAAAACATCGATAAAGGGTTTGCCTGTCTAAGCGGGTTTAATGAGCGGATATCTCCGATTGCAAATCAATTGGCTCAACACCTTCACACTGCAGTCATCGAAGTGCATAGACATTTTAATCTAAGCACCAGTGCCGTCCCATATACTGGATAGGGTTTGGTAGCACATTGTGACACAATCGTATCTAATCATACTTGGAATATAACGTGCAATAATGCATGCGAGCGCCAATTATGTGTATCACTCTCCATACATAGCTCTGTTCCTGTTGTCATAGATGAGAGCAGGTGTGCGCACCAATCTCAAGAAATCGCTGTGTACGAGATTGGAAGTGTATGTCCACTGTTCCTAGAACTTGGAAATGGGGTGCTATGTAACTGTATAGTAGTATAGTAGTGTCAATAACACATAATTACAGAGAGTGAATTCAAGGCAATGTACTAGAGTAACACATGTGGTTAGGTCCCTATTTTGCCTGTAATTCATTGTTAGTTTACAGCGGATGTAAATCTCGATTCAAGACCCACTGTAGTATTCAAGACCCACTGTAGTATTTGGTAACAGGCGCTAGACATCAGTGCATTTTGACAAATTAAACATAGGTATGAAAGAAGTAACTAGTAATGTGAATCTAAGAAAGGGGAATTCGATGCTATTACAACAACAGTATACTTTGAATTCGCACCCATTGCACCTCCCCCTGCCTTGTGAGCTCCTTGGCCTAGTAGCAAGCAAACCCACTCAACTGGAACATTCATGAAATGCTATATGATACTAATCTGACTGCAATATTAATCCATGCACTACAGTTTTGGTATGTCAGTGTGTCTGCCGTGCTGTTGCAGCAGATAAACAAATTCATGAAACTAAAGTTAATTTTATAGCTGTGGAAAGGAAAATAGCGTGTATAGAGATAGACTGCATATATGGATACTGAATTGTATAAATGAGAGTGAAAATGATAATTTCTGGACACACCGTAGCTGTATTGGCGGACATGATTAGTGACTCCTCAAAACTGTAAATTTCAGCTATTGTAATTGCTAATAAATTTTTGTAGAAATGACAATTGCATAGGACGAATTTTACAGATTTGATATTGTGTCTATATATTTTTGAGCGGCGAATAAAGAAAACCTATTTTATTTTTTTTTAAATGCTTTATTATAGCTATACGATCAAATATTTACTATAAATTAAAATTTGAGAAAAAAAACTCCACATAAACAAATTAATTGGAATTTAATTTTCTCAATATTGCTATTTAACCAAGGTTATATGAGTAAAATTTATGATGGATTATTGTTTTAATAATTCTACTTTACATAATGGCATTGTCCAACCAAATAATAATTTGACAACGCAAAAGTTGCTTAGTTTGGTAAAATACATCATTTTAACCATCTATTGTCATTGTCTCAAGTAAATAGATGAATAAAACGTCTATATAAAATAACGTTATCTGGTCCATCTTTTGTGGAAGTGGCTGTACCAGATTTGGAGAGGGCGTGCAGTAGTAAAGACGTCTACTTCATTCATTTGCGTAATGGTTCCATGGACTAGTTGGGGCTCATACACACTGATTAATGGCAAAGTGACTCACTGTGTCATTGTGTGTAGAATGCCAGTGCTTTTGTTGCCCCTGATTAGTTTACGGTTCCGACATTACAATGCATGAATTATTCAAACGCAATCATCTCTGTTAGATAGGCCTTATGAGGTACAAACTCTCATCACATCTTTGTGGCAATTTAGTTTTTGGTAATTAGTACGGTGACCCGTAAAGCACCACATAGGCGTAACATATATATAAAGCGCTATTTATCATAGCGCATAATTACCTAGGGTTAGTGCTGAGCTATAGACGTAGTACTGAGAAGGCAAATGTCAGAGCTGTATATAATACAACTAACATCTCATGGGGTACGCCTTGTATAACTATAGGTCTATATTCATGTAAAACGGTACACTGACAGACTTGTAATGAAGCTCCTGTTTATACATGGAATATGTGTACATCCTATTTTGAAAGAGTCGGTCACGATCGTTCACCTCTCGTGTTTCATGGAAACTATGACACCAGGACCAATAGCCTACTCACATCATAATCGGGTTGTAAATAAAGTGACTTCATACTCAGCTGCCATGATTCGCATTGAGCACGACTCTGAGGCCACGTCGTCCACACTAATGTCTAATTAGAGTCCACTCTCCCTCGCCGTCTGAGTTCGGTCAAAGCATGTGGCGTACTGACGGCGCTTTCACTGCATGTGTCAGCTGATTATGCCGCTTAAATACTGCTATTGTGACCCTGCTGTTTGTCCATGTCAATTTCTGTTGGCAAATAAAATCTGTAATTACAGTGATAAGGATGGTAGAACCGCATATAATGTAAAAACCGACTAAGTGTACACCTAATCTAAAAGATAGAGACGGACTCCGGCCATTTTATTTTTCGATGCGAATCACAGTGATAGGAAAGCTGCTGAGGATGGAAAATACCAAGGTCACTAACATTAAAAAATCATCCATATCAAAAGACATAATTTTGACATGGTTTTCTCAAACCTGTCACAGGTGATTCTGCAATACATATATCATACCCCGTCAAATAAATCACACATTCACACAATTGAGGTTTCACGTCACAGTAAGGTGAACGCGTGCAGGGCATGCCTAGCAACACTATATTGAGTTTCTAATGATTATCAAGTTACTATCATGGCCATCAACCCTTCATCACATCGCCGTAGACTACGACTGCTTCCATATCAATATGAGTGTCATTGGACAGGCAATACCTTATGAAAATGAAAAAAGAACGACATATTATAAGCGACACTTGGTTACGAGTCATTTCTGCTGCACACCAAGTGGGTGATAATTGGTGCTATTAACCGTGGTGCGTATAGAATGGGACATTGATCCCCGATAGGCATGTTTGCCATAAATATATTCCGCGGGGTGTCACTCGGTACACTCGAGAATGTTCTTTTGTACACATAGTACACCATTTTAATAGGTGCTAATGAGAATAATCAAGGTCATTGGAATAACTGGTTTAATTGGACGAATGCGGTATACCATTGTAAGTTTTCTTGCTGTGGGTCTCCGTGATTTGATTACTATGCTATTACCTACATTGATAATTACTCTCTTTTAGCACAATTTGTAGGTATTATGGAAGTCACAGTTATACGCACGGAAGGATTTTATATAAAGCTTTTTGAAAGATTAGATTACGTTAAAAGAACTGCAATCTTTTGAATCTTGTGACCATTATTCCTAATCAGAACCCTGATTGACAGCGAAGTAAATTTGTCTTTAGACACTTTTGATTGACTCAATTTAAAAAAAAAAGATCATGTGTTCATTAATCTAACTAAATCAAACGTGCTAAAGATGCCCAGCATATTGGTACAGCGTGCACTCACGTGCTAGCTGGAAAGCACATTATTTTCTTTGGCAAAGAGTCAAAACTGGACAAAGACCATTGCCATTAGATGTGAAAAACTTGCATCATGTTTGAGCATTTTTTATATCAAGCAGTGCTGAAACTATTCCATGAAATGCTGAATGTCTACATAGAATTACTTTCTACATGGTCCACGTTAATTGGAAGAGTGACAAACATGTATCAAATTGGGAGGTCGAGTTTCATCGTGTATTACAACTAATGCAGAAAATGTCAGAAAATGATTGAAATTGGCCTTTTGGAACGTTCTGCTTATCTGTCAAAATGGGAAAAAGGACACGTGATGGCAACTGGTTATGTAAACGTTGTGCCGATGTTGAACGTTTTATGCCAAGTGGCCTTAAAAGTAAATTGTATAAAATTCAAACGTTGACCTAAACTGGCCTTCTGTTAGACACACTTTAGTTTTCAAAGTGCCTCAAATCGAGTCACTTCGGTTTTCCCCTCATAAAATAGTTGTATAAAGGTTAAACAAAAATTGGTGCATAGTTGTATGTAGCGACTATGTAGCTTTTCCAAAGACGTGCAGATGTGAAAATGAAAACAAACAAAAGGCTTTTGCTTCAGTTGAACCTACGCAATGAAAGGGACATCTAGTTTACACATGCACATTGAATGATGAATCCCTTTCCCCTTTCACTTGCTTGCTTGCATGCAATAAAATAGATGGTCTATTTAGAAAGTTTTAAATCACAATTTTCTTAAGCTCAACACATCTCACAACCGGGGCAATGGGCAATCTATTGTGTACGCTTCCATTCCAGATTGAGCCATGAACGTCACAATGAACGCTAGTTTGGTTTCAACGACGCCGGCTGAGCCATGGTCGGCGGCGGCGCGGGGCCCGGACCTGGGGCGCGTCACGTGGGTGACGTCCATCGTGTCCATCAGCGTGGGCGTGCTCGGGCTGCTGGGCAACGCGCTGTGTGCCAGGTCAGCCTGCCCCAACACACTAAACCACACTCATAAAAGAGTATTCTATTGAGTTTTCCCCAGTCATGCAAGTGTACTCATAAAAGAGTATGTGATAATATAGACCGTTGTTATGGTTCTAGGGAAGTTCTCAGATTAAACAAAAACGCCCGTGTGGTATGTTAAAGGTTAATAGGTTAGAAGCTCTACAATCGAGTAACATTGTGACGTTATACATGGTCTTGAATTGAGGTCACACCAAGGATTCTACATCAATTCACGTACACTCTGTGGATACATCTACATACACACAAATTACATGTTGCATATAATCAGAAGAAAATCTGATGAAATCGTGTAATTAATACATATAATTTTGAGTCAATTATTCATACGTCTAGTAGGTTATTACGTTGAATCGTTTACTCTTTGGTGGCTAAAATAGCAAATATCCCTACAATTAGAAGAGGGGTGATGAAGCCTAGACTACGCTCTAATGTTCTATAATGGGTGTGTGGACATCCGTAGTGGCGAATTTTGTACCAAGTGGCAATTATAAGCATCACTGCAGGCTAATGACGACGACGCCCATGCTGCCGTACTCGTGTGCCATCTTCTTGGTCTGTCTGGCCGCCTCCGACTCAGTGGTCATCTTCTTTGAGATCATCGATGACATTGCTGTGCAGTGAGTTATTTTCCATATTACAGATGCACATTTATTTATGTGGAAGGGAGCAAACGGTATATATGCCATAGTTGGGAAGAATAGTACAAAGGCATCGTCATGGAAATTATGCTGAAATATTAACAGTTAAACATAAATGTAATAGAAATCTAGAATGGCAGGCCTGCATGAGTCAAATATTCATGAACACATCCTCGCATTTTAATGTATAATGTGTAACATATCAAATGCATCATATCAGTTAACTATGGTCTTCAAAAAGATTGACTTTTTGATAACACTTGAAGAATTGATATAATTTCTACCGGCTCACCAGAACATACAGATTTTTTGAAAAGAGGTTGATTCACATCCAAAGGATTTCATGGGTTTTGTAAGAACGAAGGCTCGTAGAGATGCCAAACCGCCCATGAAAATGAAATTGTTTAGGACAAAAATATGTGCGTGGAGGTGGGATGTTACAACCGGTCATAATTTACGTTTACGTGGATTATTGTGACCAAGCCCCTTAAATAGGCCAGCTGCCTTAAAATGTAGACACCGCAAATTGTAGCCAATTAATAGATGGCTGACAGCGGTTCTTGACCCCGAACATCTTTTTCGTCACCACAGGTTTATTATGCATACGCATAGGTTTAAAAATATACCAAGGCACGTGAGATTCATGAGTATGATTACAATTTTTGATGGTGACAATTTACTTGAACGTAAATTATGCCCGGTCACAATTTACGCTGGTTAAGTCTCATGGTCAAACAGCAGGGATCCACTCAATGTGCCTACTCGGTCTTGTGAACATAAAATCAAATAATACCAGACCAACAAAATAAACTCCACTACTATCGACTATTACACGTGCAACCAACCAATCCCGACTCTCTTCACTCGCCCGCAGCATTGACGGCTGGGACGAGGACTCCATCCTATACGCGGGCAACGAGTGGCGCTGCCGTGTGGGCGTCTTCTTCCACGAAGTGTGCCGCGTGGTGTCCGCGTGGCTCGTCGTGGCCATGGCCGCCGAGCTGTGCATCGTGGTGGGAGACCGCGAAAAGGCCGCCGTGGTGTACACGCGCAACAGGGCCTTCTACATCTCCATGGCGGTCGGCCTCCTCGCGTTGGCAGGTACGTGTCATCGGCGCCCCACATGACCCCATCGCTCTGTTAACAGTGTCGTTGCTTTCCATTTGTTGGAATATAGAGTAGCAGGGTATAGGTTATAGCGAGTAGAAGTGGTTTGCTTCTGTACTTAGTAACAAGAAGAACATCACGTAGGTTCATTAAGTACAACCCTTATTTCATTTTGTATAGTTGTCTGTAATGCTGGCTGATACCTTGCTTTCATTTCAGGCTGTTTCCCGTTTCTTGTCATAATCGGCGGTACGGATCACGGTGAATGCAACTCCACCTACTTGGTTTTCACAGAGCTCTACTCAGATGTTGTACTCCATATATTCAACAACTCACTACTGCCTTCAGTACTTATACTTGTGACAAACGCGCGTAGTATCTACTGCATCATCAACAAGAAACCCGACAGCCAGGAGGAATATGTGTGTCCTATTGATAGAGGTCCTAAAGAAAAGAAGAGTCCATTCCAGATGAAGAATGCCATCCTGACAGTATCATTCTTCTACGTGCTAACTGTGATGCCATTGACAGTGCTAGACATTGGCATATTCTTAAACCGTGTTGTGCCGAGTATTACATATAACAAGCATGCGTGGGATGTTGCACATACGATTTGTAGATGCTGGTTAGTATTCAACTACTCTCTCAAACTGTACCTTATTGGGCTGTTTGAACCACAAGTGAACAAGTCCTTTTCATACATGTCTCAATGTGGTATGATTGTATCAGCTAGTACTCAAGGCAGGCAGAGCAAATATGTTGTACCAGCCAGTAGGAGGTCAAAGATTGCCAGCCAGAGGAGGAAAAGTCACAGACATATCAATGGTGGGACGCACGCAGAGATGAGGTTCTAATGAGAAGAAACCCGGCATTTGTACTTAATATTCTTTTCTGTACACAATATATATATATAAAATTATAGTGACATAAAGTATGAAGAATAACAAAATGTGTGACGTTGAACTGTGCATTTAGATACATAAACTCATATACACATGTGTATATAGATAACGTGTGATTTACTGTTAAAATAGTGGATACAAATTGCATGCAAATACCTGAGCTCCCAACGGGACAGCCTAGAGACACTGAGCACACGCTTGGATCCGCCGGACTGTAATCACACATGAATAGCTAGCTATTGACCAACTCAAAATGCCCGCTGCTGAGAGGTATAGCAGCTAACATGATAATGCTTGTTTATGGTAACTTTATACAGTCGAATGGATTTCTATACAACTCATGTTAACATTTGCAGTACAAAACAAGTGTGCTGTGTGCTGTGTGTGTGTGCTGCTGTGTGTGCTGTGTGTGTGCTGTGTGTGTGTGTGTGCTGTGTGTGTGTGTGTGTGTGCGTGCGTGTGTGTGTGTGCGTGTGTGTGTGTGCGTGCGTGTGTGCGCGTGCGCATGAGTGTGTGTGTGTGTGGATGAAGGATGATTATTGTGTTTCATAATCACTGCCTTCTAAATAATGTAACCTTTCAAAGATTAAATTATTGCTTGTATAATATTACATAACAGATTTTGTTGACATATAATTATTCAAATCATAAATAATAACAGGACAGTGTCTGCATTAATTGGGTTTTGGCTCTAATAGGTATACATCAGTAGGAAGGGCAATGTTTATATACAAATATGCTGTACGCTAAGCAAATATTTGATAAGTCTGGAATGCTTTATGCCTTTGCAATTGCCATTGTATACAAAAAGTGGTGTCTTTGCATATTGCACTTGGATTAAGCAATACATCAATGCACACTTATAGTTCTGATTATATATTATCTCGGCTTTTCATAGCACGACACAAATATCAGAATGTATCCTGTGTAAATTAATGGCCACAACTGTTTTAATTGCTTGGGAACAAGATGAAACATGTCACGACTCTACAGTAATTAGGGCTTCTTTCGATAAATGTTCATTTTGTACTTTACAAAATTTCGTTTATACCGAAACACAGACAGCCTAACACAAATATACTGAATGTTAATGTGGATTGGTCGAAACCCGATGATGGCATCAGAAATTGAAGTTACTTTGGGTAAAAAGATTAAAAGTTGTTGTTTGTGTGGCAGTATTGAGCACGATGCTCATTTTTGTCAACTAGCATCAACCAGTAAACAACACGAAAAACATGAGCAAGATTAAATAACATGGAAATGTAAGTCATTCAGTCCAAAGGGTTTCACTTTCAAGCAGTGTAAATACGATCATTTATGCATGATTTGCGAATCTCCACAGCATTCGGCAGGGCAGTGAAAAAAGGGCGCACCAGAACATAATAAAAACGGAGCCTCGTCTAACTGACTCGATGGGGATTTGACTGAAAATCCATCCACCCCCATAGATGCTTGCAAATTGATGTATTATTTACGGAATCATCCTGACCGTTCATTTGTGGAAAAGCTGTATGAAGGAACGGATACTGTTCTTTTACTGTGAACACTATTTCTTACATATTGCTGTGGTTGATCAATGGTATATATGACATTGGCTATATTAGCTACCACATTTAACCACTGGTGTGTATTTATTAGCGATACGACCATGTGTACACTATCGTAGACCTACTTACTCACATTTTATATAGGATGTTATACAATGTGTTCTAGAAAGCTCAATATTTGGGATGGATTTATAAGGAAGTGGCATGTGAGGGAATGGCCGAAAAAGAGGGATGAAGGATTTCAAGGAAGTGGGATGTTAGAGTAAATTCCGACAGTTTGTTGGATGAGGGGTGGGGGTGGGGGTGGGGCAAAACAATTAGGGGGTGGGAAATAAGGCAAAACAATAGGGGCATGGGATTTTCTCGACCGTTTATAACGTCTCATACTTCTATCACTGCTAACAGTTATTAAGTACTATTTCTGTGTTTTATGTAGTTACATTCAATCGTATGTTATGAGTAATTATAAACTTTGCATACGAACTTTGGCAAATTAAGACACGTTAGTGGTATCACTGTCTGGACCATGGTTAACTGGATATCGTTTATTAATAAATGCTTCGAACACATATAAAAGTATTTTTTCCTTTGTCAAATTCAATTAGAGGCAGCGGTAGGAAATCATCCACCAACACATTTTTCTCGATAAACGGAAATTAGATTTTGAGTAAATTAATCACACGTATAGTAATGATAATGAGTGTATTACTACTACTGACACTCATACTTAGTCACAACAACACACAGTTGCCAATTTATCTAGATACCAAAAGGACATGCGCTTCGTAGATGGTAGTGCAACAAAAACATACCTGTCTGATACATAATCAAGAGTACAATGTGTCTAAATCAATGCAAGGACCTTTATCTGCATTAATATAACTTGAGAGTGCGTATTCAGTGATAACGTGACTGTACAATGTTCGCATATCATATATCATTATTTACCTACAATGGGTCTATTTAAACACAGCCCAGTATAATACATTCCAGTATTTCGCTTCAACAATGTTCACAACTTATACTTATAGGACTACTATTTCTAACGTTATCCAAAAAAGTAGTGGAAACAATATATACTTGCTTTAAAAACCATGCGAGGTTCCTTGGAAAGTTAGTATGACCTAATTGAATGCATACCCAATGCTCAACTGTATGCTATATGATAAAAACATAGTTATAGCACTCGCCACGGCCGCCACGTGCTGACCGGGTGCTCCGTTGTGATGACCACGGGTCAGCAGACGGCCTTCAGGTGGTGCTGTCACCGCCGGCTGTCCCTGTGCGGGGCCTGCAGCGCGGTCCTCTTCTTTGTGTACGTGCAGATATCTCTCCTGACAGTCAGACCACCAGGCCAGCATGTGAGTGAGGGAGTGCGCACGCGTGCTCTGCCCCCCCCGTTTTCTTTTACTATTATATATTTAGAGTACATGTTGATGGTTGTCAAAGTAGATTTCCTCGTGTAATAGTAACGTGTGTGTTATGGTATGCTATACAAGTATTTCGCAACAGTGTAAGTGCGTTTTTCATCTTTAATGATACCATCATCCATTGATTCAGAATTATTTAAGATTAATGTACAATATAGAGGACACCCATATATATCTCGTATACATGTGCACTTTGTGATTTTAGATAGCACTCCTGAAACCTGTGAACGCCAACTGCCTTTGTGCACAATTCTGCTATCAGTTTACAAAATTTAATTTCCTGTGTTGGTGTCATCAAATGCCTCACCTAGATTATAGCAACCTTCAAGCAAGAATCACATGACGTCCTCTCTCTCCAAGACTTGTTTTGGAGGATGCTAGATTAGGTTACCAGTAGATTGTCATAATTAAATATTCTTCCGTACAACTCGCGCCATGTACGCATACTTTCTTCGTACATTTCACCACCACCAACATAGAAATGATGTACCATATATACTTATTAACATTAACAAACTAAAACATTATATGAAACATTTAATATAGACTATTGTATTTTTAACGCACTTACACAGACCTTTCATACAGCATCCGCTATATTTCTTCTGTGTGACATCACGTGACGATGTAATGACATAACCCCAAAATGGTTAGGGTTACTGGGGTGCTGCGCTACTCGACGGCCGGATTCCACAGGCAAGAGAGTTCAACTCAAAGTTTCCCCTTCCTGTTTTAATGAAGGTTGATGCAACATCTCATGATTTCCCTCTCTTATGTCCCGCTCGATCACCTTGGGTCGCTGTCAAGAATATGGGGGTGGGGGTATAAGGAAGTGGGATAAGAGAAAAAGGGCTGAAAAAAGAGGGATAAGGGAAAAAGGGCCCCAGAAGAGGGATAAGGGATATCCAAATAGTGGTATAAGGGAAGAAAGAGGCAATAAGAGGGATAAGGGAAAAGGGCCAAAAAGAGGTATACGGAATTTCTAGACCCCTTATAAACCCCTCCCATATGAGTGGTTTCCGTATTGAATGCGTGTCCGTGGTGTTGGGGGTAAATAACAGATGATGCGCACCAGCTGTGGCTATCTGGTGTTGCTTGAACCTCTCCTTTAATGGTTGGCTAGTCTCTCTAATGCTGGTGTCATTGCACAAATCAGGCGGACGTCACACTAAAGAAATATGACGGATGCAACATGAAACGTCTGAATAAGTGCATTGAAAATCCAGTAAATAATTGATTATGTTTCATATACAAGTATACCTAGATGCATAACATTCATAGAGTTATCCTAAAAAGTGTTCGTGCAGGAAAAGTCCAGCCAACAATTACCAGCAGACGCCAGTAACCCCGCCGCCGCCAGAACGGCGCCCCTGGCGACCGTGGATCTGCTGATGCGAGCCCCGTACGAGGTGACGGCCGACATGACGCACTCACAGGCCGAGCACGAGTACAACAGGTGAGGTACACACCCGGTTAGACTGCAAAATATAACCAACGCAAAATATAACCAGTTATAATTTGCTTTAACGCAAAATATAACCACAGCATCGAAAATGGAGCTGTTGACGCAACATATAACCAGACGCTAATTATAACCAAGGTCACAATTCTAATCTCGTCAAGAGGTGAGTTCAATCACCAAATTACCGACTACTCTGTTTTACAGTTTACATGGCACATACGCATATAGAAGAGAGTAGACTCGAGTGCATAATGTCTAAAACTGGTTTAAAAATGGAAGTTTACTGCTGCATTTGTGTTGGTTGTGTATGAGTAAAATATTTGCAACAAATTTGTAGAATGTGAAGGCTTTATATATGCAGGGATGTTATTTGACCCTAGGGTGTATTGTAGTCAAATATGGTGACGTGTGCGCATTCGTGGTTTTCAATGTGATGAAACACAGGAATATCTGTAGCATTAATTGAGCTTAATATATAAGAACTGTACCCACCTAGAAATGTGTGTACGTCTTAGAAGGCACATACCAGGCGTTATGCTAAAGATCTTTATCCTGTACACATTTTGTCTCTAGTTATGGCAGAGTCTCTTTATATGTCTCTTTATACATCAAGACCCCGTGTGCCGTCTGTTTTTATAGTAGATACCAAAGAAGATACCATAGCAGCTGGTGGCGTGAAATGGTAGGGGAACATGTGGCATTGTGTACTCTAAGTGTGTAAGTATATAGGACTTTTTAGGACACTTGGCGTTAGCTCAAATTACAATATTTTGCACTGGAATCATTTCATGTAGACATTGATATCTCCATTTGTTCCACAAAACGCCAGAAATGAGAAATAGATAACGTTCTGGACCTTTCAGATGGGATGACAGAGAAGGCAGGCTCATGGGATCATTCGGAAATAGCACACAATAGTCAGCATGGGCACTTTTTAACAGAAAAAACATACAGATGAGCAAGTTAGCCCCCCCCCCCTCGAGAGAGAAAAAAGGGATTATCCAAATCAACAACTCAATAATCCATAACGGGGGCACACAGGATGAAAAGAATCAAAATAACGTTTCCCGTGAAGTGATAACAATTTTTGGGCTAGAACCAGGCAGAAGTGTGTCGTTTCTTTCAGGAAGACAGCTTTAATCATGGAGCATGGTGAACCGCCGAACTGTTGGAACAGATACTTCTGTCTCATGGTGTCATTGCTTCAGATTGTAACGGGAGTGGCGGCACTTATCGTTCATCTGTCGACCATACATCCTCCAAAAACAGCAGACGAGGCCTCAGTTAAGCAAAAAGACCCAGAACCAGCCAGAAGTGCGCCATTACCAAATGAACCAGCCAGACCACTCAAAAGTTGAGGCCTGCAGAACAGTGAACACCCATGACCCACCTCGGAAATGAAAAGCACTAAACATTGTATAACTCGTGTGAACATATCTGATATAGTCGTAGGTTAGTAAAATAAAAATACTCTCTACTGTATGCTACAAATAACGTATATTTGCTCTGGTTATATTTTAGGCAGTGGTTATATTTTGCGTCACGAGGTCCATTTTCGGGTGTGTGGTTACGTTTTGCGTTAACGCAAAACATAACTGGTTATATTTTGCGGCTGGTAAAGTTTTGCGGTCTACCCCCCCCCCCCCACACACACAATGTTAGCAGCTCTATAGAAATATGCATGTCAACAAAGGGACTTTGAAGAGAATTAAACATCAACATATTTTAAAATCTCCAGGATCCACATAATAGTGAGGGACAATAAAAAAGAAAGAAATTGGTTAAAAACGAACGGCTGTGAATTTACGTCCACACCAGCACCCCCTTTCCATTACCGTAATGGTGACATGCCACGTGTTAAGCAGACAGACAGTCCAAAATAAGTACTTTTTGAAGTGTTCTCAGGGTAGCTCGTATGGCCGCCATATGCACAGGGGGTGTTTGTACAAGGCGGGCTGATTGTGGACATAGCCTAATACACACACCTCAGTTGATATACTTGTTGGCATAACCTAATTTACTGGAATTAGTTGTTATAACCTATATACATGACTGTGCTAGAAAACTATGGCTTGGAATTGATGATTATGATTTCACTGTGCAGGTTTCACTTGAAGTGAAATTGCAAGTTTTACTTTCCTTTACACTTCACCTCGCAATGTACACATAACCTCAAACATATGATTGATAAATATATTATTATATAGAGACGATATATAAAGCCCACTGTTCTACACAATGCAATAACACTGCGTAGGCACTATAAGACGTAGGTGACTAAAGATAGCACACAAATATACACCAATGAGCTTACGAGCATCATGGATGCTCAGACAATGTCCCATTATCGCCCAATGATAAATAGTCATTAATTAACATGCGACATCACAAGGAATGGTAATGGCAGGCATGTGTGTCAATTTGTGTGTAGCATCAGCACTGGCACATGGTTTCAGTGTTCTGTCCAGTCTGTCTATCTCTGTTCGCTGAAGTATGAACTATAGACGCTTAAATACACCTCACTCTAGATACATAGAGCAGATAGAAGTCACTTGCCCTCGGAGCATGCGCGTAGGCAAGCAGGAGGACGGCGGCTGGAACATGTGTACAGAGGGCGCTCTCCTGCCAGACGCCGCCTCCAGGGGCTGCCTAGTCTACTCGTTTGGGTGAGTAGGCCTAGTACTGCTAGTTGAGAGAAACTGGCTTATTTGGACTTAGCACCCGGACTTAGAACCTACCTATCCTTTAAACAACGCGTAAAGTGAGTGATAGGTTTACTATGTCACATCAAAACGTCCTGATATGAACGTAACGCGTAGGCATGCCAAGCACAACATGGTCACAGGGTACTGCGTGTTAAGTGTTGTATCTTCAAACTCCCTTTGGAGTTGAAACCGGCAGAATAGTGTGGCCATATTGCGGTCGACGCCATCGACCTAATATAACCGCAAATGTAGACGCACATAACAGAAAACCCACGCTTTGAACCCACACTTACACACATGAGTGTAGTTATTGAAAAACCTGCGGTTCTGTGCGTGATGAAATGAAAGGATTGCCGTGTCTATTCACTGGCTTTGACAATTCCTTTTTTGTCTACTCAGACGAGCAGGGGGTGAATGTCGTGGTATAGACACACCATTGGTGAACTTAAAACAACATTGGTTTCAAATCAAATACGCTAATGTGGCTGGATGTCAGCTTGATGGTTTTCTGCGACCATGGAGATTTCATAGTCATGTGCCCAGATCCAGAGGGCAAACCACCAAATTAGGGGTAAAATTGATGTCATCTCCTGTAAAAGGTTGGTGGGTGACATACATGTATATGTTAAGCTTAGTCCAGACAGTCTCGAATACTAATGTCGAATCTATAACACTGGTATTGTACCTATTGTTACGGGCTCGTTGACTCGGCACAGACGTGGTTTAAAAAGTAGAATTATTTCTGCTTGCACCTATTCCTCATGTGTTCTGTCGCGATGTAAAATACAAATCGGATGTAGTCTACATTCATAAATGAAAATTCGAATTCCACACCAGGGCTTTTAAAGTTTAAACAAAAACGTGTCGACCAAATTTTTAACACACTTATTTGCCACGCACTGGCACGCTTTCCCGCAACAGTCCTCATGATACAACCGTGTAGGTCCGCCGTGACATTATATGTGCTCATCTGTTTCCATTAACCCAGTATTACCGGACAGGCGTGGAAACAGAACAGCAGACAATCTGAAACTCTAGTAAAGCAGACGAACATATACAGAATACAGAATACATGCATTGACTATGTTATGATTTAATTATAATGATTTATATTAAACCTATACCAAAGTGAATGCATATGCCTATGATTTTGACGTCACAACGAACAGCTGATATTGAATAACTGGATATGTATCAATCCTCAGATCTACGAGAAATGTGTTCAGTTTTGTTATCTTGCATGAGTGTTAACATACAATAAATAATACTTTACATAATAGGCACCAACAATGTAAAACAGGAATAAAATTTCTGGCTGAAAATGAATCAAGTCTTTCCCTCATAAGCTCTACATAATCTGACGCCGTTGCATTTGATTTACATGCTCGTACTTCCAGTTATGGAAGAATCAGCTTACTTGGTTTGCATTCTCATAAAGAAATATTACCCTAGACGCGTTTTCGTAATTCATCTGCCGATTAAGTAATATGCATATCAAATGTATGCAGTTGACAATAGGGACTCAAATCTAGAATACGTTGAGTGAAACGACGTCTGGGTTATGAACGTAAAATCTGGTGTCGCCTCCCCTTCTGTGCGTCTTTTCATAGTCGACATTGCATGTCAGGCGACAATGTCAAGATGGTGCTCTCTTAAGAAACATTCGCCATGAATTGTCATGCCACTTAATGGCCACCGGCGTAACAATTAATGCACATAAAATGGTATTGTTGTTATAATGTTACAATGTGACCTTATGGGCTTGCTCTCAAGTTTGCTTTACTTTGCTCTCGTGACATAATGTTCTTCACGCATTATTGTCATTGCATGTTATAAAAATACTTGTCTTTATTTGTTTCATACGTACTTTCAGAATTGGCAATGAGTGGAGCTTTGATGACACTATTTCAAGGAAATTTGGCTGCCACGTGTATGCATTTGATCCTAGGTAAATTGCATTCCTCAGAATAGAACACAGTAGACTTTTTCACCATCACCTGTTGCTTGCCACTTTACCAGTGGCCTGTTTATGTTGATGCGACTGTTTCTAGGTAGTACCCTGGGATATGCCCACCAACCTAATCAAGTCATACGCATATGCAATAGACACGTAAGGCATAGTCTGAGTTACACGTATGCTAGGTGCAAATTTTATAGGTTACTTAAACTTTCTGTCACATTCTGCATCACTCTATTATATGCATAATTATTTCTTTTTGATATGTTACATTGCCCTAGTTTTCACAGTGCTGGGGGAAAATGGTCTGTCTCTAGTTACGCGGTGTACATATTCAATGTAAACCTCTCTTCATGATATTGCTAAAATAAAAGGCACCATTAAACTAACTGTAAAAAGCGTGCAAACACACTGAAAGCTGTCCATTCTGCGTGCAGTCTGCGGTCCCCCGACCACAACCGCTCGTCTCTCGTGCACTTCTACAGACTGGGCCTCAGCAACGTGGACTCGGACGCGGGCCACCCACGGGGCTG
The DNA here is from genome assembly GCA_019095985.1 of Streblospio benedicti. Taxonomy (NCBI): domain Eukaryota; kingdom Metazoa; phylum Annelida; class Polychaeta; order Spionida; family Spionidae; genus Streblospio; species Streblospio benedicti. Next base: position 9,147,457 of record CM032664.1, on the reverse strand, counting down.
GAAGAGGAGGAGATACAGCACAGTCCTGCAGAGCTTCGGCCATCTGGACGTATGTATTACAGCTGGGTTAACTCATTCATGGAAATGGGTCTTGCATGGGGATGACACGCGCCCTTACATAGTAGGAATACACAGAGTTAGAGTTTGAGTAATTTTGGCTGCGCCAGAACACTGAATGTGTGGGTGTTATTCCGGGGGTGTTATGCGCATGTGTTTATTCTATGCCTTTGTTCTATTTTAGAGTGTTATTGATTATTTGAAAATTGACATTGAATATGATGAGTGGGACGCGCTGGATGACATGACCAACAGCGAGATTCTTCACAACGTGAAACAGTTAGGAATAGAGGTAGACCTTAATGCTTCTAGTCTACAGCAATATATGTAATAAAATTGAATTTAGAAGAATCGTGTTTCAAAAGATGCAAGTATTTGTGTAATGCAAACAAATTAATGTTTTCAAATTTAATTCCATGTTTCTCCTGGTTTATGGTGTAGTATGTACATTAATCGATAAGTTTTTTAAAAAGAAAATGCTCATTTAGAATACATGAAAAAGTAATCATTCATTGAATGGTTGTCACGCATGCATATACAGGTCCACACAAAAGAGATGTTCCATCACAGATTTAGACACTCAGAAACAAAAGACTTCGTGCGCTACTACCGGATGCTGGAGCCTCTTTATGAACTGGGTTTCCGGAAGTGGAGCAGCCATTTCAACATCCACGGAAAATATGTCTCCCAACACACGAAACTTAGGAGGACGTGCTGTTTCGAAATGGTGTTCATTAACATGAGATTTATTAAGGGTATAGACCCGTTTTGAGAGTTATTACATGTATGTAGGTTGATCTTTCAGAAATAAGATTTTCTCTGGTGAATGGTAATTAGTAATTTTTGAAACTTGATATCTACACGTGTGCAGATGCTACACAGCTGTACCAGTGTTTGTAGTTTGCATTGTGACTAAGTGTGTGTTGGTGCTTGCTGCTGATGCTATAATCGGAGTACATACATGATGCAAAAAGACATATGTACTGCGTACATACGAGTAGAATTACGTAGAATATTCAATCAATCACTATGGATGTTTCGATGCATTTCAGCACATAATATTTTTAGGTGGTGATAAAAATGTATCAATCCGTCATTGCTGTTTTCATGCTTTATTTCATGCCATACTACCAGTTCACTCAAGATCACGACATGGTTTATACTAGCATGGTCCAAAAATTGTACACATAATATCATTGGCAGATCCAGGGTTCTGGGAAAGATTACGTAGATTATATCCCGTCACAATTTAGATTCGTTACATTAAAAAGCTTTTAAAAGCTTTATATTACTTCTAATGTACGTCTTACCGTAATTCATAAACACGTATACGTTAGTAATAAACAAAATTTTAATCTCGAATTTTTAATCAGTCACATATTTTTAATCAGTCACATACTCGACGTAAAAAAAGCAGATGTAGGGGGCCTAATTTGTTCAAGTACACATCTTGTACAATGTAGGGCCTAATTATGAACTCTAGTCCCGTAAGATAAAGGCTAATCTTCACACGTGCAGAAATCATGCATACATGTAAATGCCAATATGTGTAGATGAGCACTTGCTTACAGCCCAAACCCTCAGATAAGGTTATGTCCCCACACGTCCTGCTCGTTTTCTGTAACTCGTTCTTACAGGCAGACACTACTGGATATCGACATGTAGATCTAGTGTTCTATTATCAGTGCATAAACCATCACAATCAATGCATTCTGATTGGTCCAGAGGCGTGCTCAATTATACAACCACGCTAAATAAGGCATGCAAAGGTACAGACACCCGATTCAAACGTTTACATCGTGATAGCATTATATAAGCATTACAGGTCAACTTGATTTGAATACAATCTAGTTTCTGCCACACAAAAACATTATTTGTACTCATCTTGCAGAGATAAGCCAAATGGAAATAATCTTTATTATCCCCACAATAAACTGCTTTGTGTACAACATTCTGGAAAGCGCCATACAAATATTTACAACAAAAAGAGCTTCATAATGGACAAAGGTGAACGTACGATGTAAAACAGTAACTGACTGCCATGCCCGATGGGTTGTAATTACTAAAGTACAGCATTCGTACGTGCTATGTATTGGGTAAGTACTGCGCCAGTACTGTATCAGTTCCGCAACGTGCGGGTAAATCCTTCGTATATAAACCGACACTTGTCGTAGGATCTCCGTACTGCCTACTTACGGTCAGACAACCACACAGTAGAACGCATGCATGCATGCAGGTTGATCCCACGGCCACCTCAATAAAACAATTCCCAGTGCCGACATATCTATAACGCACGGAGCCCGCGCTGATGTGCCCACCCCCTTAATAGTCCAGCAGATGACAAGGGATACCTGGAATTGCGAGTTAAAGTTTTTTTCTCTGCTGATTATTCATGGTTAGGACCCCTATAATGATATTCAGGTGGGTGGCACTCTGCCACCCTTGAGCATTTTTCATAAAAAAGGAAAATCCAATATGGCCGCCATCTCACTATACTATATTCATAAAAGTGGCATTTCTCCTTTAATATTCAACATAGAAACCTGATTTTAGTATCAAATAATATGTTTCTGACATCAAGAAATACATTTTCAGCACTTAAGAAGAGGTAACTACTCAGACAGTTGCCTAAAATCCAATATGGCCGCCATCTTGTTATACAATATTCATAAAAGTGACATATCTCCTTTAATATTCAACATAGAAACCTATTTTTGGTGTCAAATAATATATTTCTGACAACAAAAAATCCATATTCAGCACTTAAGAAGAAAAAAACTACTCCGTAAGTTACCTAAAATCCAATATGGCCGCCATCTCGCTATACTATATTCATAAAAGTGGCATATCTCCTTTATTAATCAACATAGAAACCTGATTTTAGTATCAAATAATATGTTTCTGACATCAAGAAATCCATTTTCAGCACTTAAGATGAGGAAACTACTCAGTAGGTTACCTAAAATCCAATAATTAATAATCAGCATTGAAACTTAAGTATTGTGTTTGCATCTGACAATCTGTTTCCACAAGTAGAAGTAGCTGTTGATCATTATAATGTCTGCTTCTTCATGTGTTGTATCCATATCAGGTCATTCCAAAACAACACCATTATTGATCTCAATGGAGTTTATGATGTTCCTGTGATGACTAATGTTTTACTTTTCAAGTTTTCATGAAATTCAGGATCACTGCATAAATCTGTGCACAGAGGATTTATAAGGTTATAAGTTGGATCTTATTTTCAACAACACCCAATACAGCTTTTTGTGGTGGCAATGGTGTATTCATACCTAATTTGTGCACTCTACTAGCATCCTTAGATCTCCCTGATCTAGACACAGCTTTAATGCTAAAATCATTAACGAAATTGCTTGCTGGAATTAACCCCAGCAAGGCATCAGAACCCGACCAGATCACCTGTCGAATTTTAAAGGAATTGGTTCCAATCTTAGCCCCAATGCTTACCAAAATATTTTGCCAATCATTGGACACTGGACGTCTCCCTTCAGCTTGGTCAACAGCAAATGTCTCCTATCTTAAAGAAAGGTACTACCTGTATGGCAGTAAATTATCGACCAGTGAGCCTTACGTGTGTCTCCTTTAAACAATTAGAGCACATCATATGTAGCCATATAGGAGCTCACTTGGACCAATACAACTTACTGACCAGGTTGCAACATGGGTTCAGGTCTCGTTTTTCGTTTGAAACACAGCTCTTTGCCACAATACAGGACTTGTTCAGTCTCAGAGCCAAGGGTGCCCATGTAGACATAGCAGTGCTAGATTTCAGCAAGGCATTCGAAGAAGTTCCCCACAAGCGGCTCATGCCAATACTCAGAATGTATGGTATCCAAGGCAGAATACATACATGAATAGATGCCTTCCTTTCAGGGCGTACGCAGAGTGATTATAGAGGGTAGTAGTTCTGATGAGGCACCTGTAACATCTGGTTTGCCACAAGGAACAGTCTTGGGACCTCTACTCTTTTTTATTATTTGTCAATGACTTGCCATCAGTATTAGATCCAGGTACTAAATGCAGATGTTTTGCTGATGACTGTCTGATATACAGGCAGATCTATAAATTTGACGATCAGGTTCAACTGCAAAGTGATCTAACTAACCTTGAGAATTGAAGGGAGGTATGTGGCAATTTAATGCCACAAATGTAATATAATGACAATTGCTCCATCTAACCCTTTAGTCCATTTTTTTACCAATTAGACAGTACAAGATTGGAAAACGTGGACTCTTGCACATACTTGGGCATAAAGATTTCAGCAACATAGAACCCGGGTGATCATACCAATACCATAACCAAGAAGGCTAACAGTCGTCTTGGTTTCTTTAGGCGAAACCTGCAAGGCTGCCTCAGGAGACTGAAAATACAGCTTATATATCCCTAATATGATCTGGCTTGGAGTATTGTGCCACTATTTGGGATCCGTATCTCCGAAACGACAATTCTATGTTAGAGCCAATTCAAAGAAGGGCTGGCGGATGGATGACAGCCAATTATGACCCTCGTGCTAGGGTTACTAACATGTTACAAGACCTTGAGCTTGATCTCCTTGAGAAGAGAAGAAGGAATGCCCAGGTGACTTTGATGTTTAAGGTGCTGCATGGTTATGTGGGCATTTGCCCAGAAGATATCAATCTCACTTTCTTTGATACATGCACACAATCTGCTCACAGCATGAAGCTACAGCACCAACGAAGCTCCACCACACAGCATTGCAACTGGTTCACCACTCTCACCATCCCAGAGTGGAACATTTAACCTGCCTCAGTAGCAGAGGATGGCTCTGTGGCAGAATTCAAGAGCCAGCTAGCCAGTCACTTGCATCTGCATCATACTCCTCTATGGTGGTCTGCAGATTAAATACCTAGACCTAGACATAGATAATACCTGTCAAAGACAAGATATTTGTTCTGAGCTGGAAATTTTTGCAGCTATTTCTTGAAATTATGAATGATTACACAAACTGTCCCACAGGATGGCCAATGAATTACCCATAACAATGCTGAGCCATCAATCATAGCAATATTGTTATTACTTGATTTTTTCGTGACAACATATCAATTTCAACTTTCAATAGATTCTTCAAAGTAGATTTCCCCTTGCATATTCTTATTTCTCCATTATCAAAAAATTATTGATGTTGGCACAGGTGGCGATTCATGAGCAAACACATCGTTAATTAAATCTATGTCTCTTGAGCTTGCTTGAAGGCCAAATTGGCGGCCATTTTGAAAAACAAGCAGCGTGGGTGACGTGTCTTTTTTGTTAATTTTCATGGCCATAATATGATAATCTTTATATGCAACAAAAATTATAAAAAGATTATCAATTGAAAAAAAATGTTACTGGTATGATGTTGCAGAGAAACTACTTAAAGAAGATATGCCACTTTTATGAATATAGTATAGTGGGATGGCGGCCATATTGGATTTTATATAACTTACTGAGTAGTTACCTCTTTTTATGGGCTGTAAATGGATTACTTGATGTCAAAAACATATCTTATTGACACCAAAATCAGGTTTCAATGTTGATTATTAAAGAAGATATGCCACTTTTATGAGTAGTATAGCGAAATGGCAGCCATATTGGATTTTATTTAAATTGCTGAGTAGTTACATCTTCTTAAGTGCTGAAAATGGATCTCTTGATGTCAGAAAGATATTATTTGGCACCAAAATCAGGTATCTATGCTGAATATTACAGGAGATATGCCACTTTATGACTATAGTATAGCGAGATGGCGGCCATATTGGATTTTCCATTTCTATGAAAAATGTTCTAGGGTGGCAGAGTGCCACCCACCTGAATATCATTATAGGGGTCGTAACCATGAATAATCAGCCGAGAAAAAAACTTTAACTCGCAATTTCAGGTTCAGCAATAATTCAGGCTTTATCTGCCGGACTATAAGATTGTCACTGCATGAGGAAGACGGCGTAGGTACCGCAGACCTGAGAAAGCCTTGCGGCTAAATGCTCCACAAGATCGAATGTGTCACTCGTTTACTGACATAAAAAAGCCTACATATGCCGCACGGAACACTGACTGCTCGCTAAAGTATGTATACGTTTTTGGCAGTAGACAGGCAGTAGACTAACCTTGCGACGTGATGTGCCCTTGGCATAAATTGTCTGGAGGCACTACAAGATTTGTTAAGTAAGTTAAGATAGCCTCGATCAACCTGACGCTCATACTTCTCATACAATGGAGACCTATGTTATGGGGGTTAAGAATTGCTGTATAGGTTAACAAAAAGTGATGTGAAACCTGATCTGAACGTTATACCTACATGTACGCGTATAGGCATATCCCAGCTTCACTATTAATAGAATTGCAGTAACAAACATTACCATGTGCACAGTGTTTTCCTATAGCCTAACACGTGTTAGACATACTGTTTAATACTGTTTTAATCTCTATTTGTTTCTGCAAGTTACTATTTATGGTAAAGCTGAGATAGAACTAATACTTCGTTTTACCAGACGAAAGGGATTTCTTTTGTTTCTTTGGCCAAGTTGATGACATAATTGGGGCACATTAAGTTGATTTGTAGCAACTTCACTAGCGTAACAAAACCCTGGTCGTCGCGCATTGACCCACTTCTTTTGCACTAGCGTTATTTCTCAGTTTCTAAATGCTATTGAATCATTTAACATTAAGGCTAAAGTTGCAAAAGTTTGAGGATACCTACCAACAGTCCACAGTGAGTAGAGCTAATTGCTTATGGTTTGTTATTGTGCCTCTATTAATAGAGTGTAATTTAATTAAATTCAAAGGGAGTACAGCTGAAATGGAGAATAATTATTTAATTTGAACACAGAAACGTTGAGTATAACATAATAACACGCCCCCTTATCAAAAAGAATTCATACTTTACTTATAATATATTGCTATCATGTTTATTATCGGTCAAATAGGCATTCATGTTGAGCCGCGTTTTGTAACCAAACGCGTCTTGCAACCGGTTGCATTTTGCGTTGATGCGTTTTGCTGTCGCTAGAGCATTTTGCAACCAAAAAGGGGTATGGAGCTGCAAAATGCAACCCTACCTTGTTTTGCAACCACCATTGCAAAATGTAACCCCAGATTTTTTTTATTTTATTTTACACATAACTAATGTTCACACATTTGCATTTTAGGTATGGTGGAGATATTTCTTAACACTATAACATTTTATGGATACTTGTTTTAACAAAATTAGAAAGGTCATTGATATAACATCAGGATATATTCTTGAACATGCTGCCAGACATATATCACAGCATCGTTTTACATTATGTAAATATATTTCAAAATGTGACATGTATTAAATATATGCTCAACATATTTTCATATATTTGGTATGTATAAGTTTAATTGTGTCGAGTAACAATCTTTTATTACCCAGTTTAAATAATATCTATCCATATAGTAATTTTAACATCGATTTGACATGCACTGTGTTTATGGGGGAAATGTGATACTTCAAATGTGGTGAATAGGTAGCCTTTGTAGGAGACAAGATCCCACTACGAGCCATCATAGATGTTGAGAGGGCATTGACTATTTCCAATACTTAGCAAAACTATAAATATGTTGATTTGTATAGTTACATTTGCTGCATACAAAGTTATTTGGAATTAACATTCTTATAACTAATAATAAGGATATATTTTAATACTTCTGAAATAAAATATCCTTATCCTTAATGTCCAACTGATAATGGTTGTAACCATGATCAATGTGATAGAAATCTTTGATTGGTCCTCTATGATATTGTCTCGAAAATAATGTATACATGAAATTGATGAAAACAATTGCATGAAAGGATGATTAGCCTAAATTTAATGACAATTTTCAAAATATCTTTGCTGAAAGTAAAACAAGTCTGTGATGTTGGCCTGATATATCAAAGCATCTTCTAATGTTAAATCAATGAATTTTCTAATTTTGGTAAAACAAGTGTCCATACAAGGTGATTATGTTTATAAATATCACCACCATCCATCAAATACATACGTGCAAAGGTTAGTAATATGTAAAATAAATAATAGAAAAGTTGAGATTACATTTTGCAAGGGTCATGAGGGTGGTTGCAAAATGCGTGAAGGCTGCATTTTGTGGCTCCACATCTCTTTTTGATTGCAAAACGCGTTAGTGGTTGCAAAATGCGTCAACGCAAAATGCAACCGGCTACAAAATATTGCTGGTTGCAAAATGCGGTTCAACAATTCAGAGTTGTGTGATTTGATTTATAGAATTGGCGTTCCTCATCTTAGCTAGCAATAAACATTGAGAATGTAACAATAATTTTACGATGACGAAAACAACGTTGTCACCGTCAACCATGATCACGAAGAAGATAACAACAACAAAATTCAAATGACAAATATATGCATGTAGAAAATTATTTCATGGGAAATGTTTTAGGTTTATGCCCATAACTATTTTGCCTGTATTTATAGGCAAGAAATATCTTAACTAACCTCCGCGTTGTGATGTCGACTCGGACAGATGAAGAAATGGCACGTGCCAAAGAGAAACTGGCCGAGTACGATTTTGTCCGGTTTGTCATCACAAACTTCCATGGCCAGTTCCACGGGCGCACAGTGATGAAACCGTCTGTGCAAAAATTTCTGGAAGAAGGAGCGCAAATGTGGCATTGTACGTATTGCTTTACAGCATATATATCTATACAATGCAATAAAATGATATTTAGATAGTGCACATTCCCAAAAATGGTAAGCGTCTTGGATTGTTTTATGAACAGAGGAAGCTTATTCCATAATTAAGGTGCTGCTATTTTAAAGGCTCTAACACCATAAAACTTGGTTCTTGATTTAAATTCCATTGAGTCTCTTGAGAGTCGTGTTTTTTTACAATCGCCTTCAATTAAATCAATACTTAGTTTTGTAATATATATTTTCTCTAAGTTTATTTTGTAATTGACCAGATTTTAAACCAAACTTATCACATGACAAGTAAATGTGCATGCATAGTGCTTGCAGTGAACGTTCAAAGAAAATATCACAGGCTACTTTTCAACATTATACCAGCAATTTAGTAAATGCTGTTTATTCTAGGGAACTTTACATTAGGAACAAGGAATGAACTCGTGTTGTTTACAAAGGATGTGTTCTGGGGAAACGCACTCTTTCTGCCTGACCCTACTGCAATCTATCCTCTTCCATGGGCAACTGAAGGGGAATATAAGGTATCTAACTAGCCCTATCTCTCAGTTTTATCTGGTCTTCTACCCTGATACCTTTAGACTAGACAGATGACCTAATGTAATACCCACAGCTAACTTAGCAATATAATCAAACAATATTGTGTGATTTCGTATCATGTTCTATTCTCTTTGTAGGTGGCTATGATCCTAGGTGAAAACTACATAGATGGCAGGCCAATGGAAATGGTGCCGAGGCACATAGTTAAGCAGCAGCTGAAGGAGCTCAGTAATAATGGCCTCACGTTGATGTCAGGGTTTGAAATAGAATTTATGATTGTGAACAAGAATGGCGATCCACTGGATGAGCAACATGGTTTCCAATCATACGATATATTTTCGAGGCATGAAAAACTTACCTATAGAATATGTGAACAGTTAAAAAGGGCTGGTATCATAGTAGAAACGATTTCTCCGGAATATGCAGAAGGACAGATGGAAGTAACCATAGTACCATCATTTGGCATGGAAGCTATTGACAGCGCTGTTGTCTTCAAATCGGCCGTCAAAGAAATTTGTTATCAGCTTGGGTACAAAGCAGTATTCATGACCCACCCTTTCGTTCGGGCCGGAAATGCTAGTAACGGATTACATCAAAACCATTCCTTGTGGGATTTATCAATGAAGACCAATATGATGTTTGATGGCTCAGACGACAAAAACAAGATGTCATCAATATATAAGCATTGGTTGGCCGGTTTGCTGAAGCACGGTCCCGCTTTAACAGCTCTTTGCTGTCCCACAGTAAACTGCTATAGAAGACTGCACAAGTTTTGGTCTCCTAGTAAGATTGACTGGGGCATAGATAACAGAATGGCTGCGTTTAGGGTTAAGAATGAGAAAGAAGCATCGACATACCTAGAAAATCGCATTCCATCATCGGCCGCCAATCCGTACTTGTGCGTGGCTGGCATCATTGCTGCAGGTCTGGATGGGATCAAGAACAAGCTGGATCTTGGTCCTGCAATGGAAGATACTGATAGAGTCTTTCCACGTTCATTGGAGGAAGCTCTGCAGGCTCTAGAAAACGATGCCGTGATAGTAGCAGCCATGGGAGAGGAGTTCATTGATTGCTTTGCCCAGCTGAAAAGAAAGTGTGAAATACAGACTCTCAATGACGTCGATATCACCGATGGTTCGGACAATAACTTGGTGAAAGAAAGGAGCTTATATTTGGATATTTAAAGACTTTGTTGAAGGCAAAACTGATTGTACATTGCGTTCGTCAGTGCACCATTGGTAAATGTAGTCGTTGACCAACAGTACAGACCGTGTTTTCATCATTAAAAAAATCATCAGTCGCAAACGCTGCGCAAATATGTATGAGGCTGTGGAGCCGCGTTTTGCAACAGGTCAGCAGACAAGTTTCATTTTGCGTTTATGCATTTTGCAACCGCTAACGTTTAGCAACCAAAAAAAGTGTCTGGACGTGCAAAATACAACCTTGAGACTTATTTGAGTGTTCTACCTATGCGTGTTAACTATCTATAGTATTTTCAAGACAATATCTGAGAGGATGTTCAATCAATTATATCTCTCAAATTGGAAGTAGAGCATGGTCATAAGAATCATCAGTTGAACATTATCATCAATAATAATGTTTTTTTCAAAATAACTTTTATGCAACAAATGTAATTATTCAAATAAAGTTTAGCTATAGGTATTCCACTTTTTTTACATGGATCATTGCAGAACATGTACTGTTTATCACAATCATTGCCTTGTTGACCTATTTACTGTTTAACCGTGCTTCAAATACTACATGTAGGTCGTTTTTTGCTGTATGACAAATATAATACATGCTTGTGGTTTAAAAATAACTTGTGCTATATATATGTAATAGATGTACATGTAGCATATGTAAACCTAATGAAACAAGTCGATAACCTACAAGCTTTGTGTTCTGTACAGAAGGTAAACATATATTTTACATTGGATATTGTGTACAGTTTATGCATTGGAGTTATTGATTGCCATGGCTAGGAGTTTGGAACCATTTTCATATATTGTCCATATTATAAGCGTTCACACAAGGACTACATAAATAAAAGGTGAATTATTTAATGTCAGGTGTCCAGAGTTATAACATGTACCTTATTTTCGAATGCATCAACGTAAATATTACAGATTCTAAGAATATTTTCTATCTGAGATTATAAAAATGAACATTTACTAAGAGAGATACAGTATTTCTAGGTAGAATGACTAAATATTATGAGGAGATGTCAACAACGTGCTACAAACATCCTCATATATTTTGCAAGTTATTGTTAACAAGTATAGATAATGTACAGTGCAGTTATGCGCAGTGTTGGATTCTCTTACTTTGACGATGAATATAGAAAGCAGAAAACAAGAAAAGGGAATCGTTAGACGTATCCCTTGGTGACAGTGCTGGTGCTTTGTGAGCATAGGGTGATTATAATGTAAACCAATCATTTTAAAATAAAGTCTAAGGGTCGTTTTGAGGAATTTCAATTAACATGATACTGTGTATATATTGTCTTGTCCCACTAATTCAGACATAATGGCATCTAGAAATGACGAAACCGCAAATGAAGAAGTATCAGACGAATGCATTGATGAAACCAAGAAAATGCTATCTGATTATGATTTCGTGAGATTTGCTCTGACGAATTTCCATGGACAGCTGAAGGGTCATGCAGTCACTAAAACATGTGTTACGAATTTTTTGGAAAAGGGCCTTCCATTATTTGTATGTATGTTATTTTTCATCACTTTGTTAACACATGTCATCTCGTGAGGCATTACTTTACCTCATGGTCTTAGCAATCAAATTTATCACTTACATTACAATAGTTGTATGAGTTTTGAGTTTAAGCTCACTATTTCCAGGATTATATATGACATCACTTTTAATGTTTACAGATAGTATGGCAATGGGTATAAGAAATGACCCACCAGGCTTTGAGAGCGAGTCTCCTCTTGGGAATGCCATTCTAAAGCCGGACCTCAGGGCCTTCTTTCCCATTAAATGGGCCACTGGCGGAGAACACAAGGTCGCTATGGTTGTGGGTGTGTGCAATATTTTATGGTTAATTTTGGTATCAAGAAATGCAGCATGGTTACATTAAAGCGAAAAATCATACACATGTCTCCGTTTCAGGTGATCTTTACTTAAATGGCGAGCCAATGGAAATGTCCCCGCGCCATATTATGCAAAGACAGTTCAACGAACTATATAGTTATGACCTAACACTCATGTCCACCTTTGAGTTTGAATTTATGGTAGTACATGAAAATAATGAGCCTTTATATGGAGTCGAATTTCAATCCATCTATACCATGTCAAAACATGAAAAGTTTTTGTACAGAATGTGCAAACAGCTAGAAGAGGCTGGAATTGACATAGAGACCTTTAATTTAGAAAATGCAGAGGGTCAGATAGAAATGAGATTAGTTCCATCTTTCGGCATGGCAGCTCTTGATAAAGCAATCGTTTTCAAATCATGTGTAAAAGAATTAGCTTATTTAGAAGGGTACAGGGCTACTTTTATGACACAGCCTTTCCAAAGGGTTATGCATTTGAGCAATGGCTGTCATTTTAACCATTCGTTATGGGATTTAAATCAGAAAAGTAACATGATGTGTGACAATGAAAATCCCAACAATATGTCTGCTGTGTATAAACATTGGTTGGCTGGATTAGTGAAGCACGGCCCTGGAATGACTGCGTTGTGCTGCCCCACTGTGAATTGTTACAGAAGGATGCACAAGCCCTTTTCACCAAGTCAAAGCTTTTGGGGAATGGATAACCGCTTAGCTGGATTCAGAGTCAAGAGTGAAAATGCTTCTATGTACCTCGAGCATCGCCTACCTTCAGGAGCAAGCAATCCATATTTGGTTGCAGCAGCTACCATAGCAGCAGGATTGGATGGGGTCCGCAATAAACTGGAGCTAGTACCGGAAATGGCTCCAGATGCTGAAATGTTTCCGAGTTGTCTCGAAGAAGCATTGAATTTGCTAGAAAATGATCATGTCTTGGTCAATGCATTTGGTAGTACATTTATCAAGTGGTTCTGTCATTTGAAAAGAGAGCATGAAATAAAGCATCTTCAAGACGTAGATATGATGGATGGTTCAAGTGAGAACTTAGCCACAGAAAGGGGCCTGTACTTTGACGTTTAGCATGATCATGACAAGATAGAGAGGACAATAATAGACATCTTCAATAGCCAGACTAAACTTAACCCCATGGATTATTACACAAATGCGACCAGTGTATTAACAGATATACCACTAATAATCATGGTGTGTTTCTTCGTTGCAAGCACGTGTACATTAATAGTTTATCGTTGTAGCGTGCTCCAATCACAAGGAGCTCCCACTGCAGATTCCAGTAGGAAGTACAATGTAATCTGCTAGTCGCCGCTTAATCGTGATCAAGAAGACAGCTGAATGTGTGGAAATGTTATGTATCCAAGGTTAACACCGCCAGACCGGTGACCCAGTGCTTGCGCGGTACGGAGATGAAGGTCAACTACTAGAAGTTGGGACGTGCTGTTCTACATCTGTCAACCATCGCGCTTCGTGAGATCACCTCTAACAGTATGTGCGAGACTGAAATCACGACCTGGGTCTCGTCCACTACGATTTATTATGCATGATAAAACAAACATTAAGTTTTTTTTTATGTGGTGACGTTCATTTGGACAATGGTTGATTTTTGCCAATAATTACATATAAGCTAAATTCAATATTTGAACGGCAACATGTCCTCTCAGTATTGTTGTGTTTTACGTCTTTACTACAGATACGGATATATTATCTCTGATAAGGAGTTTATTTATTCGAAAGTACTTAGCTAATAAAGTTTAGAAAATTTAATTTTACTTTACATTTTTCGACCAACTTTGCACCAGCGGTTACGACGTCAAAACGCAACCACAATTCTTAGTATATTAGTTTTGGATTTTCTAAATATATAATGTGTGCATAAAATAAATGATTTATAAAAGTTTTATGATAATTATTAAAATGTTAACACCCTTACTACGGGGTTACTCGATTTTTAACCATTAGTACCAATGTAGATGGAGAAAAACCTTCCAGCATATTTTGTGGACAAGTGTGCTTCTATGGCTGAATGGATAGAGAGTTAGACTCGTGACAAGAAGGTCGTGGGTTCTATGCCCGGTCGAGTCTGATGGTGGATGTTGAGCAAATTTACCTCTAACATTTTGAACACCGCTCTGTGGTACCTACACGTGAAATATGTACAGGTCAGGCGAGTGGCCGCTAATGTGATCGATAAGCACGTTCTAGTATGCAATATGGTAGCAATGTGTAGTATGCTCCCCAGGGAGTTGAAAAGGATATAGTGTGATAAGGATGCCAATGGGCTGATGTAGATGTAAAGTCGCCAGAAAACGGCAAAACTGTTCATTGCGACTATAAACAAGCACATTTAGCACATTTATAAATCAATCTGTAAAAACATTAATCGGCTGTATATGACAAATGAAATTGTATGATTTTTATGTTGTTGGCACTAAGATAAAACAAATGCACTAAGAAACGATATTTTAATGTAATATAAATATGTAGACACTCTGCAGGCATTCTTTGACAAGTTGAAATAACACATAAATCATCATCACGGGGTGTTGTCCCCCACTATAGTATACATGCTCTACATATTGTAATAACGTACATCTTTCGTTATCATAGCTGTTGACAGGGGCCGGCTTTAAAAACACCGCGCATGCAAAGTCATGACAGTGAACCGGCGTTGTATTGTAATTATAGTCGGTACAGTGCGGGTAGGCTAAAATTAAAGGGGCTACAATTTATCATGCTAGGAGGGGGCCACAAAGACTCAACTTTATTTCGCTCGGGGAGGGGTGTTGGGTGGGCTGGAAAATCTTAGGCGTACTTGTTATAGGGAGGCTCGGAAGATAGTAATAATTTTATAGGATTTTTGGGAAGCGGTGGGGGGAGGGTGAAAATCATGCTACAATGATGGTTTCAGGTTTCATTTGTCCAAACCCATGCTAGCCTCCTAAACCATGAACATTTTTAAAACAAATGCCTGAAATATATCGAAGTTTACAATTTGAATGTCTGTGTTGGGGTTGAATGGGGGCGGGGTGTAACAGATATAGAAGAGTGTCCACATTATTAAATCGTGGGTCCCCCCCTCCCCTATTTGATACACTAAGCAAGCAATATCAAAACCAGTTGGCAAAATGTATTTTGATATGTGATTGCATTATGTTTATATATCTTTATTTAAAAAACATTGGGCATCTATATTTGTGTAAATGGAATCACTAGTAAGTATATTTCCATATTATTGATATTTAAAAGTATATTACAATTGGTATAAAAAAGACAATATTTTATCATAGAGTAATTGAATATTTTATTAATAAAGCAATATATTAAGATATGTAATTATTGTATTTACAACATCCAATTATTCATTTCAGATTACATTGTGTTTAGAATATATTAGGATAACAAAAGAGGATACGTACGTACACGAGGTAACCCTTACTTCTCATAACGATTCCCTCTTTTAAAAAAAAACCTTTTGATAACATGTTTAGCTGTCAAATATTCTATACTACTCTGTGAATTTACAACAAATCGTTCTTTACTTTTGGTTCAGTGTCTAAGGATTCTGATGCAAATGATCATTGGGTCATGTCCTCCATGGGCCCCAGCATCAAGGGATGGGGGTGGTGAGTGGTATGTACAAAACAACTTCCTGACTGATTTACTGCAAACTGAAGCGACGGAATATTGGTGAAAATATTTAAATTGTAATTCCGTGGGACTGTGATAGCTTATTTCATTAGTGTCGAGTGATAAAGTATATAGGCCTACAAGAGCATAAATCAAGCCTAAAACGTATGCCCTGGCTCCCCCATACAATGCTCGAGTCCCAATGTCGGTGAGTGTGGGGAGTCGCTACATTAACAGATTCTATTCGATTCGCTTAAACAACATATTGAGCTTGCAAGGGTTTTTATTTTCCATAACAGACTATTTCATTTTGAGCGTGATATTTATATATTTTTCATTAAATTCTTCTTAGAAGTTTATGAGAATAGTATAAGTTCTAACTTACTGTGATAGAATGTAAGAGGGGTGGTATGCTATAGTACCCCTTTCCTTGAAACACCATAGACGCCTTTTTTATGATATGACATATATGGAATTATAGCCAATACACAAATATGTGATAGCAATTTTCTTTTATATAGGATTCTTTTGGGACTCAAACACTTGACAGTGACCTTGGCTACCGTGGCACCTATATTCACCAAGCACTATAGGCAGGCGCATTAGACCACTTTTCGCTCCTGATGGAGCTAAAAACTGTCATTTCATTAAGGGTGTCAATGATCCTATTTTATATAAAGTGCACTTCATTGGCCAGTGGTACGTCACACAATCAGTTGGAATGATGCAGTTTTTAGTTCTGTCATATGGCCGAGTGGTCTGGCGTGCCTGTGTAGCCATAACTGCGTGGTGAGTAGGTGCCACAGTGGTAATGGTTCAGGGTTCGACTTCTGGCGGTGGCTATGTAATATTCACATAGAGAGAAATACGCCTCTGTATCAACAGTTTTGTGTGTAGCAGGGGTGTAATAGTACTTCAAATTATTCAATAGAACAACGTTCAATGTCATTGATTGTCAGTTTCAGTTAAAAGCGGTTTTGTTGAAGTTTTTAGAAGGGTGATAGTTTTTTTTTTCAGATTTCATAATATATAAACTCCAATTGATACTCCCTAACTCTACAATAAAGCGATTTTTTCTGCCACCCTTAATGATTAAGAGACGACCACAAACTTTCTATTTTTTTTATAGTTATATGCGAACATTTTTCTTTTAGAACATTTTAGGAAGAATAAGATTTACAAAGAAAATCATTTTTATAGAATGATGATATCCAGCAGAGCTAAGGAGTATTTAGATAGAGCAAAGAAACAACTAGCAACTTTTGACTTCGTGCGCTTTGCGACTCCAGACTTTCATGGCAGATTTCGAGGTCGCTCTTCTACTGCAAAAGCTGCTCAAAAATTCGTGGAGTCTGGGATTTCAACATATATTTGTACGTAGGCACAATCTTACATTTATGCTCTTCTTAATCATGTCCATGTCTGTTAATGGATATTAATTTCCGTCTATTTCAACTATACATATGAATTTATTTTCAAACTTAGTTTTCAAATTTTACAACATCTTTTCATCATTGCCAGATATCATTACCCGCAATATGTGTACACTTGAGATTGTTGACTATTCTGTTACATGTTGTAGATAATTTTGCAATGGGCATAAAAGACCAAGACCCCATAGATGAAGAATCATCTCGGAATTCAGTGTTCTTTGCTGATCCCACTGCAATTTTTCCTTTGCCCTGGGCTACAGAAGGGGAGCTTAAAGTGGCCATGGTTTTGGGAACACCTTTTCTTGATGGCAAAGCTATGGATATTGCACCAAGATATATTGCGGAAAAGCAATTGCATATGCTGCATGAGATCGGCATCTCTTTAATGTCCAGCTTTGAGATAGAATTCATGATTCAAAATGAGGATGGAAAACCATTAGTGGAAAGTGCTTTTCAATCAATTATGGAAATGTCAAAACATGAAAAGTTCATTTATAACATGTGCAAAAACTTGCAAATCGCAGGTGTTGATGTTGATTTGATCAACTTTGAATTTGCAGAGGGTCAACTTGAAATCACTTTAGAACCCTGTTTTGGAATGCAAGCCATTGATAAAGCGGCCGTTTTCAAATCGTCTGTAAAAGAGATGTGTTACCAGAGTGGATATGAAGCATTCTTCATGACCCACCCTTTTCAGCGAATCGAAAACTCAAGCAATGGATCGCATTACAATCATTCACTGTGGAACACGTCTCGACAGTGCAATTTGATGTATGATGATAAAGACCCAAATAGCATGTCTTCCACGTACAAGCATTGGCTGGCTGGTTTGATCAAGCATGGACCAGCTTTGGCAGCGTTATGTTGTCCTACTGTAAACTGTTACAGAAGGCTCCATAAATCTTGGACGCCTGGAAAGGTCGATTGGGGAATCGATAGCCGTGATGCATGTTTCCGTGTTAAGACTGGTGAGATGGCATCAACATACTTAGAAAACCGGCTTCCTTCTAGTGCATTTAATCCATATCTAGCAGTAGCGGGGACTATAGCATCAGGGTTAGATGGCATTCGGAATAAACTTGAATTAGATTCTGAAATGGCATATACCCAAGAAGTTCCCCATTCTCTAGAAGATGCACTGGTATTGCTGGAAAATGACCAGGTTTTGGTACAAAGTCTTGGTAAAGATTTTGTAGAAATGTTTTGTTTTCTTAAAAGGAAGTATGAAATCACACCCCTAGAAGATGTAGATATAACAGATCTTTCAAACGAGAATTTGGCAAGAGAGCGTGATATGTATTGCTGTTTGTGATGATCACAAAACGGTGTTGATGTCCGAAGTACCCACCAGTAGGTTTATTGAATGCCAATATAACATGTAATGTTGATAATAGAAGTAATATTATAGGATTAGAGCATAATAACGAGAATACTAAAAGTAAGATTAAATATAAATAAACATGTTTATAACGAGAATAATCAAAATAAAATTAAATGTAAATAAACATGTTCAAATTGCACATTATTCCCCCTTACGGCATGTGGTTGGATACGTTATTTCATAACAAAATGCACCATAGATCATGTAATTTTTATGAATCATACAAATACATGTAGTATCTATTTTACGAAAACAAATAATATTATAAGTAGCATCATTTTGACACCTCAATCACTATTAATGGTCCATTAATAGCTATTCTGCGATGGTTTAGACAAAAATATAGGCCTACTCACTAGCACTTGTCACGAACGAACAAAACTACATCTATACACCTAATAAAATTATTAATTCTTAGTACTTTATCATAGGTAGATCATAGGTAGATCCCGCAACCCCCCCCCCTTACCACCTAAATACTTAATTTTCATAGGGTTTTTCATGAAATCCCTTAAGTGGGCCTTCCCCCTTTTCCTTAAATACGACCCTCTTCCAAAAATCTGGATCTGTCATTTCTTGAATGTGTTCATTGTGTTGGTATGAAATATATTAGTTCATCTTTCTTTGCTCACAACACTAGATTTTTTAAATACATTTACAGTTTCGCCAAACAACTGTTGGCATCCTCAGAATGTTCTTCCCGCGCAATGTCACAAGTCAAATATTCTGATCCTGAACGAGGATGGAATCATAAACTCGAGAACAAATTACAACCGTCCCTATGGAAGCGGTATAAGGATGATGTGTTAGATTAGATAAAGAACGTTGAGAGAAGTATGAACCTCACAGACCATCTCAACACAGTGGATGAGACTGGTAGCATCAAGTTCACGCATGAAGAAGAAAGAAGATGGATGCATTCCATTTCTAGACACACTGATTGTGCGTAAACCAGACAGGAGGACAATGGCCTAGTTTACAATAAAGAAGAAGGCACCTGACCAGTACCCGCACTTCTCCACCCACCAGGTCAATGAACACAAGCTAGGTGTTATACGCACCAACTTTTAGATAGATTTTGACATAGTGACAGAAATTTATGATTTTTAAAGAGGAACAACAATGATTGAAATTTTGTCTTGATTGATTTTTAGAAATAAATGGTCGTTCCGACGAGTGAAACACCAGGTAGAAACCAAACTTGAAAGGAAGAGTACCAACGTTTAGAAACGACAAAAGTTGAAAGTCAAAAACCGCAAAAATCCTACCATATGTGAAAGGTGTTACAGAAGGGATCTGTGAATACAGAACAAACACTTAGAACTACGGCGGTGAAGTTACATGCAGACTATCCATAAACATCCTAAGTGATCCAACAAAAACAGCCTAATGGACAAATGTGACGTTGCTGGCAAAGATTCCATGATCATGTGATAAAGTGTAGTCATATACGATGGAAAGTTTGGTTTCAGACCAAAGGAACATGCGGTGCATTCTCCTTTTAGCGATGAGTTGCCGAAAACGCACAAATGATAGCGCAAAAATGTGTCCTTTCCCCCATACTGTTTACCATGCAAACCAGCACAACCATGTAAGTCATGGGAGGGCCCAAGCTCGGACAGCTGCCAAATATATGGAAAACCAAGACCATCAAATAGATCCACTGGAAAATATTCAAACAATTTTCTTATTGGTTTTTTTGCCCCATGACCCACTGGGCACTATCTAAATCAAAATGGAGCACTTTCTCCTATTCCTGAAACCAAATTCAGGGGGAAAACATATTGGCATGCCAACATAATTTTGGCCATCAATTTACTATCAAGAATTAGCCCCTATAGTAAAAACGGGCTGAACTCACACAAAAATTGTTATTCATTGCTCATATTACACTAGGAAAAACACGTTCTTATCTTAGCAGCCAGTGAATAAAGTAGGAAATAAATTTGGTCCTTTTCAATCGTTGAATTGCTGCATTGTGGTGGTGTTGGAATAAGATCTTGCTCAGGCAACTGTTGCTCCTCATCTGCTGCTGAAGAAGTAGCTGCTGCCCGCAGTTTGGCTTTAGATTGCAATCTCTTTACTTGGCATGGTGCATCCAAAATCGCCTTTGGACTTTTGGTTGACCTTGGGACCCATCCTGCAAACAAAGATCAACGCAGCAAAACACCATGATAATGGTTATACAAGCAATAGATAGGACCCCCCTATATGTAAGGCCAAAACCATAGGAATTGAGAATATTCAATACAATTTCAGTGAAATATAGCCCCATAAATAATTGCAGAAAGCATAAAAATTGTAAAGGAGGATTCCCACTCAAAGTAAATCGAACATTCGCCCCACAAATAATTGCACAAAGCATAGGGTAAAAATCTAGGTAAGGACTCTAAGGAGTAGCTTGGCGAGTCTTGAAAACATAATACATAGTCCCCCCATAATTACATTGCATTGTAAATACAGTACATACGCCTCACATATAATTGCATCGCACAAAGCATAACATAGTCCCCAAAAAAACATACATACAAAGCATAGGGTTAGGAGCATTCCCATTGAGTCTTGAGAATATATGCCTACATAAATAATTGCACACAAGCATATCATCACATAAATACATACACTACATACAAAATTGCATACAAAGCATAGGGTAAGGAGCATTCCCAAGAGTCTTGATGAATATAGCAATTACACAAATAATTTTACACTAAGCATATAATTGCACAAAGCATAAGGTAGTCCCCCATAAATTGTCACAAAACATGGGGTGACCGAAATAAACCCATAAAGAATATAGCCTCATTGAGACATCATTGTATTTCCGTAGATTCATTGTAAAATTGCATAAAGCATATGCTTGCACAAAAATGTGACTATCGTACATTTGTTTTATAAAATTGCATATGTTTGTGAAAGCATAGGATAAGGAGTATTGTATAAGTCTTAAGAATATAGCCTCACAAATAATTGCACAAAGCCTAAGGTAGTCCCCGTACCATGGAAGGTTGTTGGATGGAGGCTGCGCTTTGCATGACTGCATCACGTTGGACGTTTTTAAAGATATTTCAGCAAATATATTCTTGCTCTATATTCATGTATTTGGATTGTCAACATAAAACGTAAAGATATTACTGACGGTTTGTACAATACTCAATATTAATTGATTAACATAGCGTCCTAGGAAGGACAATACATTTGTGCTTGAAATGGGGGTGGGGTATACAGTAGGGCAGGATGGGTAAACCATAAACCAGCAAGTTGCAATCATATTTCTTTGATTTGAAGGGTGGGGGTGGTATTGGACGTTAGGTAACGTGTCGTTAAGTGTTTTGGGGTGTGGGTGTGTGTTTGTGTGTGTCTGTGTGTGTTCATTTGTGTGTGTGTGTGTGTGTGTGTGTGTGTGTGTGTGTGTGTGTGTGTGTGTGTGTGTGTGTGTGTGTGTGTGTGTGTGTGTGTGTGTTCATTTTTATTTTTAGAGAGGGGAGGGGGCGGCGTGAAGCTGTGCACAATGATTTACCAGGAATGGAAAAAAACTGAGGATCGTAAAGAGGTTCAACAAGCCTGAGTCCGCCAGGGGTACAACTAAGCTTGAGGGAGTGTACCTCCCCTTTCGGGCATTTTATGGATCGTCATAAATGTAATAGGAACTTTTTTTATTTGACTTATAGGGCTGGAAGCTAGAAACGCATAGGCTATAACTATAAAGTACTAGAGAAAGCATATGTACTAAAACAACTCATAAATTCTACTTTTAGGAGCCCCCACCCCATTTGTAACTATACGGGAGCAAATGCAGATGATTTTGATTTATGTACATGAAATAGTATCAGTCAGTGATCAATGTAGAGTTAATAAACAGTACATTGATCCATTTTAACAAAACAACCTCTAGTCTAGCTTCTCTTTTGGATGATTGCGGTAAACAATAATGTACTGATAATATCATCATATAATATTTCAAAGGTTGTGTTTGTTAAAATAATTTGAAGGATGAATAGGAAATATAATATAACGGGTATCTGAGGTATGATTTATCTTATATTCACATCTTAATATTAGCATTGAACATCAATGAACTTGAAATATATGTCTGCGAAGTTTCCCTAAATATTGCCAGATGCAGAACAAAATCTTAATCGTGTCTAGGGCTATATCATATAACTACATCTGAAACGGAATCATTTGCATTTACTTTCAGAAACGGAAATATGAACCACAAATTAAACGGTGCACTAATGGCAAAAGTTTGATCGTAGGTCTACTCTGTCACCATCACGCCTACTCTGTCATCATCACGCTTGGTCATCAGATTGCCAATTATCAAATATTAAAAGGGACGTACGTGTATTTAAACACAATATAAAACATTGTTGAAAATGCTTAACTGTGCTTTATGTGTTGTAATAACAAGTTTGGTCTTCATTCTTGTTGTTTTTCATCATTTGAAACGTAAGGGAACTACTAGTATCCCTGGTCCTGCCAAATCGCACCCAAATAATGGAAACCTTGAGGAGTTAGCTTTGGCTGGAAGCTTGCATCAGTTTCTAAAGAATCTACATGAACAGTACGGTTCAATCACTCATTTTTGGTGGGGAAAACAAATGGTGGTGAGCATTGCCAGTCCAGTGCTGTTCAAACAACAATCAAAACTGTTTGATAGACCTCAATTGCCTTTTGAACTTTTTATGCCATTTTTAACCAAACATAGCTTGCAATATGCTAATGGAAATGACGGACGCAAGAGGCATTCTGCTTATAGTAGCTCATTTGGTTATGGAGAAGTTAAAAGACACTTTGACATCTTTCAAAAAACTACCGATGAAATTCTGAATGAATGGGCCAAAAAGCCAGATGATGAACATTTGGATCTTGCTGAATATATGTTTAGATATGCCACTAAAAATATACTTTTGTTTTCATTTGGTAAATATTTTGATGACAATAAAAAGATTGATTCTCTGAAAACAAGTTACGATATTGTTATGGATGATATGGGCAGACAGCTTTTAGGAGAGAAGCTAGAACACGGAAGTCTGCGAAAAGAAATATTTGATAAGGAAACTGCTAATTTTAAGTCACTTCTTGAATATGCATTTGACCATGCAAAGGAGAACCCCCCAGGTCCTGGTGAACCGGAGAAGTTTATTGACGTTCTTGTCAAGATGGATCAAAGTTATGACGTTACAATAGCGGATATGCTCCTTATCCTGGTTGGAGGCATGCACACCACAGGCTTTCTTCTAACTTGGGCTCTGTATTTCATGGCCCAAAACAAAGACATACAATCAAAATTGTACAATGAAGTTAACGCCATCCTTGAAAATGAAAGAGTGACTGGAGAATCGCAAGGACACTTGACATATGTGAGACAAGTGATCGATGAGACGTTGCGCTGTTCTGTCTTGGCTCCGTATGCAGCACGTGTTGAGCACGTGGACTATGAACTCGGCGGACATCACGTGCCTGCAGGCACGCCAGTGATCCAGGCTCTGGGGGTCGTACTTGGAGATCGCAATATGTGGCCTAATCCTACCAAGTTAGCATTCATACATGTATATTTCAATTAAACATAATATTCTTAATGTAATAGAAATAATTTGATAGATATCTTACATTACTATTTTTTATCAATTAAAGACCATAGTACAGAGTAGGCGATATCCTTTAAAGAAGTATGTCTGAAAATATTTTAGTATGTTCTAAATTGATTTTGAAACAAGAATATTAATTCCAGTCATATGCTTGTGTTTAGATTTGACCCTGAAAGATTCAGTGACGAGAATCGTGCAAAACTACCAGGCTTTGGTTTTGAGCCTTTCGGATTTGCAGGAAAAAGAAAATGCCCTGGTTATAGATTTGCTTATGCAGAGGCCACAGTCTTCATTGCTGATGTGATTAGAGAGTTTGAGGTACTGTACAAGCCAAAATATGTATTGCAAAACACAGTGCATCTACATTTATCAAACGCGTTTTACCGAGTATAATTATGCTTTAGATTAGTCTGGTGGGAGCTCAACAAGCAGAGATGGTTCACGGCCTTGTGACGAGTCCCAAAGATCCCATCTGGATCACAGTGAAAAAGAGACAGGAGATAAGATAACCAAGGGAATGTTAAACAAAGTGTCAGAACATTGTAGTTCCTGAGTTGCCAAGCAAGATTTTTGGGCACTGGCAGACTCGGATTAGAAATGATTATGATTGAAAATATTCTTGTTTTCTACGAATTTAAGTGCTATACATGTGAACTGTTTGAATAACAAATTCTGATGTAAGTATGTTCTAGCTTGACATGAGACTCTATATAATAGACGTAATGTGTATTGTATACGAACGATAGTAGTTTACATACCACATATGTCCCCTCCCATGATGCTGGGGCCCATGTATATATGTATTTGTCGGAAATACGTATGTACATGTATGAGTGGCATAGAGTTTGCAAATCATAGTAGTATACATACCACACACCCTCCCATGATGATGGAGCCCATGCATGTTTACAAGCAATATATATTTTACATAGCTTCTTTTCCCATCCACAGCGACATTGATATTCAAAATACAAGTTTATACTTCATAAATGAATAAATATGGACCTGGTCATGTGACTGCAGCATCGATTGATTTGTGAGACCACGTCATGACATGGTGTAATATGGTGAACCAACTATTAACCGGATTTGAACTTAGTTTTTCAATCAAACAGCTGTATGAAATACAGTATAAGATAACATTTTCATTATATACGGACCTACTATAACAAGAAAGGTAATTATCAAATATCAATCATCACATACAAAAAAAGAAACTTTCGTCATAATGCTGCCTTAGGGTATTTTTGAACCGATCTCCCTTTGAAAATTACATTTCCAAACACTACCGAAGACTCTCTAACCTTTCACACACCCTGAGGCAAATATGCACGCGTCTTAGACCCGCCGCGCGTGTATTGCTATCTCCCCCTAGGGGTCAGTGTAGCGGTGGTTCAATCATCCACGGCTAGGGGCGTGTTCACGGCATCATCTTTGATACCGCTGAAATTGTTTGAAAGAAAGGACACATCCATATTTATCGCTACTAGCGGCAATCGAAGTTACGCTTATTTATAATTCTTTAGAAGTGGCCATCAAAGCTCTTGGGCACAATAAAAAGCTCGTCTGCTGCGCGTTTCTCACATTGAGGTACACATTGACGCGCCATGCCCCACAGACGGATTTCGTCAGTCCACCAGAGTCGGATCTCTCGTACAATAACTTTGGTTTTGTCCTACGATGACCACGGGTGACCTTGTTGATTGAAATCATGCCCCTGGACAGACGGTTAGGTTGTGTATGTGTTTTTATTCTCTGTTTGTTTGCACGCGTATTTGATAAAGTGAAGGCGAAAGAAATGATTTGAAGACTGCATAAGAAGAGTTGTCGCGATGGTTATGAACGCGCTGTATGTTTTTGGATATTATGCACTTTGGATAGAATCTAGACATGCTACGGGATATGGTATATCGTAATTGGGAGAGTAACAGCAAAAGGTGAATATCATCAATACTGGATCGCGCAAATACCTGATAAAAATACACCCCAGTCTTTGTTCACTGAATATACATTAATCTGAGATAGAGGGCTCACGATGGCACAAACTGCTGGTAAAGAAGTCTATTACTTCCTTGATGTAGGGAGCTACAAAGCATCAATCAGAACACTCAAACGGCCTTCTAAGCCAGCGCCATCCAGGCACGTCATAAGGTCCAACTCTGTGAGTACACAGCCACCCCAGAAACCCGTGAACTTGGTACTGATTGGCTCTAGTGCCGAAATACTGAAACCGCAGCGGCCACTGCAGGCGAATTTGTTGTATCGGCCTCAAGCGATACGACTTGAGCAACGCGTGACAGCTCCCACTGTCGAAAACGTGAACAGTGGAGCTGAGCCTCTTTTACTCTACGCACTCGACGGAATACAACATGGGGGCCGCAACTCTGCAGTGTTCGACAGAACCCGACACCAGGCAGCAGGTGCATTGCAGTGGAAAGGTAGTGTTCAGAAAATCATACCCGGGTATGACGAACGTCTCGTCACAGCTGAAACGTTGAAGAATTTCAATTTCAATCAGCTGTGGTCAGTGCCTTACAGTCGGATAGAAAATATGTCCACCGAAGATTTCGATGAGCTCCAGTTGTTTGCTGAACAGAACCTCACTGAGATTCAGAAGGCAGCAAACCCCAACGCGTTGCCTGTGATCGCGCCGTCTGGTCGGAATAAGCGTGACATTACGGAAGACAAGAACAATAATTCAGCCACTCAGAATGGAAACCGTTCTGATGATTTGGCTATTCGCAACGGTCATAACAGTTATTACTATGATGAGGCTCTGCAAGAGGGTAGAATGACGTTCAGTCACTCTTTCCACAGTTTGTCTGATTCTCTCTTAGATGCAGGGACCTTGCCAAGCGACACTGCTGCAAACACACCTGGTTCTAATGGTTATGGTCATGAATCAAATTTTGTGAAAGCCGCAACTAAAAAGGCTATTACAAGCAACCATTTAGATGGTTCGAGCAAATCTGGTTCGAGTAAAAAGCCCACCGATGTTTCAGCAAAGTCATTACAACATAATCACGCGACTCCTTATGAAAATAAACACGCGCAGAAGAAGTTATTTTCAAAGGGTACAAATGTTGCGACACAGACAAACATAGATATGTTTGAAAATACTAACACTTCATCATATGTTGAACAAGAATCCTCTTTGAAAAATGGTCTCGAAAAATCTCCCAAATTGAATAATTTACTGCACAATGTAGTAAACCCCGAGGGAAAAGATGACAGCGCACCCCAAACTGCTTCACCGAGGGCCTCACGCGAAGCCGACGATACGGCGATGGCGGTTGGCGTGGTGGTGCGGACGGTCCATGACGGCGACGACCTGCTGCGGGAAGAGGGCGCCACCAGCACGGGCAGGCGTCGCGGGGGCTGCTGCCGGCACGGGCCGCGGGCGTGGTGCAAGAAGTACTTTTGGGAGGGTACGTGACTTTAATCCAATATTAAGCTATACGATCACCATGCTTTACAGTAGCTGTTAATATTCTTAGTCGTGTGCACGTGATGAACTTGATGTTTGTTCTTCTGAATATTCACTCTTTCGGGCTGGTTACATGCCATCACACTACTGAACCAACTGTTCCTGGCTACAGCAAAACCACGCTTATTTTACAACAATTGATACCGCTGTACTCCACGTTTGCATTCCTTATTATAGGCCAAAAGCTGTCAGGCTCTCAAGTCACGAACCAGCCTGAAGGAGCGAGCTCGTGGCACCATCGTCACCGGCGCGTGTTGGGTCTGCTGCTGCCCGCCTTGCTCTTCCACGTGTGCTGGTGGGGCCTCGCCATCAAATACAGGTGCGTGCTCACAGCGGCTGGCTATTGGATATTATGAGAGCACTGTAGTGTACAGTACACGATCCTTCTACTCTCATGCAAGGCGGTTGGCCAATGGTCTGCGCATATTGCATAACGTACATGTAATTGATGGCCTTGCGGCTACATCCAACATTTCAAAGTCATTTTGAATCATACACTGCCTGCATTGAATATTTAGATTTAAGTTTATCATATTGCACTGCTACTTTTTCAGGTATTGGCCGCTGTTCATCGACAAGTACTTCATGACCCTCACCATGATTGGCGGCTCCATAGTAGCAGGTACGGCAATCACTTCTATGGCAAGTAACACTGGGTGCCTTCCCAAGTACATGTAGTATGTACAACGTCATCGTGCACTGTTTTACTGGCGCATATACTTTTGGATGGCGTCATCAAATATACAAATTGTATTAGATATTACAATAAAATATAAGTTTCATGTGCGCCTATCACGTGAATAAATGTGTATTTCAGGCATGACGTCGGAAGGCGGTGGCGCTATAGCTTTCCCAGTCATGACGCTCGCCTTCCAGATCTCCCCCACCGTGGCCAGGGACTTCAGGTGAGAAAAGCGATAATGTGCGTTTGGTGGTGACAGCAAGGAAGGGAACAGTGTAAAATGAACTGTAACATAACTATTTCCCTACTATCTATTCGTACTGGAAGCACTGGATTTTCAGTTTCCTATAATAGAAAAGGGATAAGTTATTTTTCATCTATATAGTCAAAGAGTTTTACCAGGCTGTGCCGCTGTCAAATGCGTACTGAATCATATGCCATTGACGCACGATCTTGGTTGCGTTATTGTAATAATACATCTCTGTTTGCATGTTTATTACCCCATGCCCCTAATCATTGCCATGTCAATGCCATTCACACGTTCACTGTACCCCTCTCATTACTTACGCTGCAATAATCTATTACATACTATACCAGTCAAAGTTGTCAGTTCCTGTTACAAATAAACCACTGAGAAACGACCACCACAAACACACTATATTGCGACATCCCGATACTGACTGTCCCGTGTCGTCTGCTCCACAGCCTGATGATCCAATCATGCGGCATGTCCGCCGCCGCCTTCGCCATCTTCTTCATGCGCATCAAGGTGGAGTGGAAGTCACTCGTGTTCTGCTCACTAGGCGGCGCCATTGGCATCGTGTTTGGCTTCTACCAGGTTAGTTGGCTCAATTAGTGTTGTTCTTCTAAAGCATGGTGCTTGTGAGTATGGATATACTAGCAGCATAATTACAATTCTTGTGTTACTTAGAGAACATCGAATTTTATAAATCATAATATGCATGCCACCACTCACGCTTTTGACGCCCAATATATTACCAGTATACGATAATGGCATAATTAGACCTCATCACTCGCCTTTAGGTTGACCCGGTCCTGTCACCGTCCATGAAGAAGATGATCTTCGTGAGCATCTGGTTCAGCTTCGCCTTCGCTCTCTTCTTACTCAACCGCCTGCACAAACGACGCACGTTCGACAGCATCCCTAGGTTCGGGGTGTGGCGGGCAGGTAGGTGGTATTGTCTTTAGTGTCCCTCGTTCTTCTAATTTTATTACGGGAATTTTTCTTCTTAAAATGAGTACATAAAGAGCAAAAAAGAACTTGTTCTATGTACAATGGTAAATGCAATAAGCTGATAAACCTTAGTTGTAGGTTACACCTTCAGATAATGAAGGAAAGGGGTTGGAATGCAATCAACTGGATGCTAAAGGGTATTCATAATCGCACGCTATCACTTTTCTATAATATGATATAACCAAGATTTTATGTACGCTTGCCATGTGCTAGAAATGTTGTGGTCGTGGCGTGCTCTGCTATCCCGTGTTCTTGCTGCAGGCGTGCTGCTGCTGACGGGCTTGCTGGGCGGCGTGTTCTCCTCGTTCGCCGGCTCGGGCCTCGACATCTGCAGCTTCAGCATGCTCACGCTGCTCTTCAGGTACTTCTGGCGTGAACGCGTCTGTGGGCGTTAGGTGGATTAGGCAGGTCCGCAACGATGTACATGTACATGTGCGTGCGGTTATAGTCATGTTATTGCGTCACTTCAAAAACAAACTTACTTCACGTGTTATATGAACATAAATTGTGTAAAATGATAACCAATACTTAGTCAGGGTGGGGGGGGGGGCTTTTAAGTAAGTCGCTTACAATCCAACAGATGGACACATAGATAGAAACGAAACAAACACACGGCTTTTAATGAAACTTAAGCGACGAAAACATATCATCTCAGCATAATAATTTCATGAATGCATAAACTAGTTTATGCCCATAAATTGCTGTATCGAACTTAAGAAAATATACAGTGCACTAACATTAAACAATGTTAATCTCTATTACCAGGGTGTCAGAGAAGGTGGCCACGCCAACGTCCGTGGTACTCATGGCTGGCAACACCCTGGTGGGCTTTTACTGGCGCGGCGTCATGGCAGACGCGCCCATCTCATCCGAGGCATGGGAGTTCCTCGCCGTGTGCGTGCCCGTCGTGGTGCTGGGGGCGCCGCTCGGCTCTGTGCTCGGCAGCCACTTCCATAGGCAGGTGAGGAGTTGAGGGTTGTTTGAACATAATGATGTTTGTTGGGGAGTTTGAAAGTTTGAGATTTACTGCTTTTTGCATAGCATGCCATCGATAGTGTCTCCGTTTTTCTTTTAAAAATGTTAAATTCCGTATACATGTATTTGAATAGATTAAAAAATCTTTCTGGTGCACACTCTCTTGTCTTCTTTATCATTCTTCTCCATGTATTTCCATTGCCACGGTTATCGTGCTCCAGAATTGCATTGTAAAAATAAGTTGTATCGGTACTGACCATATACATTGTATTAGACTAGTTGTCATCAGGGCTACCTTTAATCCAGTTTCAAGATGCACTAATTCAATTTTTTGTGCATTCTTTTAAGCCAGTTTATGCGTAAATAGTGTTGTAATTGTTTGAAAAACGAATGCTATATACAAAAACCGAGTTCGTTACGCACTATGTATTTTTTTTTATCAGGATTCGTTCTTGTGGCGCATTAGGCTCGCCCTTCAGGCTCACCGTGATACGCCCCAATAACTTACACGATAAAAAGAAATAGGCAATTATGCCTTGAATAATGTTATCACACGTACTACAATATTTCATAGGTGTTGGCAGCATTTGTCTACATCATAGACGTAGCGGCGTTGGTAGGAGCGTATGTGATTGTGCCGCTTACGCCGGTGCTCATTGGGACATCAGGTAAAAGCTTGGCACCATTTCCCGTACCATTGTGATGTTTTGATCCCTTGAATGTTAAAAAACTTGGGTGAAAGTTGATAAGATGAGAATTATATCCAAATGTGTTTAATGTGCCAGAGATAGACAGAAAAAATACGTATATTGTCATTTATCAATATCTACCAGGCACGTGCCACGTGCTCGTATTCTAACCACATGTCCACACACACACACACGCAACATATTTGCACCCGTCTCTCTACCATTGCTAATCTTACATTTTAATTTTATTAATATATTGAATTTATAATTTAATTTCAACAAATGTATGTTTTAGTGGGTATCATAGTTGGAGGCTTCATCTTCTTCGGGGTGATCACGTACATTGGTCAGCGCATCCTGAGGTCGGTAGGAGACAATCTCCCTCAGCCGCCGGAGAAAACTAACTTTGCCGATTCAAGTAAAGCTGAGACACCAAAGCAGTTCAGTAACCCTTTGTTTGATGAACAGAATCAGATCTCCACTAGATTTTGAGGAGTATCTACAATTTGCACAATGTAATGTTTGTATAAATGTATATTTCATATTGTGCGATTAATGAATGAACAATCTGTGATATATGCAACAATTAAATTGTTAATATGAGATTATTTTCAATGTTTTCTTATGTATTAGATGTGTGTGTGTGGAAATGATATCCCACACGCAAGAACTTTAGTTGTATTTGTCTGTATGCTGTGGTTACATCTAGAGTGAGTGGACACTAATGACACTGGCCATGCCTGTTTAGTGTGTGAGGTCATATATGATCAACGGACATCACGGTGAGACTTTGCATATTGACAATGGATAGTAGCTGTAAAATTTTGTGAATTATATTGTCTGCTTAGAGAAGTAGATTTTATGCACGTAAAATGCAGTCATTCAACATCAGTCAGTGGTTCCCGTAGCATTTCATGGGAATGTATATAATTTGGGATCATAGTTGATTAGCTTTGTCGGGACTACACTTACAGACTATGTGTAGAAAATACACTCACTGAGAGCTTTCATATGCGTGCTATGAAGGATTGAAATTTGCACTAACGTAAGTTATTTGCAGTAGATATGCGCAGTCATCTAACATCAACCCTAACTACAAACTTACATCCGGTGGTTGGTGATTAATCTAATTTTATTATGTTTGTTAATGTTTTATACCACAATTTAACTGTTGCACTTGAGTCCCATGACGGTTCTTAGTGTGTGTGCCAGTTTAATAAACCTGCAGTCTGCTGCCGCCAACACAGAACTGTTTACTAGGCTTATTCAAAGAGACACATAGCTGGAATTAGAATTGTGTACATTTTAGTCTTATATATCTATAAGTCGGTTGATTTGATAGACATGTATTAAAGCAGTGGTATAAAACTATATACATGTAATATGATGTATCACTCACAGAACATCACTTGTTGCCATTAGAAAGTCGCTAGCAATTAATAGAAAAATATGTAATCAATAATAAAACATCACTAGCAGTCAACAGAACATCACTAGCAGTCTGTAGAACATCACTAGCAGTCAACAGAACATCACTAGCAGTCTGTAGAACATCACTAGCAGTCTGTAGAACATCACTAGCAGTCTATACAACATCACTAGCAGTCTATAGAACATCACTAGCAGTCTGTAGAGCATCATGAGTAGTCTATAGAACATCACTAGCAGTCTGTGGAGCATCACTAGTAGTCTATAGAACATCACTAGCAGTCTATAGAACATCACTAGTAGTCTATAGAACATCACTAGCATCATTAGAAATCTATAGTGCATCAGTAGAAGTGATACAGAACATCATTAGTAATCTATAGAACATCATTAGTAGTCTATAGAACATCACTAGAAAAGGTATATATTAATTCAATAAGCATCACTATCAGTCACTAGAACACCACTAGCAGTCAATAGAACATAATGTATATTGTATAGTCAATAGAACATCATTAGCTAATCAAAGTAACGTTACTCCATGAATATAGAACATAACATACACTTTATAAAATCGCGTGGAGTCAATAGAACATCACTTGCAGGCTATACAATATATTACCATGAATTAAATCGGCTATACAAACCACCATATATGCACTTACTTCTAACTGTATAATTTTCTTGTGCGTAAAATGCATATTAGTATATAGAAAAACTGTAAATACAGAAATGAAATTTTCAGTGGGACGTACCTTACATATACTTGTATATATAATCAACGTAAGTTTATACATGTGCAAATCTACATTTTGTTACTTGTATTTTGAGTATTTATCTCTACTATATTCTGATTTTAGTAATCTTATAGTTGTAAAAATAGTTGTAGAATGGTTGCGTGGTGCTTATAAATTACAGTTACGTTACCGTCTACTTTTATTTGTCATCATGCTTACACGTTATCATTTGCCTTAAAGTGTTATGCATGTGAAAACCACTTGGGTCTGTAGAAAACTGACATTTTTCTTGTTTAATAATAATCAAGGAATTCGATTTATACAGTTTCCTACGTAGATACAATATACATGTAATTGAATATGTTGTATTACTCTCTACCTGTTGGTAAGTGTAAATTTCTGTAAAAACTTAAGTGGTACCGTTGTACCATGCTGAAGATGAAAATACTGAATATTTAAACCAATATTAATTTATTGTTCATCACTTTATACTTGTTGAAACTCGTTTTGCTTATTTTGATGTTGAATTACTGATTCTTGGTGCTATTTGTGTACACTTCATCATTAGTTATATTGTGTCTATAATAATTATTATGATTCTATTCAATGTATTAACTGGATAGAACCCAAATTAACCAGGCTATAATATGTGAAGATGTATATCATAGTGACTTATATATGATATGTATTTGTACATTTCTGTAAGGATTTAAAAATATATGTCAATTGCTCCAAATTGATATTAAAACATAATGAATAGTACAAATTTAAAGTGTTGTTATCTGTGCACAACATTTCCCTTTACTATTTAACTTTAAATACACCGACATAATCACTTCTGCTAACATATATTTTATATCAAGAAGTCTCCATATCCCATATGTTATACATTTTCAAAAAATAAAAAGTAACACCTGAATTGAAATGGTGAATAAAAAACTTGGTTAAAAAAATAAAGTTAAACATATGATAGGCCTACCATTTGTAACCTTATTTAGTTCAAAATGGACCACTAATGCAGCAGCATGAAAATTAGGAGATTTCATAGCTTATAAATCAGATTACAATCAACAACTGTATATAAATTAAAAACAAATGTGAGGTATATCAATATGACTTTGTAAAGGCTGATTATATAAGAGAAAAATACTAAAGTTTCGAATAAAGTTTCGTCATTTAAATGTTTATTGTACAATAAACAGTGAAGAACAACACTGTTTGAAATTAACCCGTTGAAACCCGTCGATGTCATCAAGTGTGCAACAACATCCAATTAACAGGTGTTGTGCTGGGGGCAAATGCTGATTCATTTGATTTCGCTTGAAATCCACAATATTTCTTTGTCGGGTTAACCCTCATGGTTCATTGTGCTCTATTTAGGAAGAGAATGCCCCCGACAAATCATTTTAGACACCCTAGCGTCTTGTTACGTCTTCGCGTGAATATGGTAGCCGGCACAGCGGAATGAAGTATGACACATCAAAACAGCTGTCCAGAAGATGCCCGACACAGCCTGCTGTTGCCGAATAACCCGCTGATTGGTCAATCTCCGTGCTAAATTATGCGATTGAATGCACGCTGCGAAAAAAAAACACAGCGCTAGTCTAACCTCCTCACAATATCAATACAGCCGCTGACGTAAGTAAGGCCATGAAGGCGTGTTAATGCTGTGCGGCAGTACAACAGATTAGACTAACTCCACCGCGCTCAAAAACTGCGGGGAATTGACGTCTCCGCGCGCTCAAAATGACTTGAATGTTGAATGTTATATGGCAATGAGAACGTTATGATATGATTTATTTTAAAATAAAAACGAATCATACACTCATTTGGTGTGGATTTTAGTCATTTTAGTCATGATAGAATGGTTTTGAGCACTCGATTGTCGGGTCTATCGTTCTTGTTTTTATCATCATGTACCTTTATACCATTTTGGAAAATTACAATTGGACTCTTGGGCCCATGGAAATAGGGATCGCCGGAGACAGTCTTTTCCTGTCTGGAAGGCAATAGAATGGCACCCAACCACAGGACCTGTGAATTTTTGAGTTTGTGCACAGTCGGGTTGTGAAATGGGGCGTAAGTAATATTTTATTATTTCTGATGTGTAATACACGATAAAAATAAATAAAGAACGAAATATTTTTAAATGAACACCAATAGTTTTTTCTATAATGATATTTTCTATCGACACCAACTAATAATTTTAATTGACTTGTCTATGTGTAGTGTAATTCAATAGTTTGTATCATTCATTTAATTCATTTTGAAAATAAACAAAATTGTAGGGCATTCTATCAACCATTATCGGGTGTATGGCAAAAATGATGTCAAACACACTCTATGAGACCATGCATTTTAACGTGACTAATCTTTGTCATGAACAAAGAGGTTATTTTTCAATATATATATATATATATATATATATATATATATATATATATATATATATATATATATATATATATATATAAATATAACGGGGTCCATTTGGACCCCAATCATTTGATGTGATTTTCTCTTCAATTCATGATCTTTCTGTGATGCAAATACATTCATATGTTAATTATGACTGTGTCAGATAAAAATAACAAATAAAGTGTTATGTTTCTATTATATACATATTTTTAATAGGTCAAATTATCGAACAAGTCTGTGTTGTCTGTGCCAGTCGTGTCTGGGGTCCATGCGGACCCCAATAAAATGGCTTTTGTATTGGTCCTATGTATAACCAAAAGAAAATAATTTTCATTCTTGATAATGGGAAGATATGCGCTGACAACTTTATTTAAGGCCTTCAATCAAAAAAAAATCCAATGCACCCTGCATTTTCTGTTCTCAACGGGTGGGGGTCCATCCGGACCCCAAACAAATATTTTTTATGTACGTCCTAATATTTAACTAAATGAAATAATATTCGGTACTGATAAAGACAAGATATAGGGTGACAACTACTTAAAAAGGAAATGAAATATTATTATTATTATTAATATTATTAATATTATTATTATTGCTATTATTATTATTATTATTATTATTATTATTATTATTATTATTATTAATATTATTATTACATGCTTATTATTATTAATATTAATATTATTACATTATTAGTTATTATTGTATTATTAATATTATTATTATTAATATTATTATTATTATTATTATTATTATTATTAATATTATTATTATTATTATTATTATTATTATTAATAATATTATTATTATTATTATTAATATTATTATTATTATTATTATTATTATTATTATTATTATGCTGGTTGTTATTTCTACGAGCCATTCGTGTAAACATGCATTGTTAATATTTCCTATATTTCCGATAATTCATTTGATCCTCTTATCTTCCAATACTTGAAGCAAACCTATAATTAAATCTTTACCGGAGTGACCACTTAAGTCATGTGCCAAACGTTACTGCCGTAAAAGTAATTGTGTTAATATTAATAAGTTTTTTTATTGCATTTATTGTTTTTGATATTGAACATTTGACTGACGGTGGACACGGTAATATTATTTTCAATAGACGAGCCATTCGTGTAAACATGCATTGACGCAATTATTTCCTGTTACAAAATATCTACAACGATAATTTTATTTGATCGTCTTATCTTCCAATACTTGAAGCAAACCTATAATTAAATCTTTACCGGAGTGACCACTTAAGTCATGTGCCAAACGTTACTGCCGTAAAAGTAATTGTGTTAATATTAATAAGTTTTTTTATTGCATTTATTGTTTTTGATATTGAACATTTGACTGACGGTGGACACGGTAATATTATTTTCAATTAGACTACCTTAAGATTGCCTCCTCCTAAAACACAACCAGGAAATGTCCTAACACTCCTATCTCCATGCAAAGTTAGACGCAATTATACGTAACACAAGGCAACTGGAAGCAGTATCTTCTCCCACAAAAGTATGTTTAATGTGATATAGCTGAGCAAGTCTTGAAAAAGGGACTTTAGACTAATAGACTTGAACAAAGACTTGCATGAATCAAGTGATTGACATCTGCATGATGTAACGGATATGTCCATTAACAGATATATGATGGATACAGACATATAAACAAGCACAAAAAGAGAAACCAATTGCAATGCAAAGCATTGATTAAAAGTATAGCCACTGTCAGTAAAAAAAATGAAAATGATGAAGGAATACTAAGTGAGGGATTGAAAGAACATTTAATATACAATGTCCATACAACAGAGCCCGCGTTGAGAAAATATGCCCATCATAACTATGACGCATTATCTATTATACATGTGTGGACAAAGGTTTAGTCCTTGCCTGGAAACCTGAACTTTTGAAAAGTCGTTTCTCACAGTGAATCCTGCCGGGATCGTTCGAGGCTTTGGAAGAATTGACACACGCCAGTGTGGTGAGTTCAAGTAACATTTTGGCAATCCTTTACATATATGTAATAATACTGCACAGGTGATTTATTACTTTTGTAAATCCATATGACATGGGTTGGCATTTAACACAATCATACTCATAGAGTCAGCACATATATTTATACCGTGTGATTCTATAGCACCCAGTATTATAATGCAATCGGTTCCTCTCTCTTTTTTAAGGTTGTAGTGTTGTTCACACTGGAAAATAATGTATAAAGTTAGCAAATAAAATCAAATTGAGATCATTCAGTTCGTCTTTCTAAAAATAGAAATATGATCAACCTATTAAATTATATTATATTATAATTTTACCCTTTGAAATAGTGAAAATTGCGCCGTCCTCGTCTTAGCATTTGTTAGTAAACATTACATATGTCTCCAGATAGATGTGCTTCCATACGGAACGATATAAACAACGGTAACAAAGAAATCTTTCTACTCACTGGTTACAGGATGTTACGTTTGATATAATATGTGAAATAAACACACGTTTTTTCCTTTGGGCAAAAGAAGTTTCAATTTTTGTTAAAATTGTGGGGCTTGCGAAAATATTTTAAACTAATTTGGATTAAAGTTTTTTTAGTGGCATGTTTTTAGGGGTTTAAAAAAAACCACCCTTTTCGGGAGGAAGGGGGGGCCATTAAAAAAAACGCCCTTTTTAGTTGGGGGTTTAAAACCTATATGGTTTTAATTGGCAAAAACCCCCCCTTCCCCTTTACCATAAGGGGTTTTTTTAAAAATTTCCCTTTTGTTTGGTATTGTAACACAAAGGTTAAAAATCAAGGGGGAACAAATAGTTTAAAAATTTTTTTCTTCTAAAAAAACTGTTTAAAATTTAAACTAGGTTTTAATAAAACAAATATCCCAAATTTAAAAAACCCCGGGTTTTATTTCCTCCAGGGGAACAAAAAGTAACAATTTAAAAATTCATTTTAAAAAAATAAAACAAACCTTTTTTGGATATTTTTCAAAGGCTGAATAGGGGGGCAATT
>CM032664.1:9068213-9108278 GCA_019095985.1 Streblospio benedicti | reverse complement strand
GTTTGTGGTGGGGCCCTTTATAATGACGAAAGCCTTGGGGGCCCCCTGGGCAAAACCGCATGTTTTTCGGGGGTTCTTACTAAAAAAATTATTAAAAGTTTTTTGTGGCATGTTTTAGGTTTCAAATATATAAAAGGGAAAAGAACCTATTTTTACCATTTATGTGCTTTGCGTAACGAAAAGGAATTTTACATTTCCTTTATGTGTTTGGTGCCATTGCCCTCAGAGGGATGTAAATGTGTGTGTTTTTTGTGTGTGTTGTCCCCTTTAGCTATCTTATTTGCACAAAAGTGTAAATGGCATGCAATGGGATGCAGGAATATGTAGGGATGTAAAACATTTGTAATTATCCAAGATTAGAATTTTAAAATCTTTATATTTTTTTAATTACATTCTTTCCCTAATTTCACCACTGTATTATATATACTATACTATGTGCTAGGTTTATAAATAAAGATGATGTGAAGTTTTACAATGTACCGCGCACCACATAGTCTAATTGGGTGTCTGCAAATACAAACTGACACAGCCATTTTTTAGTCATAGTTCAAAGTTGACTGGACATTTCCAGGGTGGTACATTTTATGTTGTTGAAAATAAAAATCTGTGCTCTTCTATTTCTAAACTTTTATCCTCACACTGTCATTACCAGGTATAAACACAAGTAAACACAATAGCTGTGAATGTGCCATGCTTTTAGTTTCCAATTTTCTTTGTGGTGTGGGTGTATGGGGAAAAGAATATGAATTCTTGAACCTACAAAAAAGCCCGTGTGGGCGTAATTTGATTGAACGTTTACATTTGTATTCTTCTAAATTGTTCTTTTTAAAAATAGTTTCTTTGCATGTGATTTCATTCAAGGATATAGTGCGAAATTATAATGCACAGGTAAGTGGCAGAACCTAGGTGCATGAACAAAGATATACCGGTATACAGACCCCCACTCCACTGGTAGATCCAGCCATGTGATCAAGGCTTGGGGGCTAACAGTGGACTTTTATGGGTTGAGTACATACAAAATGCCTTGTCAGTGCTGAAAACCAGCGATGACTTTTTTCGTCTGGTTGAGGTAACGGGGAGCTTGCCTTCTTCGCCCCACAGCTCTGCTCGTGGGTTCTGTATATTTTTAACTGCAATATGGCGTGAAATGCATGGTAGTCCGTACAGGGGAGGGTTGGGGTTGGGGTGGGTGGCGATATGAAACTAGAACACACTGTATATGGCACGGTTAGGCAGTTCAATATGTGCAATATGTGTAAAGTTGCAGTATAGCAGTCTCCTCAAATAGTCACCTGACAGTCTTGTGATTTCCGGGGCCTCCCAACCATGGGCACATGCATCATAGGGGGGAAATTCTAACTGGGACTGGTGAATAGTCATTTTGTCTTTCTTTTTCTATCATGGCATAGCTTAAACAATGATGGGAAAAGGGAAAGAATGGCTATTCATCAGCCTAAGTTGGAATTTGCCTTGTATGCTGCATGTGCCCATTCCTCTGACATTCGGTGAATTAGCTTTGTCAACTGAGATTCGAGTCAGTGACAAAGGCGTTTCTATTATTAACAAAATGTAGATATGGTTAGTAAAGTTATTAAACAACTGTTGAGATTTCTTATAAAGTCCTTAAACGAGATGACACTTAATAGAAATAAGCAACGTTACCGTTGTTGGAAAATATACCTTGAAAACACACAGGCAACAGGAATGGGACTGCCCACGCTAATAAAATTGAAGTCCAAATGATCTGACCAGATCATTGCACTTTTACATGTAGGTTAGGGTTTCTTTCAATATTCTGGCGATTGTTCATTACATTACACTTACATAATGACGTCTAATGTTTCATGTGAACAATAGAGCTTTGTAACCTGACATAAAGCAGAGCAGACGAGTATTTTTATCCTTCTATAGATATCGTCTTCTTGGTCACTATACCCAGTACCGTGTAGTGCCACAGATATCACAATTAATAACAATTGGTGATTACTTTGATCTAAGTGACATTTCATTTACATGTACATTAAACTTACAGCTATTTTATTGCATTGTTAATTGTTATAGGTAGTAGTCAAGCTGTTTTACGAATTCCATTCACATACAGTTATTAATTACACAGTGAAACATTGTGAATTATGTGGTTCCCCCCTCAGACATATATGGGCAATTGCATCAATTTATTTGCGAATGATTTGTAGTTAATGTTATGTTATGTATATGTATTGTTCTGCATTGATTTAGATATAGCACACATAGTGTCATCTTTTGTCTCCAGTAAAAATATGCGCCTTGGGACCCGGGAACTGGGTCGTGACTTTTTGTGTGTGAATGACTCTTCAGTGTGTGTTTTATTCTACCTGTCAATGTCATTAACTTGATGCCAGTGGAAGGTCTCGAAAGGTTTATATTCTTATGTCTTGCTAAGAGCAGCAGCTACAATTAAGGATTTGCGAATTGTTAAGCTGATTTTACTGGGGATGTTATGCGTCTCTAATTCTAATGGAACAAGTGGATTACGCGTTTTTATGATATTTGATAAGTAAAAGTGAGATATCAATGATTAAATCTTCATTTTCCGACTGTGCAGATTGCACGATAAAATCTTCAAACGTCATATCTGGTACTGCCAGTTGAAATATTACCATCAATTTTGGTGAAGAGAAACTTGCTATACTTTATGCATTAGTCAATACACGTCTAGACCGATCTGATTAATTTATAAACTGTTTTGAAGAAAAGGATGTAAAACGTCAATGGTCATCATAGTGTATGGATGAGGACAGCTTACATGTCATCATTAGTTTGCCCCATTCATGAATTATATTAAATTCATTTTGCATGATGCATGAGGATTTTAACCCCTTGGCCCTTTACTAGACGGGCCCAAAGAATAGGCGGCTTTACAAATTAGTTGAAATCAAGGGACCTTTGGGTTCAATCCCGGTTATTGGTGAATCAAACTGTCTTAACCCGCAGATCTGCTGTTATCAGCATGATTATGTAGGTTATTAAACATGAATGGCAATAGACAAAGAGACAGAAATTGCCAGCAATTCTAAGGTGAAGAATATGCATTTTGGATGAACGCTTATTTTCGCAGCGGATATACACACCACCTCTCAGACATACTGGATGGATATGCATATAAAACCTACTCTTTCGTGTCTTTCCTGACGCAGTGTATTTGACTTTTTTTTTAAATCTAAACCTAATTTGAAGACAAATCAAACGTTGTGAACAGTAGGACCTGGTTTGCCTCATAAAGAAGCTTCAGTCGTTTACTGTAGTTCATACGACCTGTAATGTGGACAGACTGTGTTGGGTTGAGCAGTATTATCTAAAGTGAATATAACAGTCCGAAGTATACAGACCAGGGTTTACGGGGCTGTTAAATAGCTCGAGTGATGAAAAGCAGTAACAATAGACAGCCTAGTGATGTAAGTAAGATTTTTGAGAAAAAAATATTTTTCTATTCTAAAAAATCGTCCTACCTTCCCTGACTTTGGCTACATCCTAGTGTTATTAAACACTATCTAATATAGCCCAATAATTTATCTTTCTTTTGACGACTTTGGAAAAGCTACTGCTCGTAATACTAACGCTTCACTTATAAACGTAAGACT
Organism: Streblospio benedicti; assembly: GCA_019095985.1. Lineage (NCBI taxonomy): Eukaryota > Metazoa > Annelida > Polychaeta > Spionida > Spionidae > Streblospio > Streblospio benedicti. The sequence goes on along the minus strand of CM032664.1, from coordinate 9,104,658 downwards.
AAATATAGTCTAGTTCAAGTGTTGAAAAATTGACGTGTTATTACATATATTTAGTTCTATTTGATGGCATTTGGCCTATAACAGCCAATAAACCCATTATTATAAGCGATTTTCTGAATGGAATTAGAAAGAAATACTGGAATAAAAAAGTAACTAGTGTTGTTACGTGCTGGAATAAACGACTTTGTGGCTAAAAACAGACAACAGATCCTCGTCGGCTCATATTATCGCTCACTCTCCTAGCGGCAAGGTAGGCCTATGAGCTTTCGTATTGTCTTTAATGCATATTTATGTTGACTCAAGATCTTAGCATTGATTGATAACGACATGTGCTATGAATATCCTTACCATATATGTTGCTGTATTTCTTGTACTTTACCATTTTACCAGACAATTACAAGTAGGCTTAGGGCCTACAACTTGTAATGAATTTTAATATATTCGTATGTATACTTTTAGAAAACGGCAGCGAGCATAACTGCTGCTATACAATTATCAAGGTTGACAAATTTCTTGATCATAATTTCATTTATTATTTTACATATCAACATAATAATGCATGAGATGCTACACAGGCATTTATAGCCATCAATTACACCACAATTTCTTTCACGATGTCTACCATTATGATGTGCCTATTTAAACGCTGATTATTTTTTCCTATACCCTTTCGTGTTTTTCTGCTTTCCTTGTATACATTCTATAGCTTTCACTACAAGAGCTATTCAGAGACAACTCATTTGCATAATTCATCAAAATTGTTTTGCATTGTACATGCTTGTCACGTTTTTTTTTTAGAAAGTGTGGTGTTAGTGCATACTTTATCACAGCTATGCATTTTGTCAAATTGACAGGCTGTATACCGGGTTTAAAAGTTATGTCTTATCTGATATTCAAGACGACAAATCCCACATTATCCTGAAATATTTTTCAGACAATAAAGAGGGGTTGTCTGTATACAGATGGGCCATAGTAAATGTCACCAACATGTTACTGGTCTGGTCCTAAACTAATAAAAAATAGACCTCCACTCCTCCATTTACGCTGGCACCCTCAGCAGGAGACCAAGGACGTCTCGCAAGTCGGTGACTGTTACCAGCTTCTAACCGGTCATTTTGCTGTCTGGAGAAGATGGTTTTCAGCAATTTATTATTATTACTAGTATATCGGTTTAAAAAACCGGAAGCTACGTTTTGCAGTTTAGGACACTATTGCGACGAAGGATATAGAATATATACCTAGTCGTCGTAAGTAAAGGCATATATTTTTTTTTTATTTTTTTTTAATGACTGCAGCGGAGCTTGTTTTATTTACATGTAGTAGTAGTAGTAGTAGAATATTGAGTTTTTGGTAGAAAATCGCAGAATGTTTTTTTCAGCTTTGATCTACTAATTTAATGATTATACGTACCTTATCATGTGAATTAATTATTTGAGAGGAAGCAGTATACTTCTTATATTGGTACAAATACACGCCCAAACAGACAAATGTACGTCACCCAGTCGCCAATTTTGGCGGAGATTGAGGGTAGTACACCCAGGGACTCCAGTGTTTAGAGTCACCACATGTTGTAAAAATACAGATACGCACCCTTTTCAACACGAAGTGCCCATTTATTGCAGGGATATGACAGTTTTCCCCTGTCCATATCACAATAACACGCGTAAAACCCGCTTTACACATAAGCGATTGAAGACAAATCCTTTCAACGCAGCCACACGTATTGTATCAATTTTAAGTTCTCAACTTGGGAGTTATGAGGTGTCATTGAACGTAGTAAAAATGCATGGTGCAACGATTTGCTGTTACTGTTACTATATATGCGACTGTTCTACGAACCCTAGACGCAGCACAACTATTTGCAACGAACTATAACCAAGCTGTGTTTTCGTCAACATTTTTTGAACATGTCCAAAATTTCCTGGCAAATTTGCCAATTCACCAGTCCTCGTTAGTCTACGTAGGTGGAATTCGCTGATGTGTAAGGCAGGCTTTATACCATTTGAAAGACATGTGAAACATGCGGATATATATTTCCAATGTTAGAAGAAAAAAAAAAAAAAAAACATCGAGAAAAAAACCGGTATCGAAATCATTCTAAAATTAGTCTTCTACGTGCAGATTCAAAATTTAATCTCCATGTAAAGAAAAAGGCATGATAAAAAAAACAAACAAAATGAGAGCTCCTAAATATATTGTTATATTAGTTGCGCAATGTCGTCGAAAGTCACCATTGCCAGTCTCAGCAAGGGAAAGCAGGAAACCTCTACTGTTACATCTGCTATACATTACAATTTGGAAAGCTTAAAACAAGCTTCATGCCTAGGTTCACAAACATTGCAAGACCTATTCTCGCTACACATAGATGTTTTGAAATTTACAAAATCTGAGAAACAAAGAATCTGATAATAACGTCACAGCTATAAATAGCTCGAATGGTAGGTAAATGGCTCTACGTACCGATAACCTAATATTTCATGTAAGCCGTAAGGTTATCAAATCATATGCACGTGTGAATCTATACATATTAATATGTAAACAGCGCTTTTGCCAAAATATCCATGATAACGCACTACGCAATCTGAAAGTGTGCTGGACGGCGATGGTAGACTGACTCGTCCAACCAGAAGAATGCCTATCTATTAAATTGACTTATCAACCCACATTTTGGTGATCAGACCGTCTGTCGATTGTCAAAGCCATTTGCTTACTACTGTCAGCGTCAAACGATGTCCAGGGATGATGAATATTTTGACAAGCTCGAATAAAGTGGACCATTGTCCGCTTAGGGGAGGAGGGGGAGGAGGGTCAGTCACCTTTCTGATATTCCACTTTTTTGTGGATCTATTTTTTTTATTCACGTACGCTAAAACTTTTCATATCAGAATTCGCCATTTACTATTTGATTTTGTGGCATAAAACACACGCACACAGTAGAATTCACACCTTGATAATATGATTGATTTTTATGGCACACGTTTGAATAAATGTCACGAAACACGGTGTAGATACTCTTCGCACCACAATGTTCCACTTTTGCGAGGTGTGGCAAAATGTACATCACCAGTTATTTCACTTAAAAATGTACATCATCCGTTATTTCACTTAACGAGACATGCTCTGCAATAAGATTAAGTGGAGCAAATAATAGTTAATTCCTGACATTAGCTTGGGCTGCCGCAATGTTATCTCTGGATTTTGTTTCAAACTGCCCTCGTACTACAGGAAAAGGAACGTGTTGATGACACCAGCGGAAAAGTTTAACATTCACACTACCATAGTTTGAATATGTAAAAATACAGACTGTACATTATGCGGTCAATATCTGTAGTACGCATGTAAAATGTGTGCGTATTGTTCAAAGAGATAGCAGTTGAGTAGTCAATGATTCAGTCAATGAAACTGTAGAAATATGTAGCATTTTGAACACTTCTTTATTACTTCTTTCAATACATATGTACTATGTAGTTCATATATACTTTGTTAGTGGATTGCCGTGTGTCTTGGATTTTTCTGTGCGACTTAATTGCTATAAAAACGCACGTTTATCAGTATAAATCTTAATAAGAGTATCTAATTATGATGAAATTAGCCTATAAATAGTTCAGCATTAAAGATATGGTAGGTGATATCAGAAATAGATCAAATAGACAAAAAGGATAAGAAGCCTCGCCGTAGAGGAATATACATTTATGAATAAAGAAGTTTTTAATGTCTCTAGGTGCTCATCTCTGTATGTACAACACAGCATCACTAATAAAACCACTCAACGGCGTGATCACTAGCCCATCTAGTCTCAAAACAGAGGCAATCTATTTATGCCGCTGTTCATTGGTCTATCAAAATTGCATGGTATGATGCCTCAAATACGTAATATAAATATGGTCCCTTTGTACCGATGGTCATGATTGAAGGTTGTGTTACATCGATCTGTGAGAGAATAATATAAACAAGACGTAAGACTGAAATGAAACAACTGTTCCACTTGCAGGAGGGCGAGGACACCACCAGCGCGGCGGGCGCGTGGTGCCGGGCGTCCGTGCCGTTGCCCGTCAGCGCCGTGTTCAGGCTGCCGACCCCGCAGCCAGCAGACGACATGACAGCCAACCCCGGGTGAGTACAGGGAAACATCCCACGATATAGCATTGAGGCATATTTTCGAGTGATATCCCATGAGGATTGAGGATAACACATGAATTAATTTAGGGGACCTCTTTTATGCGATCGGGTGTCATCATTTCATGGTGCTTGCACTTGGCATATAATCTAAACTTATTGGTGGGCCTTTAGGTGAGCAAGGGCCATTCCGTTGATGATTAGCCTAAAAGCGGGGGAGAAAAAAGATCTGCATGATTTAATACTTGACTTCCGTGTGTTGCTCTTGTCATAATGTTTTACTGTAGGCGTACTCGTTAACTTATAGAGGCCGGAAGTTTTGCATAAATCTAAAAGATCCCTGGATTTCAAAGAAGGAGATGAGGCTTAATCATGATTGTTATAAAAATAGTTGCATTCAACTTGGTTTGGCATGTTGCGAATGGAAGACTTGAACTTGACGCAAATCTGCGCAGTTTATTTATTCAAAAGAAAGGCATAGATTTTCTGCAGAAGATAAACATTAAATGTTTGGGTGTGGCATTGGTTGTAATCCCAAGAAGACTGATAAAACTAATGCACCAAACCAAATTGGGAAGTGTGGCCTGTATGTTTAGATATATGCGTAAATAATATACATGTAGGTCAAATAATATAAATAGCATCATGAATAATAACGTACCCTGGTGCATTCAGTTTTATTTTTAGACTTTCACTTAAATGTGGTGTACATTATTTCATCATGTTTTATATTTGGTTATACCCTAGCAACGTTTTTGTGTAGTTTTCAAACATTTAAAGTATTTGTTAGAATATGTTCATGATTGGTAAATTGTCTAAAAATATGTAAATAGATTGAAACGGTTGATAACAAATGATTAGATTAACATTATTTTCATTGGCAGTTTGGAACTAAATGAAGTCTCTCGGTTTCACGGTATATGTACCTTTCCCTTGTGTTTCATACAAACAATGAATTAACGGAGGAAAATTGCCTTTAATGATGCACGTAGTACAGATTGAAATTAAATTGAGTGGGGATTGGGTTGGTGTTAGTTGCCAACGATCCGACAGTATTACACAACTATATGAGGAGATGAGGAGGAGTGGGGGTATAAGGGGTCAAGAAATCCCAGATCACAATGCTCTTTTTACCCGCATCCAAAGGACAAAGCATTCTAGTTTCCACAAGCAGATCCAGGGGAGGGGTGTCTGGGTTATACGCTAGTTGAAGAGCTTGATAACACAAGTAAATAACTTACGTGTCAATGTATAATGAATATTCTGGTTTTGCTATACGGTTTACTGTTGTCGGTGCGGATCATGCAGACAGAAACACATTCATGATCACCTACTGAACCTATATCATGTATATTGGCTTGCGGAACACAACGCAATTTCAACCTGGATTCAACGCAATTTCAACCTGAATTCAGGTACACAATGTGACTCTTGATCATGTTTGCAAATCCAACCTGAATCCATTGGCTTCAATGTTGGGTTCAACATTGACGTGTCTGCTAGGTATGTGTTTACTTTGACTGTTCATGAAACGCAAACAAAAAGGTGAAGTCGTGATATGTCATGTTATATTTGAAGCGCCGTCCGAGTAAAATAGTTCTGGCAATGCTCACATCAGCTTATTTCGTCGTTTGTCGAGTTTCTCCACACACACATTTTGGATGACAAGAGGAGAAGAGTTAGTGCAGATCCAATACATTTCACATGCATTGTGTATATGTACATCCTGTGTCAAGGCACGCGTATATAACCTTGCTATGATCCTGGGCATTGAAAAATAAACATAATTGCATGATGTTCAAGTCACAGCCCATGTTTTAGCATAGGCGTATCTGGCGCAGTGGGCTCTTACCCTCCTTTTCCCCACCAAAAAAAAAATAATTTCATTTTCATAGGGTTATTGCATGCTCATTATCGACCGCGCGCATGAAACCCATGAGATCCCTGAAGTGGGCCTTCCCTTTTTCCAAAAGCCTGGGTCTGTTACTCCCTAGTGTATATGCAGTGAAAAAGAGGTTCCCCCTAACCCACAATGACGTTGTCGGTGCAACAAATACATCAGTGTCTATGCGCTCTAATCTGTCTGTCTATAAGTGAAGATAAATTCTCCCACCTTTATACACGTATTATTGGGTGTAATTATAAGCGCATTATTGAGTGTGGGATTATCAAAGTAATATCATAATGTTGAGTAGCCAAACCAGTACCATGGATCTTTTTTCGGTCTCGGTATTATAGACGGTAATTGACGTTTGCGTGTGAAGAGCCCGGGGTGAAGAGTCCATCGTCAATAATTTCTGATTTCTTATATTATAACTTAAAAGCTTAATAAATAAAGAAAAAACAATAGGAATCAGAAACAACCCCATGATAAAGAAGAAAATGCAGCCAGTTGCCGGATTACTAGTCGTGGTTTTAGACCCGTCCGGTATAAAAAAGGGTGTTTTGGAAAAAAAAGTGGATTTCGTGGGAACATAGAACACCAGTCGCTAAAACCGGCCATATATATATATAATTACTGAACTTGCTTCGAAAGCGGCGCCCCCGTAGTGAATCTCGAATTTCGGACATTTTTTACCCACCAGTGCCGTTTTGCGCTTCAAACCTACACGCGTTCCCTGCCTTACTACTATTTCAATGTTCCCATAATCACTGTCATTTCAATCTCTCTTATGCTCATTTACGAGAAAACTGCTTGAAAATGTCGATCGACAACGGGTTGCCTTCCCATATTGGGTGTCTGCGTGGCTTCGTAAAAACGACTGTCCCGAAAATAGTTTCACAACGCCCCGCCTACTGACGGAAACCAAAAACCGCACCGACTGTTGAGATTAATCGTCGTGTCTGTTAAAATTTATTTTGCGTCCGTGGGCCTTTTGCTATTATATATAATTACTGACCTTGCTTCAAAGCGGTGCCCCTTATAGTGAATCTCATAATGACATTTTTACCCACCAGTGCCATTTTGGCGCTTCAAACCTAGACGCGTTCCCTGCCTTACTACTATTTCAATGTTCCCATAATCACTGTGCATTTCAATCTCTCTCTAATTTACGATTTGCTTATATTATAAATGTCGAAGTCGACAAATAAAAGCGCCGCCATATTGGGTCTGCGTCTAGCGTTAAAAACGACTGTCCCGATAATTGTTTCACAACGTCCCCGTTTTACACCGTCACCGACTGTTGAGATTAATCGTCGTGGAAAAAAAATTGATGGACTATCCATTTGAACACCAGTCGCTAAAACCGCCATTCACATAAACCGTGAATTTTACGTCTGACGTAAAACAGAACAAATTATGAAGTCCAAAAGGTACTAAAATTTATTAAAATTACAATTTTTCGCATCTTCAATGCTTTATAATTTTGTTTTGAAATTACCCACAGTAAATATTCGCCATGCGGCTGCCATACAGCTCTGGAATTGGCATACCTGATTTATTTAAAAAATCGTGAGTTGCCATGCCAACGCCGTATGGCGCCGTAAGACGCCATACGGCTCGTTCGTGTCAATTGCCCCCATTGCCGTTCGAGAAATTTGACGTACGTCAAAATTTCACTTTGGGTTTAACCTTATATAAAATGCATTGGAGCAATCGGCACGAAGTAGCCATACGGCTGCTGTATGTCGCTATGGGTTTTGCCACTTAGACATTCAAATGATTGGAATAAAAGATACCTACATGTACATGTTCATCTTTCAGGCACTTTTAGGTGATTAAGAAATGCTAACATGGAATTACTGTCAAAAGATTATTTTTGGTGTTCATTTTCAGTCCCCCACCAGTAAGTCATCAGTCCCCGAGGCAGTTGTCTCTGGTCTTCAAGTGGAAGCTGGCTGTTTGCTTCAGCCTCTGTTTGGGAATTCTGATTGGTGCCACAATTGCTGCAGCAATCACTATCTGTGTGTTTGTCTATGCTCCTGTCCAGTTAAGTAAGCATTACTAAATCTAGTGACTAATAACTGATAAGTACTTTCTGATTATAAAACTTGTTGCTATGTCTATATAAAATTGTGTCATGTATTTCTAATTTGCCTTCAGATCAAAAGTCATCAGCACCTCTCACAACTTCATCCATAACGTCTACTGCAAGCACACCCACCAGCAACAATGAAATCATTATGTATGAAGAGACATACAGAATCAGTCAGATACCATCAAACTTGACCATTTTCATCCCAGATCTTCCTACTCTACATCACTATGCTGAGAAAGCGGCATTGAATTTATTGCTAACTGAGATAAAGACTAAAAAATTTCGATTTAATTGGAATGTAGTGACAAAAAATAAAGTTTTAAATTCTTTTGAGCAGAAGGAATATTTGAATAAGCAGGCACAGTATCAAATAGGTATGTTTTTTATGATACACTGTTTGTATTATTGAATCTAAATTTCAATTATTAAAAAACTACACTTTTAGTCCAATAATTATGGAGATAAGAACAACTTCCATGCATACTTTGCAATGCAAAATAAGTGCTAACATTTACCTACAAAAACATAATTTAGAATGTAAGTCATGCTTTAATATTCTGTCTAACCGCATACATATAAATGTGTAACTAACTGCTACTGCTTTTGCTTTGTAGCACTCGTATGTCATTGTTATTATTGCATGTCCAAAAAATAAATGTTCCATTGCATATATACATTTAAACACTAATATGAATACTTTTCTTGACCACAGAGAATTAGATAAGATTAGAAATATTAAATAGACATTGACAGCTCCACTATTGTGTACACAGCTTTGAATGCAGAGACAGAAGCAGATCCAGCCCCATCACAAAGCAGTGCACAAAGTTACACGTGTGAGTGCGCCTCAGGCTATCAGCCTGCATCATCAGGATCACACACTTGTATTGGTAAGCAGTTTCAGATGAATATTACCAGAGGTGCTTCAAATACGATGTTCAAGTAACAAACAATACCTCAATTAGTTTACAATCCTAGTTATATTTATTCAAAATCATATACTTTTTTAATTCTTATTAAAGTTATAGATAGTATTAAAGTGAAACCACAGAAGCTGCTCATAGTCAGTTTAACATAATGAATAGAATTATGATCTACAACATGTTTATCCAATGGCCAAGCGTAAGCAGCAAATGATTACATGTCAAATGGCCTTGCACCTTTGTACGAAGAAATGATACATTGAAAAAACTATAATGTATTTGAATAAGTGTTCAAATAAACATTATCATAGTAAATCATTTACTTTTTCAAAGTAGCCTTGAAATTTGGAAGAAATATCATTTGCAGTTTTATGGTTTGTTTTGGACAAAGACTTTATATAGATAAAGAATATGATTTAATCTTAAAAATAATATATTCACAGAATTCATATAAGTTCATTGTGAAAAGCTTTGGCCAATAATATTTTACCAACAAAGCATAATGTTGCTTGTGATCCTTGCTTTTTTCTAACGATTTTACTAACTACAATTCTTCAACATTAATTTCAGTTTGAAGACTTCACTGGGGATTCTATAAGTTACCAGAACAATGTGATTAGATAATGATTATCTATAAGCTTTGGATGATTATTTAATGTTTATTTCTAAGTTAAAAAAGATATAATTAGGCATGTTTCATCTTTCTTTTCTTTTCAAAATATTACATATCTGTTTTATATACCAATTTAAATCTGCATATTAGAATTTCTATTATGTGCGCATAGCAATCAACGTAAAGATGAAAAACCTTTTCATTATAGATTATTATGCATTTTTATGTGACACTTTTCATTACATATTTTCATCATACAAAACAACATTTTTTGTGCACAATTTGTCACAGAAGAAGACATTCAAATTTTATTTTTACATCTCATGGGTGGTCTAAATTTGAGCAAACAATGTCAAATCAAATGTGCAGAGGAATGCACACATGTATGTAGTATAAAAAGGTTGAGTTTTTCTGTCAATAATAATATTTGATGTCTAGCGCAGTATGCATGAAAGAATTATTTTTGTTGTGTTTTGCCCATTGGCAAGATCTATAAGATAGTGAAAAGATTCCAGCAGGGGGAATAATCTTCGTCAAGGGACATCAGAAAAAATTAAATTTAAAAATATGAATAGAATATTCATCTATCTGATAAGCGTCTTCCGTCTACAGACATAGACGAGTGTGAGTCTGCACCAGGCTGTGAGCACCAGTGTGTTAACACGGCGGGCGCCTACTACTGCCACTGTGCCGGTGGATTCATGCTGTCTGCGGACGGCAAGGCATGCGAGGGTGAGATGGTCCCAGCTACTGAAATATTTGTCTGTTATATATTCACATGTATAATAGTTAATTTATAATAATTATCATTCTTTATTTTTTGAGAAATAAAGATATTAGATGAGGAGAAATTATATGTTCTGAAAGGATATGTGAATACTTTTCCACCATGACAGATAGCAAAAAATCTTCAGATCGTGCTGACTACATCATGTTTAATAAATCTGTCAACTTTATAGACATTGATGAATGCTCTCTTGGCGTTCACGCCTGCTCTGAGCTCTGTGTCAACACCCATGGCAGCTACAGATGCGAGTGTCCACAAAGCATGACCCTCCAACCAGATCAAAGGACCTGCGTATTCATCAATACAGGTAAACCACTGTGTGACTGGTATTTTCTTAAGTGTAGAGATCTTTATGAAGATTACTTTGCTATTTTCAATTAAAATAGATTGGTGTAAGAACGTACTTTTATCGAGAGATTGTGATACATGGGCTACAGTTAAAGTTACATTATTAGACCCAAGAGGGTTAAATAGAAATTGGGAAAAATGAAAAACTGGCATGACCGGCAAAGTTATTGCAGTGATGAGTACCATACATGTTTATCTCCTTACCGTTATACCGAGTCTGTATCAGCAACCCTGTATGTTACAAAGCAAAAAAATTAAAAACAATCATTGTGACTGTAACAAGATGGCCATGGATTCACGCTGTTTTCTTACCGGCTCATCTCATCACATGCCGTGATCACGACATGCCGTATCAATCACAAAAGAAATGCAACTATGAAAAGCAGTGTGGACAATGTGTTGTCATATTCCTCCGGAGCATGACTCTTGGCCCATAGAATAACCATGGATCACTTGCACCCTATATGCCACCCCATAGAAGTTTCATCCATGTATTATCTGTGGTCCACCGGTGGGTTTAGCTGGATAAGCTATGACCCTTTTACAAATTGGCTTGCCTGCATGTATGTCAACACTTGCAATGACATGCATTGCGAATCGATTCTGGTTTCATGAACTTGTGGACTTGCCCGATTTAGCATATAATGTGGTCACCCTCTTTGAATACTTTATGGGAGTTTTAAGTTGATGAAGCATGCACTTGCATTTTTGGCTAATTTATTGCTGTTGCAACTCCATTTTCACTTTATTTTTATATCCAACAAGTGGTGGGTAAAATTGTTGATGTAAAAGTTGTTTTACATACATGTATTATATATCTTTATATATCTTTCCCAACATATTATTGGGCTTGCAAACTAATATATGAAAATGTACGAAAGATATGATATAAAACCATACGAAACTTTGAATTATTATTCAGCAAACAATTAATTGTGTAATTGTTGTAATTCCATCATGTGTGCTTTAACTACATGTATATCAACTAATCTATTTGAGTGCTTATAAATATCAGGTTGTGCACGAAACCAGATGCGGTGTTTGAATGGAGCATGTGTAGATGATGACTGGCTATGTGATGGCATTGTGGACTGTCCCTTTGGAGAAGATGAGCACAAAATCATCTGCTGTAAGTGATTTGTATCCTGGATATCAAATTAAACATCTAGAGTAAAGCACCAATTAGTTACACGGAAAACTTAAAACTGCCAAAAGATAATCAGCACTTGATTTGTTCTGGAATATACTTTTTCTTTGTTTTTTTTCTAATTCTAATTTGAAATTCTAATTGTCATTTTCATCAAATCATTAGCAGCATAATTAATAATCCTACATGTATGCCATATTATTTTTGACAAATTACAAGTTGTGCATTTGCCTGCAGCGTTGACTATGAACAACTGCTCCAACATTTGCTCCCACATGTGTATAGGAGTGAAACATGGAATCAAGTGTGTCTGTCCTGATGGCATGAAACTAGATGCTCAGAAAGTCACCTGTGTTGGTGAGCCTTTCATTCCTCTTTTCCTCTTTTTTAAATTTTGTTTTACTGTAAGTTTAAATCAAACCAAAAAAATATGACCCAATTAAAACATGATTTTTCAAAACACAAAAGACCTCCCATATTCATTTTTAACTGTGTAAACTGTTCCAACTAAGGAAAATACATGTACCACCAAGAAAAAAACTAGTCAACTTTGAAGGCCATTATGAACTTACTGTGCTTACATGTAGCCTCTGTTCAAAAGGTAAAAGTTTGGATAAAGCAAAAAGTTAAGATATTACTACATGTATGTTTTGTTTTAGATCTTGGACAATGCATTGCGGCTGATCATGGCTGTTCTCACACTTGCGACAACATACCAGTAAATGGCACATTCCAGTGCTCCTGCCCTGAAACCATGGAGCTGGCAGATGACAGGAAAACATGCATCAACATCAGTAATTCTGTTATTATTGATAATGTCATAATTTGTCACATCAGAGGTGATATAAAACATGTTGCAATATTACATGTAGGTTTTGCAAGTTAGAATACCATTTTTGTACAAACTCTATGGTAAAATGATATCCTTTAATAACATTGAAAATCTTGTAAATACACACAGTCCTATGCAATCACAATTTAAATATTTTCATTAAATTTCCGTAGCCTAATTTGTCAGGAAGTTGTTTTTTTACTGGCTGGATTAAGATGGGAATGGTTGGCTGGTTGAATTTGCATTACCATAAACACTATGGCTGACTTTGTTACTCCATCGATGCAGAAGTGTTTCACAATATTCTTTTTAGATGAGTGTGAGAGAAAAAGTCACAACTGCAGCCATCAGTGTCGTGATGAAGAGGATGGTTATATCTGCATGTGTCCACCAGGCATGCAGCTGATGGCTGATGGCAGAAATTGTGGTATGTTGATTGGTGAATAATAACTTTTTGCTTGCATTCCATAAAATATTAGCATTATCGTTTGGGCATAGAGGTCAAAATTTGAATGGCCTTTTATTACCACTTTATTATTTAATTTGCAGTTGAATCAAAAAAATCAATCAAACCTAAATTTATTTTTAAACAGGCCCAATTTAGATTTAGCACCCAGTAAATTCAACCGTCCCCTCAAATTTGTATCATTTGAATTCAAATTTAAAATAAGATTTCATTTACTCATTTTATTTTTCAATTAGTTGTCCAACTGAATTTATTTTTATTCAATAATTTGATTTGACAGAGTGTCGGTCGGATCAGTTTTCATGTAAGGATGGGAGCTGCATTCCGGTACAGTGGCTGTGTGATGACATCAAGGACTGTCTGCAGAATGAGGATGAAGGAGCTGCAGTCTGTAAAAAGGGTATGAAACATAATGACTGACTTACCCTGAAGTTACTGATGCTGATGTACTTTTCAGATTTGCAACTAATGAGAATTTTTGTGTTCATGCCCATTAAAGATACATTATTTTACACATAAATTGTACCTGGTTCTAAGTAGATCAATGAAAACGTAATACATATCCTATTTCAGTGGATCCCTGTTTGAATGGAAAAGCTGGGTGTGCACACATATGTAAAAGCCCCAAACTGAAAAAAAACTTCACCTGCTCTTGCTTTTCTGGATTCGCACTCAATGCTGACCAGAAATCCTGCTCAGGTACAATGTACATGTACATGTAGATTCATTGTGATTTTGATTAAAACAATATGTGTAAAGACAGTCACACAGATATATAATTTTGTAAAACTGTTTTTCCCTAGATTTCAATGAGTGTGTAAGTGCAAATGGTGGCTGTTCACATGGCTGTATCAACACAGCAGGAAGTTATCTCTGCACATGCCCAAATGGATGGACGCTCCAAGCAGATGGCAAAACATGCAAGCTAATTGGTTAGTTTTCACTGTCCACCATACATGTACGAATAACTCCATATCCAACCCATTAGATAGAATTGATTCTTTGTAATTTTTTGTTTCTCTCTGGTCTGTTATCAGAAATCTTTATTCATTTACGTATAACGTTAAGTATAGTTTTGATTGTTTTAAAAGTCAATTGAATTTTCTTATAATAAAATTCTATAGGAATATAAATGAATTAAATTTTTACCAATTATTTCAGATCCATGTCAGCATAATAATGGGAATTGTTCCCATAATTGCCACTTTTCAAAAGGTTCAATTTTGTGCAGTTGTCCAAGTGGACTGACGCTCCAATCTGATGGTAGATCGTGCGTTAATATCGGTAGGTCAAAGATTCCAATTCTATTTTATTAGGCTACATGTACATGTATATTTAATGGTATCTTTTCTAAGTTTGTACTGCCTTTTCTTTATTTAATTTGCTATGTGTCTTGTAAATTTGCACTGTTTTCCAAATGTCATACAATATGTATTGAATCTATTACTTTATGTGTATTTCAATAATACATGCCACGTGATATTGTCCAGTTCAATCAGATTCAATAATCTCTTGCAATGTGATGTGCTCAGATAAAGTGTTGCTTACAGGTGTAACATAAAAGAACTACAAACACACTTCAGATGTCAAGTTCATTATGAGAAGATCATTATCCTGTGAATACATGGAGGTATCAAGCCTACATGTATCTTCAAAAGAATGTTACAATTTTGGAAGTGTAATGCCTCATAATCTTGATAACAGAAGTAAAGAATTATTGTCTGTTGTTTTTTGTTACACCGAGAATCATTTCACTAACATGCCCTATAGTAAAATACAAAACACTGAATTGTGCTCAAGCAGGGATAAAATGATAAGTTCTTGTAGATTGTGAGCTGCTAGATTTTGTGTGCCCTAGCAGTGGGAAATGTGTGCCCTTCACATGGGTATGTGATGGTGTGGTAGATTGTCCTGATGATAGCGCTGATGAGAGTGCTAGCTTATGTGGTATGTGTGCGCAAAATTGGATTGGCTTCACACTGTTACAAGAGTAACAAGACAAACGATAAGGTTCAGGGTCAGCTCACTGCATGTGATAACTAGTGGGGCATGCTTAGAACCAAGTTGACCAGGTCTAAATATAACAGTTAGAATTCTTATGTAATGACAATTTCATTGTTATATGAGTCCTTCCAATTAAGGCGAATGGATAAATGGAACTAGAGGAGCAGTGTTTTTGCTAAATTCATATATAAATCGGACAACAATGAAAATACTTTGAATAGCTTTCTGTGTAAAGAATTCTTTTCTCTTTAAACAAAATTTTTCATGTATTTTTTAAAAATTTATTTTTGTTCTTTTTTTTCAAATTGTTTTATTATTTTTATTCATTTCTTATTTTATTGTTTTTTCATTTCATTTTTCTAATTCTTTTTTTATTCTTTTCTTATTTTGTTGCAATTTTTCTTTTCTTCATTTTTAAAACATTTACTGCTTTTATTGGATGCTTTTAGTGCCGTTTGCAGCCAGCAATATAATATTTGTGAATCAATTCTCGATAATAGAATTTGTAATTTATTGTGTAATTGCATGAGCTATAGGTACCTGTACAATGTAACTGTAATGATGACATCACCAAAGAAATGTATGTGATCAGGAATATTATCAATTTGTTCTACATAAGTTCAATACATACGGAAAGTTGTTTGTTGTTTAGCTGCAAGTTATGTGGATTATTAATTTTTCTTTGATTATTTACATAAGTATTAAAGATTTTGAACAAATTTATGGACTCTTTTTCTTTATTTCATTGCAACTTATAAGACTATAAGTTTCTGGGCATTACATGTAATATGGACTGTGCCAAATATAAATCTCAATCTCATAAATCTTGCTATATATATAATACTGTGAGGTACAATGTAGAATACTCTGTCTCCTGTAAGACTTTGAATATCTATGAATTTTATGAATGATGCAATTAGAATCAAGGTTTTGATATTTTTTATTTAGAAGATAGATTAACGTCTATTCATGGATAAGCAGCCTTATATTTATCATTTGATATTATCAACACATATTTTTTTTCATTTTTGATTAGCACTGTGTGGCAAAAACAAAGGTGGTTGCTCTCATATTTGCAACAGTACATCGGGTACAATTGTATGCCAGTGTCCACTTGGTTGGTACTTACAGCTTGACAACAAAACTTGTTTCAATACACCGGATGGACGTAAGTATCAATCCCGATGTAAAAAGAGCTAGTTTATGATATTTGAATCACTAATATTTTGTAACAAAAATGCTTTAATACTTTTTGGCATTGGTACATTTGTTTGGATGTTGTGCACAATATCTATAAATGAATCTTGTGTATTATAGTGTCATGCATTTACTAATTTTACTCAGATGTAACTATTTATCACTGATACTCTGAACATTGTAACAACATTGATTTGTAAAAGCAACGATGTAACATAAAATTTTAAGTGAAGTTCTCATGCAGTTTCCTTGAAGATTTGCAAATTGGCTATAGGTTACGTCTAATGAGGAACTATTTCCCCCACTTATACAGGTTGTACCGATTTTCAATGTAAATCTGGCAAGTGTATTTCCCAAACATGGTTGTGTGATGGCATTGATGATTGTGAGCCTACTAATGAGGATGAAAATCCTTTCATGTGTGGTAGGTTGGCTGCAGGCAACTTCCAAATTACAAGTACATGTAGTGTCATTTCATTTGGCTACAGATGAACCTTTCTGAAAGACTTGAGTTGTTCTTTGTATTGAGGAAGAATACAATTGTTTAAAATTAATTTGGCAAAACTGAGCAATGTCATATGAGCTTATTGTTTTTTTATTACTAAACATTGTTATTTTAAGATTATGATTTTTTATTAAATTCAAGACATGTTGGTAAACGTTTAAGCTTATATATGGGTGCTATTGTAACTTATTTTTTATTCATAGTTACTGCTCATATATAGTTAACTTTTAGTCAATGTTATTAATATTTTTAATCATCATTTAAACAAGGAGCAAACTTGTTTTTGGCCCTTCTCCTTATGATGAATCCAAATCCTAAGAAATCTTAATTACTAAATGACATGATCTTCTAATCAAATACTTGTATTTTAGCATGTCATAAGAAGACAAGTGGCTGTTCTCATTTATGCCACTATAATGATAGTGGCACTTATTGCTCTTGTCCTGAAGGAATGATCCTCCAAGAAGACTTCAGGACATGTGCACAGGAAGGTACATGTTGATGGCCTCTCTTACCTTTATTTACTCAATGTAGCAAAATGACAATTTGCTTTAGTTTGTAGGATTTAAATATGCTTTGAATGATGGGCCATTCACACATGTACATGTAGCATAACACCTGTAATCTAATCTATCTGTCATACATTACATTTCAGAGAAATGTGGTTGTTCCCATGCCTGTATGAAGAATCCTGATGGAACATTCATCTGCCTCTGCCCAGGAGCTATGCTCCTATCATCTAATGGGCGCACATGTCTGCAAGAAGGTGAGAAATGCAAATTAGATTATTGTATTCCACATATTGATGAAATGAATGATTACCCATATATTTAAGACTGCTTTGTACGTATATACATGTATATATATGAATCTTAAATTTGTAATAATCAACAAAGAAAGTAGTATTGACAGGTGGGTTGTTTTCTCTAAATGTGTAATATGTCAGGTTGTCACTGCCACATTAGATATTCACCAAAATCGATAATCAATGTCTATGTGTAGCTAAATTGTAAATAAATCTTTTAGGTAACAATGAGTGCAACCCAAATGGTAGAGCTGGTCGTGTGTGCTCCCATGTGTGCACACAGACTGAGCGCAGTTTTGTCTGCTCCTGTCCCGCCGGGTGGACACTGTCTGATGACAGGCGCACATGCATAGGTACTCCAGTTCTTGGCTATTTATTCTTTATGCAATATACAGTAAAACAAGTTGTTCAGTTAAATTTGAATGTGTATAAATACGATGGTCTATGGTATCTCCAGACACAGATGAGTGCTTAGTAAGCAATGGTGGCTGCTCACACACATGCACCAACAAGGTCGGCACCTACACCTGCACCTGCCACCAGGGATATGTGCTCGCTGATGATGGACATCAATGTTCAGGTATTGGTCAATATTCTTCATTATTAATTGTTTTATTTACCTTTAGAGGGTGTTGGTCTTGTTTAATTGACTTCCTGCAATATTTCTCTCCATAAATCTCTCTCTTCTGCTTGTGTGATGTTGAAATCCAGGTAATCAAATTTTGATGATACTTTTAGAACACTTTCTACATATACCCATCTGTTTTCTACCACAAAGTTTTTATTTTCACATCTTTAAATCCATTCATTACTTATGTGTATGTGACTTGGCCCATTGCAATCTGTGTAGCCTCAACACTGAGTAACGCCACATCTCAACAGGTTTATTAAAAAATGAAGACTCGGGACATATAATCAGAAAAGTAAGGTAATGAGAATTATACATCTTGCAATGAATGTCTCTGTTTTTAGATATAAATGAATGCAATAGCAACAATGGCGGCTGTGGTGGTCGCTGCACCAACAAGGCGGGCAGCTTTTTCTGCTCCTGTGATGCGGGGCAGGAACTGCAAGCAGACAACACCACCTGCCTCTCTAGTGAGCTTGTCAACCTGCCTGTTATTTAAATGCCATAATCACTTTTGATAACGTTAATAATGCCAGTGACAGACATAACTCTATGTTTTTGTGACTGCAATATTTGCTGTTTAAATTAGAAGGCATTTTGATTTGAAATAAAAGAATGTAGAAGTAATCTAAATAAGAAAGATTAATGACTTGTGCTATACAGTGTAGGACTTTTCATGTGTCTCGTATTACATTTGATTACAATAATCATCAAAACGTTGTAATATATTGCACTTTTGTAAATTTGCAGCTGCATGCAAGAAAGATAATGGTGGGTGTTCCCACCAGTGTGTGAATACCGCTGACGACTACTATTGCACCTGCCCACACAACATGAAACTCGCAAACAATAAAAAGTTGTGTGAACTGAGTAGGTGAATTATTGATAAATTCAGTAATACAGAAATAATCTTATTCATATACTACCTATGAAAAGTATTGATTGACACATTAACTTGTTTTTGGAGCAGATTAATTTTATTGTTGCTTTTTATGTCAAGTGTAAATTGAATTATTTAGATGATGATTATGTCCACCCATTGCAGAGGCATGTTCATCTGGAGAGTTCCGATGTGCTGACGGCTCCTGTATCCTGCAGGTGTGGCACTGTGATGGCCACGTCGACTGTCCTGACGGGGATGATGAAAACACCACCAGCTGTCACAATCCTCGTAATTTGTTATTAATTAAAAGTTTATGAAACAATGACTTTCTATATATTTTTTCCATTTTAAGTAGTTGTTTGATTTTAGAAATTTGATTTTATCTAGGCATATTTACACCTGTCATACAATGTGCATAAATATAAAGAAATAGTAACTTTTATAATCAGACAACAATGACAAATTAGTTGGTATTAGTAGAATTAGTTGGTATGTGTGAATTGTTAAAATTGAAAATAAAGCTTAATAGTTAGTTCTTTAAGCCTATGTAGAACATTTGAATAGTACTTTTGCTACTCTCGTTTTTTCTAGCTCATGGCTGTGCATCCTATCAATACCAGTGTATGTCTGGCAAGTGTATCCCGGGCGTGTGGGTGTGTGATGGTCATACAGACTGTACAAGTGACCCCAAGGACCTCAATGATGAGAGCTTTTGTACACATGGTAATAAACGCTGTCATGTCAACACAACACATCATCATACATGTATCTCAAGGCTATATACGCAGCTGAACCCACGAGTAGATATTGTAACACTGAATATACATTATATGTACAGTGTAATAGAGATTCCTGTAGACCGACAATAACACAACAATACGTAACTTGGTTGAATGATGCTTATTATTCATTCTCTATATTATTTTCTAGCAGCTTTAGAAATTTGTCCATTACATATTATACCTATAGCAGTGTATCTTGTTACTCATTTAAAATTAAAATTGGATATTGAAGCTTCGAATTTGCGATAACTATGAAAGATTTAATTAACACATTGTTACGTAATTGTAGTGTACAGCACAATACTTTGTGATTGCAGATGACCATGACTGCGCCATCAACAATGGAGAGTGTGAGCATCTGTGTGTGCCCATTGGTAACTACCATCGGTGTGAATGCCGCAATGGCTTCTTTCTCATGGATGACGAACACAGCTGTATGCGTAAGTCATGGGGAGTATTAATCTCCATTCCGATACACTGATTGCATATGGTGATCAATCTTTGAGCTAATGTCTGGAAAAGGAATATTGCCCTTTTAACTATTCTCTTTCACTTTCTCTTGGCCATATATTCAATATATCAAGCAATCCATTAAATGTACTTCAATTCTAATAGAATAATAACATAGTGTGTAAATAATAAATTATATAATTGTTATGGGCATTTTCTTTTCATTTCCTTTCAGCGAAATTCCCATTGATGATCACACATCTTGGATATGATACGCCAAAATACATGGTTCTATGGCAAGGAGTACTCTCTATAGCTTGTATCGTCCCACTCAGTCCTCCTATACCAGGCTCGGCATGCAGTATAAAGTGGTATCATGAAGGCAGGGAAATTAACAATGCCTCAGAGTAGGTGTCGTAGCAAGAGTTGTTCCACTATATATTTGAAATTTTATGATGTTATTATACAATGTCCATGTTATGTGACAGACCATCAAAATGACAACATCCAAATTGTGATTCAAAAAGGAAAACCTTTTGAAATAATGCTGTGTTTATAAATGTGGAATTCTTGGAAAATTACCCGTCCATTCAAATTAAATTGATTTTCCCTTAGAAAGATATGCTTCATGTGAAGATGCTAAATATGAAGATCACTTATTGTACTTTTACACATTTTGCAGCCGTGTTTCGATCACTTGTGACACTGTGACAAGCTACAAGTTTGAAATGTCTATAATAACAAGGACGCTGATGACTCCGTTTGATGCGGGCAAATACTCGTGCGCTCTCCAGTATGAGGACTACAAGGTCTCCAATGAAACTGTAGTGGACGTGCTCTACGATTTTGGTAAGCTTATTTTATGTGGTGAAACCATACTATTTGTGAAGATGTATCATTTGAAATAAGGTTTAGTGCCATACTACTAAAAGTAATGTTTAGCACCAATTGCACCATACTACAATGAAGTAAAGTTAGGTACCAACGGTTGTTTGTGTAATGCATTTCTTGCTCAAATATATAGGGATAAGGATTAGAATAAATATATAAGTGCATATTGTAGTGTGCCCTGTTAGCGGTTGGATGACGTGTAAGTCGACTCGTCGCTGCCTGCCGTCCTCTGTGTACTGTGATGGAGAATCACAGTGTCTGGACGATAGTGACGAGATGGACTGTGTCACAGGTCAGGGGCTACAACATGCTGATGAATGACAATTTTACTTGTAACTCAATATAAGATTTTGAGTTCTTGATTTAATTTTCTGTTTTTACATACATGTATACATGTACAAAGTCACACATTCTCTGGTTGCAGCATGTGGGAACAATGAGTTTATGTGCACACAATTCAAACAGTGCATCCCGTTGTCATGGCAATGTGACGGTCACACAGACTGCAGGGATCTGTCAGATGAAGAGAATTGCGAATCACGTATGAGCAAATGAGTATTTATAATGTAATTATTAGTAGGCAGTGACGTCTATGATTTGAATTTTATTCATATTGTATGTATAAAGGCAATTAAGTGCTGGATTGAAAATGAAGAATATTTATTCTAAAAGTTTTTTTGACAGTAACATATGAACGAAAATAAAAAAAGTATGGGGTGTTGTTGCTTTCAGGGCCATCTTGCAGTAGTTCAGAATTCCAGTGTCTAGATCGCACATGCATATTACAATTGTATAGGTGCGATGGCCTGGTACAATGTCATGATGGGTCAGATGAGTTTGATTGTGTCATTGCAGAGCCATACACAAAGGTTAGCACCAATTCATTTTGTCCACTTACTTTCATATATCACACATACATGTATATGTTTATTATCGTTCCTTTTTCACATATTTCAGGACAAATATTTATAGTAATGCAGTAGACATAATATTTTCTAAAGATTATACTTCATATTAAAGTGTAGAGTTATTTGTCTGATACTAAATATTTACAAGACAGTAAAATATTCAATGCATTATGTTTTTAAAAATGTCTTATTTATAAATCATGAATAAAGCAGGTGAATAATGACAAACTATCTGGTAGGTAGGTGAGCTGATGTTGCTGCCAAGAGTTTATTATGATGGGAGAATGGTGCCTTTGTGTGCTTCTGGTTGGGCCAATGACTGGAGCAATGTGGCTTGTCATCAGCTTGGATACCAGTAAGTTGTATATTACCCCAGTATATAAAGGGAAATCATACTTTATAAATTGAATTAATTTGCATTATTGATATTTGTATCTCAATGAGCTAAAATTTTTATATCCTGCTCTAACAAGCGGCGGTAGATCCAGAGCAGTAAAGGTCCGCCTACTAAAAAATATTTCATGTAAAATCCATGAAGTTTGAAGCCTTTTGAAAAACTGCAGAATGGCTCCTCACCTCTTAATACAAATAGTTTGGTCCACCTGTTATGATATTTTTCATTGTTCAATTAGTTATTAAAGTTGGACACATTGAATGTAAACTTGAATAGAGTATCAAAATTAAAGATTTCAAGTTACATTGGCTATGAAAATTAAAATTATTAAGATGTAGGGAAAGGGTTATTTTCTCGAGTTATATGTAAATTTGAGTTATTGAAGCTCAATATGAGAGGGTTCTACAGTAAGGTCTCACAATTGAGTGATTTCATGCTGAACAAATTGATTTAAATTTCTTAGGAGCGTGAGTTATACCAGTATGGTCAAGGTGACAGATGTGAATCCAGCGTATATCCAGGCGGGGTTTGGCTTTGCAAGTCCTCAATCTCCTTCACAGAGGCTGCACGAGGTGTTAGAGTTTGAGGACCACTGTCCTGATGAAATGGTACACCCAGATGATGTCAATGGCATTTGAACTAAAGATGAGAACTAACTTAAATAAACAACAGTTAACAAATTTGAAAGATAATTCATAGGTCACTAATGTAACATTGATTTTCATATTTGTTGCTGTGGTTGTATCAAGAAAGTGATCTACTAATAAAGAAAATTAAGTCTTTATTTTAGAAAATTTAAGAATTTTCATATTGTCATATGTATGTTTCATGAATATGTTTGCATTGTGCCTTTTTTTCTCTTATACACTTTTTGTACTTTAATAAAGAACTTTATAAATTCAATAATTATGCACATTCACCTTTATCGGTACCTGACAACCCAATATCAACCTAATTGTGTTTTCTTGTCGAAACATCAGGTTGTGTTGCTACAGTGTAAAGCACGTGAGTGTGGCACACAGAGAGTGAGGTCTGAGTCGTCCACAGCAACCACTTACATTGTCAATGGTGAGGACGCCAGTCCAGGGAAGTGGCCATGGCAGGTACAGGTAAGGCCATTTTTTAAATAGAGTCAGGTCATTCATATAACGTTGTACCATATAAAGTGTTGGTTAGCAAGATCCAAATTGACAAAGATATGGATAGAGGAATTGTGTCCATTCACATGTATGCCATGTGAATTTAAATGTGGTGGTTCATAGTCATGATCCAAGTATTTCTCTCATGACTTTAAATTTTACACCAGGTCATTGGCAACCTTATTGATAAATTAATCATTTCTCACATACTTGCATCAGCAGCACATTCAGCGCACAATGCTTATCACTCACACAATCACTCACTCAGTCTTTCAACCCAATGACCTGTACCTAATTAACATCTATTTAGATATGAGTTTGCTCAACACCCACAACCAAACGCCGGGAATTGAAAATACGACCTTCTGGTCACTAGTCCAAGCATCCATATACATTTGAGCAGACTTCACATGCTAAGAAAACTCACAAGAAATATTTTTAGGAATAAAAACACTTAAAAATTCAAGTGTAGCGTCATACTTTCAGCTGCTTTTAAAGAACAATACTTTCATTTGTGGAGCAACTCTTATTGACAGAGAATGGGTCCTCACTGCTGCTCACTGCCTCATATAGTAGGTCATTTTTTTTCTTGGATTTTCTTGTTTGAAACAAAAATTATGTAAGAAATTTAAATAAGTCTACATCTATTGTTATTAGTGATAGTATACATTTTCTTAAAGTTCCAAGAATCCTGCAGACTATAAATTACGTCTGGGATCTATTTGGTTTCAACTGATAGACACAACATTGCAAGTCAGAAATATCTCTAAAATCATAATGCATAAGGTAAGTGCAAGACAATCATTTAGATTATGGTGTATATATTTAAAAACAGTAACACAATTAGTCACTTTATGGAGGTCATCATGGAACTGTTCATGGGCCCCAGCATCATGGGAAGGGGGGAGGGGGGTGGGGGGTAAACATACAACTATGATATACAAACACTATACCATACACATTACTACTCATATAACTTACATGAAGTAGTCATGTGTATGGTAATATAACAGTAGTAATATGTATGGTATAATGTTTGTAAATCATAGTAGTATGTATACCACCTCCCCTCTCCTGTGATACTGGGGCCCCATGGAAATGTTCACGAAAAAAAAAGACAACATGAATATACATTATTTTCAGGATTTCAATGAGAGGAACAAGAACAATGATATAGCTCTTCTGAGGTTGTCCAAGCCTGCTGTGTTGAATGACTATGTGGTACCCGCCTGTCTACCACAAAGCAGCTCTAATGTCACAACCACCAAGGGCTGCTATGTAACAGGGTGGGGGGCAGTGGACAGGTTTAACCAAGGTATTAAATTTTTATATCGTACAACACTGCAAACTCAAATACACACTTACCAAGATTTTCATAGGTCAAAATTAGTAAAGCTGTACATCGCTTAAAGGGACATGCACAGCAAATGCCTCATTTGATAGATTGAATTAATAATGTAGTTTTTTTATACACTTGACATGTTGCTCCAAATAACTAGAATTTTACAATTATTCGTATCCGTTTTGATAAAATATAAATAACCTTAAAAAAACGCCTGCCATATCTCACCTGAAAAAGAAAAGCCCTGCATGAAATTGCAGCCTCTATATTACCCATGAACCGAAATTCAAAATTAGCTATTCAGAAATCTTTATCAAGGCTGACAAAAAGTCAATGTTGACAAACATAATTTTGGGCAGTATTTCATGAAATCTGTATAAAATGATTAATCATGAACGAATAGAACAGTGTACATAGATAAAAATGTGTACCTTCAAATGACACAGCCAGTACTATTAATACATGTATGTGGCATAAAAAGTACATATAGATATGACATGAAATTCACCTGTGCATGACTCTTCAAAATAAAATCACTAGATCTTTCGGTACATGTTCTGTTAAACAAGAGCATAGATTCTCTTTTGCAAAGAGTAATTCTCCATGCACAGAATGTTTACAAATGTAGATACTGTGCTATCATACACTATCTGATGGTTCCTCTTCAGACGTGCACCCGCTGCGCCTGCAGGAGGCTGCCCTGGCCATCATTAGCACGCGGCGCTGTAACGACGCTGAGACTGTGTGGCAAGATGGCAAGCCGGCCACCATCCTCGACACACAGATCTGTGCGGGGCACATACAGGGCATACGCACCGCATGCGCTGTGAGTGGTTATATATACATTGTACATGTATGTTATCTAGCCTATGGGATGTCAGAGTCATATCTTAGTATGCAAGGCTAATGTTATCTCTTCTTCTGAAGAGACATTGATTAGGTATTTTTTGTACATTTTTGAGAAACATTTAATAAATATTCCATAGTTTTTATGTGTGCCTATATTATACCTAAAATATGAATGAGTTGTCAATTTTAACATGTCGAGACAAATTTTGTATTCAAGTTTTTCCAGATTCATTTTATATCTATAATTTAGTGGTAGATGTAAGTAAATATATATTGAATTAACAAACTCAACTCCATTGATACTTGAAGTTATTTTCAAATATATTGCAAATGGTTTTACAAATTTGATTATGTTCTTATTTACTTTAAATTATAGAGCCAACATCTTTAATTTTCATTAAATATTTGTGACGTTGAGGTGATCCTTAGAATATAATGCAAAATGGACAAACTTTAATTAAAAATTAGTACTGTTTTCAATATTAGATATAGAATATTGTTAATTCACGGTATTTCTTCTAGGGTGACAGCGGTGGGCCTTTTGTGTGTCAGAATGAAGCTAACAGCTGGACTCTAGCTGGTCTAGTGAGCTGGGGAAATGGAGGCTGTAATACATATACAGTTTTTACTCGAGTGTCACATTATATCTCGTGGATACAGGAAATGACAACACAGAACTAATGCATTCTGTAAAACTGAAATTCTCAGGATTCTGCTAACTCAGGATTTTGTGAAATCGACTCTGATGTGATCACTGCAATCATATGTGAATGAGATATCACCCCATGTTACTATAGCAAATACTCTATGAAGATGTCCACCATGATAAGAAATACCATAAATGGACATATGTTTCAAGACATTTTCCTACTGATTCACATTTGAAATGTGGTCAAAATTATGACCAAATGTGGTAACGTTTGCGAGAAAAATAATTTGATTCAAATTAGAACAAATAGTGACTAGGGAATGCTTATACTTCAAAATCTATTCAGCATATATCATGATCTTATGATAAATAACTGTTTCAAGCATATTAATGGTGATCATAAACCATTGTGTGTACCTAAATTTGTTGCACCACATTATACTTTTTGAACAGAAAATCACTGGATAAAGTGAATTGACTGCTACATTATTCTTGCAACAAATAGGCTTTGGATAATATTCTCATATTCTATTCTTATCCATCCTTTTGTTCATAAACATCATAAATGGTTTTTAATGTTTTGTATTTTCCCTTTATTATGGAGGAGTATCAAAACTAGATTCTGTATCTATAGCAGATATCAGATTCTTATACATTGTATTATCATTCATTTACACTACAATCATTTCACTTGGTCAGGTATTTCGAACTACTTTACTTTTTAAAATCAAATGAAATTGTAATTTTCACACTGGTAGATCACGTTATCAGTTTGTTCGCATAACCAAAGATAAACTATGGGCTATGTACTTGTAAGCAAAAGTCTGATAGTGATTATCAAATGTTTGATTATTAATATTCTTTATATTTGTTCAAAACATTGAACATAAGTCATATAGTTGTTTGATAACAAGAAATTTCTGCATACATGAATATGCTCAATATCAATAGTTTTGATGTACAAAACTATCATTTTCAATAATATAGTCCTCAATCTATTTTTACTCGCTATATACAAATGTATGTACATGTATATGGATATCAGTAGTCTTCATAAATAAATATAAACAGTAGAACCTTGTTATTTTGATACTGCTTATCTAAAACTTTCTGTAATGTCAAGTTTAGTTTCATTTCCCGTCAACGTCATCAGATTGGCTACCTAGAGCATTTCTATTGTGAAAGAGATGATGAAGTTACATAATAGATTACGAGCATTTTATCTTTATATCTTTATCCGTACATACATATATTTGCGATAACAAGTTTCTACTGTATATCATATTTTTTCTGACAGTTATCTGGCAGGCAGATGTCCTATGACATGTACATGTATGGCCTGTAATCAGATATTTCTATTCATAGTTTATTTGGAGACAGACTCTTAAACGCGAGTCCATGGTACATAGTGTATTATGATCATTACCATAGATTTTTATTCATTTTATTTCCAAACTGTGTATACCATTTGTTCTAGGATAATATGTATATAACATTGGTCTACCATAAGATGTTGATTAAATGTTAGGTGTGCCTTATATTTATATTTTATAAAGAGTCATATTTCACTTGACGAGAAAAATATTCTCTGTAAAACAAGTGAAATGACGTCGTCATGTCTCACGACTATATATGCAGTATATAGTTGGTATGAACAAGGACTTTAAGGCAGTGTGAGTGATCAAGCTGTGAAAACCGACGATGGTGAAATGACTGCTATTTTAGTTTTTAAATACATTCTTAAGTGTGTGGGGCTACTGATTAGGTCTAGAAAAAATGATTGTTTGGTTCCGGTAACATGATTTTGAAAAATAGGTTAGTAAGGTAGGTAATTTTATTTTTTGTTTCTTCATATTTCTTTACCTCAAAAAATTAGGTTAGGTAGGGGCCACTTCTTTTTTTTACTCCACATAGAAAACGAAAGTGACTGCACACACAACATGATGGTAAAACTAAACAAAAATGATGAATTACATATGATTTTTTATTGGATCGCTAAAATTAGTAAATTATTTTATGTCTGAATCCATAGGTTCGAAGTTTTTATAAAAAAACTCAATAAAAAGATTAGGTTAGGGTGGTTAAAATGGATTAGCTAGGGTTACCGGAACCACAGGATCATTTTTTCTAGGCCTTAGAACCTTTTGTCATCTACAAACTGGGAATATAAAAATGACGTACATGTAAATGCCTAAGGCATTATATCAGCAATATGCAGTAATATGAATAATACATCTACATTATAAACATATCTTTAAATGTGTAATATTCAAAATAAATACCAATTATATTCTTCTCTTTAACTCTCTCTCTCTCTCTCTAATACACATTAAAATAGATACCATACTGAAACCAAATTTTACAATTATGCATGAATGTATATTAAGCCATTAGTTTGATAATTTGATAATCATTATTACTAGCTTAGACCCGTGTGGTCAAAGAGGCATGCTGAGAACCACATTGAATCACTCCGGTCACGTAATCATATAAGTAGATCCCAACTAAATCATTGGTGAAATCCATTGACTTGGCATGCAAAATTAAAATCTATGGGAGGAAATGTTAGTGTCCATGTAAATGGGAACACAATGCCCTCCGTGGGCATAGAAAAAAGATATATTTGGTGAATGTATGAATATGTTTTTTGCAGCATTTATTTTCAAACACACTTGTCCCGACGACACTTGCCCACGTTCTGACAGCACCACCACCCATCCTGAAAGCACCCTGACAGCATTCCCATACACACAACATCCACGATCAAGTCAAGGCGTCATTCATTGAAAGGCAGGTTTTTTTTTGACTATATAAACATGGCAGGGTGACCATCCTCTGTAATAGCCAGTGAAAATCAAAGTCATTATGATTTTCCCTAACATTGGCTATAAGTATTCTTATTTAGAGAGCACAAACTACAAAATACCTAAATAATGTTAACACACTAACTACACAGCAAACATAAGAATCAAGTATGATTCATTGGCGGAGGTTTTCAGAACCATTTAGCAACAGTCGATGATGAAAAGAAAGTCAAGACACCAACCATCCAAAAATAAAGGCCGCTCCGCAATGCCCGCATTTTGACACCACCCAACCACTTCCTGATAGTACCTGCCAACATCCCTCCATCCACAGACCACTAATTAACAACAAATAGATATTACGTAGTTCAGGTCTTCACCACTGGTCTACACCACCCACTACCACCCATCGTCCTAATAGCACCCACCCTTGTCCTAAAAAAGCTCAGCCCCAAATCTGACACTGAACCAAGTCCAGTCCCATCCTGCAGCACCCATGACTTGATGGTACTAACATTACCAACCTCTCATCCTGCTTGAAGCCACATACACATTGGCATAGCCCAGATACCGACACATTTTGATACTTACACAATACACATATATAGTGAAGTCCTTTTAATACTTAGGTTCTGTCAATTACGTCCAACCATAATAGTAATAAATTAGACCAATCTTGCAAGCATCCACGGTTACACCGATTACTATACCATGATTTATTCAATATCTTGAGGTCTTAGTATTAAATTTGGGGTTGAAACATATGTTTTTGATGCCAAGGAGTACAATGAAATAGTTTTTAAGGGTCTAAAAACGAGACCCAGCCATAAAAGGAAGCCATTTTCCAAGATGGCCAACGCTAATTATTAACATTACCCTATTTCATTTCTTAGTTTAGTTAAAGTATCATTTTTAATGTCTAAGTTTATGTTTTTTGATGCCAATGGGTGTAATAAAATACCTTTTAAGTGTTAAATGGATCACTGACATAAAAGAAAGCCATTTTCCAAGATGGCCGCCTCGTAAGTAAATTATGATACATGCCACAACCAAATTTCATCATATTAGAGTTCACTATAATGTTTTTACTATATCTGTATTTTTATATCTAACAATAACATGCAATAGTTTTCAGTTTTAATTGTGGAACATTAGGCATCTAGTCATCGTAAATGTGACAAATTAAACTAATAATAAGTTTATGATCATGTATACCTGTACTACAATGTTGACAACATATTGCATTATTGCCCTTTTATTTTTTATTTATGTGCTACTGTTCTGTGTCTATGTCTATGGAATCTATAATTCATTTTTATAAAGAAGAGAAGATTTCAAAAATAAAAAGCAGTTTTATTTCTATTTGTTTACAGAAAAAGGCTCTCTTATCCTCGGGTTCCTTGGGTCCTGCAGGTCTTGGGCGCTTGCGGCCGAACAGTTCAAGATCTTCTCCCAGGACGTCAACACCAGTATAGAAGTTGTCCATGTACACACGCAGTCTTCATCTACATTATAAACATATCTTTAAATGTGTATTATTGACAAAATAAATACTGGTTGTAGTCTCCTTCCTTTAACTCTGGAATCCATGTATCCAGTACACATTAAAACAAATACCAAACTTAAACCAAAGTTTGAGGGTTTCACATGAAAATATATTGAAACCTAACCTTTGATAATTTGATAATCATTATTAACAGCTTATTATCCGGTTTTGTCAAGAGTAAATCTGAGTAGAGCCTGAATCAATGGTCACTTTGTCATAAAGTAGATCCCAGGGTTCAAATTTTTGGTGAAATCCATTGACATGGCAGCAAAATTAGAAAGCAGGTATCTGAAAATGTCCATGTAAATAGGAACACATTTTCATATGAGAATTAGTAAGTATGCTAATTTATGTTTTTATATGTTTTTGCAGCATTTTTATGGCCACTCATGAATCCTCTGTCACATTTGCCCACGATTTGTGACAGCAATTCACCAATCCATCCTGAAATCACCCTCAAAGCATCCCCATGAACACAACATCCACGATCAAGTCAAGGCATCATTCATTGAAAGGCAGTGTTTTTTGACTATATAAACATGGCAGGGTGACCATCCTCCATGTAATAGCCAGTGAAAATCAAAGTCATTTGTTTTTCCCAACATTGTCATTGGCTGTAAAGTATTCTTATTTAGAGAGTACAAACTACAAACACCTAAATAATGTTAACACACTAACTACACAGCAAACATAAGGTCATCAAGTAGTACTGGTAACATACCGCACAATAACGGCAGTACCGTACAGTTTTGCATGTACTGGCCCTATACTGGACCAATAGCGATATGCCTTTACAGTATTGTATGTACTGGCCCTATACTGGACCAATAGCGATATGCCTTTATAGAACTTTGAAAGGGTGATGATATAAATGCTAATACTGGCCCGGTATTGGTCAGTAAACATGCATGTATTGGCCCAGTACTGTTAGCATACTGAACAATGAAGACATTACCGTACATTTTTGTATGTACTGGGCCAATACTGGATCACTTACTATATGCCTTTATAAAACTTTGAAAGTGCTGTCGATATAGATGAAGTATGCTAGTACTGGCCCAATTGGCCCATTAACAGTCTATCATAATGCAATCTAAAAAGATGAGGCCATTGTGTTAAAATTTTAAAAAAATTTAAACATTGTTTATGTTTGTCTGTATAATGGTGTATGGTAGATAGTCACAACACCATTTATTGTTAAAACAAGAGCAAGGGTGATAGGTTCTATTATAAAAAAGACTATTTAGAAAGTGGCGTATGCTTTCAAATTGCAAACTGCAACTTTTTAATGGAATCTTGGGGGTAGTATAAAAGTGTCTTGTTATACATATAGTGATAGGCAGTGGTGGAAGATGGATGAATGATAACGCATATAAGGTAAGTGTAAAATATGTATCATATGATGTATGAAATGAAATTGTGTGCAAATATGAAATATACTAATGCAGGATTGTGCCCTCCATAGGCTATGGCTGCCGCCAACCATGAATGCAGAGACTTAAGTAAAGCATAGACAATGCATCATCATGTCATACTGGTCCATTGATGCCCTCTGCTGGACTTTTACAGTGAAGTTTTACAGTACCATTACTGGCCCACTTAAAACCGAACCGTAGGGCTAACTGGCCCAGTGCTGGCCCAGTTCTGGTCCATTGCCGGACCAGTACACAGCCTGCCGTTACTGGCCCAATACTCAGCCAGTGTGCAAAGTTTAAATGGCCCAGTACTGGTTGCCATCATTGGCCCGATTAAACTAACAGTAATGGACCAGTACTGGGCCAATACATGCATGTTTACTGGGGCTAACCATGGCATAAGACAAAACAATAACATTGGCTCTGACCACTTTTGTTACGATAAAGTCATTTTAAATGAATAATAAAATTGTAGAAACAACTCTGACTGTACATGAAACAACTTAGCACCTTCCAAGTATCAAGTATGCTGTAGAAAGAGTGTTTTGAAACAAACTTTACATGTGAAGGTAAATTGGAGATCAGGAAGTTTGATAAACTCCATTTTGTTTTGTAATGAGCAAAGAGATTTAAGCAAGAGATCAAAACTATGGATTTCTGAGCTTCGATGTAGTATACTTGGCGCAGAGAAAAATAAATCTGCCGTGGATTAACCCATTCGCCTTAAAGCACGCAGGATATCTCAATCTCATATAAATGTTCACTGACAAGTTTGAAATTAAAATTAGTGTCTATGCTAATGGACACAAATGCAGCCATGGCACAGATATGGGGACACACACTTAGTTGAACCCCTATTTGACTGCACATGGACGGCGTCAAGTTTTGTTACTGTTACCCCATATGCATATTTACAGATATATATACATGTACAACATTCTATTTACATCAACAATCAGTTATTAATCAAACAATTGTTTCTCTATGCTCCAGTGATCACCGCCATGCAAAACCTGCAAGTCAATTTGGATTAAATATTTAAATTGCTCATACTCGTCTCTGTACCTGGGAGATGATTAATGGGAGGATAAGCATTAAAATATTCTGCATAAATGGAAAATATGTACACCAGCTTACTAATCCCTTCGGAGTTCACTATCGAGCTGATCTCATTAAACTAATACTAAAAGCGATGGATTGAAGACCGTGAGATATGAATAACCGGAATCCGGCAGTTCGCCGCCAAGCCGGTCTTGCCTATCGTCTGGCGAAACATGGCACGCTGTGGCCACCTGGGAAGGGCATACAACTAGGGGTCAATAAACTGCCCCCCCCTACCTCGGGGAGGTCTTTCATACCTAACACACTCCCTCCTCGGGAGTAACCGGCCAGAGTGTGGCCACACCCTGCCGTACGGTATATCACAACATAATTCCACTTCCACGTACATTCCCCACTCGTACGTGGTAAGCCCTCTTGCCAGATTTGGCGGCGCCGGAGATTCACCCCATGCTCAGAGGCACTGGTCACTTGATCCCGACCGTGCCAACACCAACTTTACCCCCATCATAAAGCCAGCCCCCTCTCCCTAGCCTCCGACCCCGAGGTATACTGTGATTAGAGTTCGAAGGCATGGACTGAATCAAGCTTTAGTTCAACTATTAAGCGAAGATCAGCTCTCCAGATCACCTCGAAGGGCAGATATTCTATTTACACTATTTACACATATAAACTATGAACATTTCTATACTTAAAATTAAATGCATTAATATAATCTATGACTCACTTCTAGAGATGCTTAATTACTCAATTATCCACTTATCTTTACTTCATATTCACAATTAAACTCACTGAACCTCATGGTCTCATCAAGGCCTCCCTGGCCTTGTGCCATAACTTCTTATCACAATAAGTGTCACAATCTCGTATTTATTCACCACTACCGGTGATATTTAGCTAACTCATGGATATATCCATTCTCACCAACCTTCATCACCCACCGCACGCCGGTGGCCACTTAGGCTGTTGTGTTACTTAGTTCCCATTATGTAATATACTCTATGTATCTCTACTCATTCAATTAAAACATATGCACTTTGACTTATTCTAACAGATTTTTAACATGTGCTGTGGTATGCACTTTATATGAAATCAGTTAAACTAATTCAATATGCTTATGAATTTCAACTTCTCTGATCATTTAACTCTAATTCTGAGTATGACGAAATATTGTAACTGTATCCTTGCCAAGCATGCTGGCTAATCTATTTTTAAATTTCTCACACAGCCCATTTATGAATCCAACAGAACTGCTCTTGGTTCATGCAAACATAAATTCTACAACTATTCACATTGAAACTATGGTCCGAGAGTCAAATATTCCGTCCATTCCGGCAGATACAGCCTTTTATGGAGGCTTCCACAATCGTCGGTTTACATGCCTCATCCTAGTACCTAAATAAACCTGGCTCAATCTTATTCCTACGGTAATGCCAGCGGCTATAATTTAAGTTATATACTTACATAGCTCCTTGTGTTTCTGATCGCTAACCTCTCACGGATCGTCCTTCCTGGGTCACGTATTCTTTTACTCTTTACACTAGCTCTTAACTTATGATCACACGTGTTTCACAATGTTATTGAATCTGGCGAATTTCCGGTATCCTGACGCAATGTTGCAGGCCTCCGACCGCGAGTTAGGCTCTTCTCTTCAGCGAGATCCCGTCTGTCCGGGCGCACGAGTTTATATAGCCCCAACCCGGACCTGCCACCCAGGCACGCTTTGTTATTGTTTTTGTTATTGCTTTTGTTATTGTTTTTGTTATTGTTTTGGTTGCCATCGCTATGTTGTTGTTGTGGAGCGGCCCAGGGCCGATCCCTGCTTTATGTCATCTCGCCCATAAACCTGTCACATCGTGCATTGCACTGGTGGATAGCGACCTGCCGCGTCACGTGACCAATCCAACATGGCGGCGCCCATGGTTCGGACAAAATGATAGGTTTCTAGCTAGAAATTGTTCGTTTTGCGTCTTAAAACCCGAACTCCCTGGTCTTTTAACGGCCGATTTCCCGGTGAGGTGAGAACCCCCAACCGCTACACACACCCCTACTAAAACTCAGCTTCGGGGACGCGTCCTTCGCGTTACCGGAACTGACCTTGAGGCTGACTCTCGGACCATGCACGTGTTAGTATGTCTTACGTACGTTACCCCGGCAGAACAGCGCTGGTACGACTATAGCTACTGAAACAAAGGGAAGGGAACATGACATGGATGAACTGATAACAAAAGGCTACCGTGAACTCCTTCACCGTACTCCGCCGTCGAAGCCCCGGTTGTAAGGCAGCAGAAACAGAAAAAAAACAAAAACTAACAAAAAATAGATGTATGTTAGTTTGTTGACTATTATAACAAATTAAGTCATCGACTATTTAAATGAAAGGTACAGGATATAAGCTTCAATTTTGTTCAAGTCTATATTATAATTATTCAGTCAAGTGTATATTATAAATAACTAACTACAAACAATACTTTCTATGAATCTTTTTGCGATATTTTCTTTCTTGGGGAAAGCCTCCCCAGTACCTTTGTCACTCAGAACAGTGAATAGTTCTGAGGACTTGATTGTGCTGCAGAATATCGAAGACAAACCAAGTTCTTCAAGTCCTTTTATCTGTGAATAAATGTGGACAATTAGACATCTTACAGATGTGAAATGACTAAACAATTAACAATCATTATTGAATCACTTACCTGTACAATGTTTTCTTAAGTTAGACTGCTTCCCAAGTTCTGTGAATGTGAAAATAAAAAATACAATATAGCCAATGACGATATTGATGCTGTTTGATATGAACAGCTTAATAAAACAATGATATTATTTAATCAAAATAGTCACTTACCAATACCATTTTCTTGTTGCCAAATATTCATAGCAGATGGACCGCACTTAAATGATAGTTTGCAGGGTTTTGGGGTTTTCCTGGCATGATTAGTAAACACAAGTTCTGTAAGTAGAAAGCCATAAACTTAGTTACCCTGAT
>CM032664.1:8963723-9068113 GCA_019095985.1 Streblospio benedicti | reverse complement strand
AGAGGATGGACATTTTGTAGACGAAAATAATACATGTTATTACTTTGTACCTGCTATATTATTAAACAGTTCACATGACATAGGTCTCATCAGTATATAGCAGTAGAAATTTCGTTTATTTTTACGAAAATGTACACAACATGGTGTTACTAGTTCCAACACCGATTTACAACACCCATGTTGAAGAGATTTATCCAACAACGACACTGGCACGAGAGTTATTGGTTTTAATGGCAAAACTATTACATGTATATCATATATATAACATATACTTTTACACTTAAATAATAGCTCATAGAAATCAAAGGTGCAAATAATGAGTCCTCTCTGTCGCTAAATTGGCGTCTGATCCATCATCCATCTTGATATTCTTCAATGGTTTTACTTCATTGTCCATCTTCACCTTACAGAACCACCCAATAAAAGTTTTCCCCAATGCTTCAACCATAACCGTATCATTTTGAAGATGCTGAATTGCTTCCTCTAAGGTATTTGGAAGTACCAGGGCCTCTGGGCATTTAACCGATGGTAGTTCAAGCTTGTTCTGAATTCCGTCTAATCCTGCAGCAATGGTGGCAGCAACTGCAAGATAAGGGTTGAAAGCGCCAGAGGGCAGTCGGTTTTCAAGATATGTTGAGGACTCTCCTCCAATCTTCACCCTAAAGGTAGCACTTCTGTCATCGAAACCCCAATCGCATTTATCCGGACTCCAGGGCACATGTAGTCGTCTGTAGCAGTTGACAGTAGGACAGCACAGTGCAGTCAAGGCAGGCCCATGCTTGATTAGACCAGCCAACCAGTGTGTGTAAGTAGCAGACATTTTGGATGAGGTACTGTTGTCGAACATCATGTTCGTCTTCTTTGATAGGTCCCACAATGAATGGTTGTAATGAGAACCATTGCTTAGAGACAAAGCTCTTTTAAACGGTTGGGTCATAAAGGTAGCTTGGTATCCTCTCTGTTGGCATAACTCTTTAATGGCTGACTTTATGAATATTGCTTTATCTACTGCCTCAATAGCAAATGATGGAACTTGTGTGGCTTCCACT
Organism: Streblospio benedicti; assembly: GCA_019095985.1. NCBI lineage: Eukaryota > Metazoa > Annelida > Polychaeta > Spionida > Spionidae > Streblospio > Streblospio benedicti. Next base: position 9,067,064 of record CM032664.1, on the reverse strand, counting down.
TGACCTTCTGCATACTCAAAATTAATTGCTTCAAGATCAACTCCGGCTAGTTGAAGATTTTTGCTCATTCCGTAAAGAAATTCTTCATGTTTGGCCAAGTGAAAAGTTGAAAGGCAGTTGTCTCTGTCTAATGGATCTCCATTCTCATTGATGACCATAAATTCAAACTCAAAACCCGACAGTATAGTTAGTCCTTGTTGATTAAGTTTCGACATCTGTTTCTGCAATACATATCTAGGACACATCTCCATAGGTTGACCTTCTAAATATAATTCTCCTAGAATTTCGCAGACTTTAAATTTTCCACCAGCAGCCCAAGGAAGAGGAAATATAGCTTCGGGATCTGGTACTAAGTACGCATTGCCCATTTGATTGATCTCAGTCTCCAACACCGGGACTTCGTTCTTGGTACCGACTGCCATTGTCACTGAAATGCCATATGTAGTTACTATTATCTTTCAAAAAGGTATATGTATAGAATATTACTATATGTCAAGTAAATGTTAATAGTTTATGATACGAGTGGGGGTGAGATAAGAGAATCTGCCACCGAGTGTGGAGCTTTACAAAGGGACTGAGTTCTGTCAAAATCCACTCGAGGTGAGAGATTCTTTTATCCCATTTACAGCCCATTTGACTCATTAAAGCCTACCCCTAATATCATAAAGAGTTGCCTACGTGTGTAAATGTTTATTCCTTTCTCCACGAATCCTGCGGCACTTTTCCCGATAACAGTGCGCCCTCTCTGTAGTCCATGAAAGTCTGTCGTAGTGAACCTAACAAACTCATATTCAGAGAGTTTCCTCTTGGCTTCTTCAATCTTCTTCTCTTTTTCAGATAGAGCAATATCCATTTTAGCTTAGGTGGTTAATGGCGGACGTTGGATTTTTTCTCCCAACAAAGGTCTTTAATATATGCGATCGTAGACTAGTGATAAAAAAGTGATCAATGGTTGTTCGAATACAACCATTTGTTTTGTGAGACCCACTAAAGTACATTACTGATAAGCTCTTGGGTACATCTGCAAATCTAGTTCATTAATACATGTACATGTACATACAATATAAACTTTTTAATGACGATTTAACTATATTCTCCCTCTCTTCTTTGGCAAGCAAGCTCCTACCCACTATATTGACATAGCTAGCTGAAGCCATCTGCTTCCATTTGACTATATCAAGTGGCCCAGACGGAACTCGAAGTCACGACCCCAAGGTTGTGAGACCAGAATGATACCACCATCCCAAGTAGCGGGCTGTTAAAAGGTTATACGGACAAACCGTTATCTCTGTAACCCCCAGCCTACATACTTGGTCAGTTATCATCTCAACCTGGAGGTCGTGTGTTTGAATCCCACCTATGGACGGAAGTTTTGGGAGTTCTAATTTCTTCGCATTTTACTGTTAGTGGAGTTTTTTAATGTGTTTTCACCAAGTTTGCTTGTGTATACAACTATATTCTCTCTCTCTCTCTCTCTCTCTCTCTCTCTCTCTCTCTCTCTCTCTCTCTCTCTCTTCTTTGGCAAGCAAGCTCCTTCCCACTATATTGACATAGCTGAGGACATCTCCTTCCATTTGACCATATCAAGTGGCCCAGACGGGACTCGAACTCACGACCCCAAGGTTGTGAGAGACTGGTGCAGATATACAACATAAATGCTATTGCACCAAAAGCAAACGAAATTTAGTGAATGATTTGTAAAGGTATTTGAAATGCCGTGGAGTCGAACGCACGGTCTCCTGCTAACACCAGACCAGTCATTATGTGCAGGACAAGCGCACTAGACCGCTGTGCTAACCTTTCCACGCCTGACAGACGTGTTCATACTTGGCCAGTATCAATTGCGCAACGTCATTTCAGGCCACTTGATGCCTATGATACTATTTATAGCCTTGCAGATTTTAGAACGCTACTGTAGCCTCTATGTTACTGAATCTCTGTTTTGTGGAGTACGTTGTAACCTGACAGGACGTTGCCGTGCCTTGACCCACTTCTTTTTACACTATCACATATTTTTCATCTCTAGATCTAGAGATATAGACCTTAATAAAAATCAAACGAGAACAGATGTTACCGACCATCCACACTGGCTCATCCACTATAACTGGAACTATTTCGTGTGCCAAAGGTTAACGTTTTTGACTGTCTATGTCTATATGATTGAAACTAGATTATATAACTATGAATATCCGAACTCAGATTATCATAATCTGAAAAGTAATCATGGCGTGACAATACAGGTTGTGGTTAATACCGAAACAGTTTCACGTGGCACTGGAAACAGTTTCTTTCTCTCATTCCTTATCGGGTCGGGTTTAGAAAGAAGGTAGTGGGATGTAGGGGGGAATGGCCGAAAAAGAGGAATGTAGGATTTCAAGGAAGTGGGGTGCAGGAGAAAAAGCCTGAAGATTTGTGGGGTGTGGGGAAAAAAGCCCCCAAAATAGAGATGGTGGAAATAGGGCCAGAAAAATTAGATATGTGTGATTTCTTGACCCCTGACCCCCCCCCCCCCCACACACACACACACTATCTAGCCCACATGAAACAAGCATGTACATAATGGCCAGCTGTCTATCATGGAAACATTTGGCCGCTCCACTAATGCGTATGGCCCACTGTTTTACAGTTAACAATGATATATGGGACTAAGATACCACCGTCATGCAGTATATTGGATGTTGATAACGGTCAAAAGCTATGTCAACAATATATCAAGGTTACACATATATACATACATATCACAAGGTTCTGAATATATTGAGGCCACACTTAGGTAATGGAAATCAAGAGAGAACCGTAAATCATATAATTACATGCACAGCTACTCTGCATTTAACTGTGCGCATTAAATGATATTGTTAGAAATGAGAGCTCATGGAAATAGCGAATTTAAAAATTGTTAAAATATATAAGATATCCAGTAAATAACTGGTCGGAGAAAATACATGTCGTACATGTATTTAGTTTTTTGCGCAAGGCTAGCTTTTGTCGAAAACACAAAATTAAGAACTGATCACATGCCATTAGCCAGACCTGAACCAGTCAAGTAAAAGACGTTACTATTTGGTGTTCACCAGTCTATGTCAGTTATTTGACCCTGAAGGACACGCGTTCAGTTGGCTGGAAATATTTCCTACAAATCTGCTGACCTGATCTTTGGTACATATCATGCTGATTTTCGAAGTTTCGAATTTCAATGCGTTCTGATATAAGCGGAATTATCATTGTTTGTCCGGAAATTTACTGAATATATGTTCAATATAGATAAACTCTGTGATATATGACAAGTACATGTATACAATACACTTATTTGTGTGATATATATGTCAATTCAAGTACACACATGGACATCGTATTAAAACGAATATATAAAGGACTACACAAATTTCGTGAGTTACATATTTTTTCATGTCATGCCCATGCCATGCCCAGTCTTCTATTAGTACGATCCTTTCGGCAAATCCAAGTCTCAGACAATAATTGAACACGAGTGCATTATGCCATTGGAAAAACCATACCAACTGGAAACTAAAACTTGTAGGCATTGTTTACATAATAGGCAAGGATACCTTTAAATGAATTTTGACCATGGCGACACCTCACTCAGGGGACCCGGAAACATCAACAGGCCGGCAGTCAGCAGCTGATGAGAATCCTGATGTTGAGGGTGGTGATCATGGGCCTGCAGTGGAAGAGGATGCCAAGAAACAACTGTCCCCTGAAGGGGCAGCAGAGGAGGAAATGGAAATTGCCAAAGCAGAACTCATAGGTATTGCACTTAGTTTATTTAAGTACATTCAGTGTATAGTTCATGCATTTATCATGGTCTACATTGTATGAGAAAAAAAATCTCTTGTAGCAATAATATGATACATATTTTGTAAACGCTAATTGGCATAGAAATTCTTGTGGACAAGAATACGTTATTACGGATGTATTTTAATAATATATTATTCATAACAGACAGAATCAACGAGCAAATGTGCCAAGTGGAAGGTGAAAGCAGAACATCATGTATAAACTACATATTTCCGCGGGGAACTGGGACGGAGGCTGTAGACATCCTCATTTTGGCGTGGCCTATAGTAAGTCACAAGAGCTAACTAATAAACATAATCTTAGCTCAATGTCACGATTGTCTATGCATACATACATGTACATTCGTAGATGTAAATTAAGGTGAGCAATACCCACATTTGATATCAAACTACCCAATACTGACCGTTCCCAATGCCATAGTTTTGTTCTGCCTTCCAGGTGCTGACACAGATGTGCGGGTACTTGTTCCAGCCCATAGCAGCCGCGTTTTGCGGCCACTTGGGGAACATAGAACTCGACGCGGTGGCGCTAGCGAATTCAGTAGGTGCAATGTTCATTGGCAAGTAGGCCTATAGGCATGTAATCGTTCGTGTGCCTATAACAATCCTCTGCGGGGAAATCACTGCATTTCATGGTTTTCGAAGATCTACTCACAAAAGCTCCGGTACATGATAGAAAAACATGGAAATGAAGTTTTGAAGTTGAAAAAAGGGGTAGGGTGGGGTGGGGTAGGGTGCTGGTGGTGGTGGTTGGGGGGGGGGGGGGGGCAAGCCTGCTGCGCTCCTGTATATGTCTATGTTATTAAAGCAATTTATTGAATATTATAAAAGAATTGCTGACATTTGTAGTTAATCAATGTAACGGGACTGAGTATATTTGCGGGGATGTCTGGTGCCTGCGACACCCTGTATTCGCAGACGTTCGGGAGCACAAATAGACACGACCTTGGAATTGTGATGCAGAAGAGTAAGTAGGCTAACTTCGCTGTTAATCCAATTGTCAAGAAACTCTTTCCTAAATGGAAATTGTCCTGCTATTGTTATTTCTACATTTATCTAAATATTACTGTTAAGTTGCAAAGCTTATATGCAAGAGCTAACGGTTTTTATGCGTACAATAAGTCATCTGAGTTTTCAAGTATAGGAAATAAGTGTACTTGTTGGGCAGCGCATAGTCGACATGTCATGAGTATCACTAGCATTTATGTTTTCAGCAAATCATGATTTGCATTTTTTTTACAATTCTGACGCTGTTTAACTGTTTTTCATCGTGTTATTGGGTTTGTTTCAGGCATGATCCTGTTATTTCTGATCGTCTTCCCTTGCCTAGCTGTCCACATTAATGCTGAGGCACTGCTGCTTGTATTGAAGCAGGACCCACAAGTTTCAATGTGAGTTGAAGAAACCATTACAAGCACGTTTCACGCTATTTTTCAAGCGATTGTCGGATTAATTTACAACTACATATTAACACCAAAAGATATTAAAATGCAATTACCAATGTATATTTGGCCCACGCCCATTTTCTACATGTACATGCATTGAACACGTTCAGTACTGCCATAACATTGTGTCAAAACGCCAATATCTTTTCAGTTATTTTTTTTAACTAGTGACTCCTTGTAGTATAAATTTTGTTGTTGTATTTTTAGGTTGGCTGGAGAATATCTTCTTTATTTCATACCTGGTCTAGTCGTAAGTAGACCTCTGATCTGTAGACATGTAGAATAGTTTTATGATAGAATAATCTGAGCATGTGGTATATATTAGCAAGTATGTACATTTAAGAAGTATTACTGTTTCAGTTATTGTGTATGTCTAATTGCTATCATTTTTAATGATATATACTTTGTGTAAGTATGTATTGAGTATGAATTTATTTCAAAACATTTAATCAAATAGAAGAAATTAGTTTCTAGTTTTCGCTGGGAAGAAAAACATGCTGTATTATCATCTATGACAAATTCTTTTTTCAGTGCTACAGTATATATACCGCTTTGTCAAAATATGTTCAAGCCCAGGTAAATTTTGAAAGACAATACACTTTTCAAAATACACGTATTACAAAATTGTGCATTACTATGATAGTACAATGTCTATTGTCCACACGAACTCTAAAGGTGCTGTATCTTTATTTTTCAGAATATTGTGATTCCCATACTCATAATAGCTCTGATTTCTACTGGTATCATGGCTCTATGTCACTATCTCTTCATATACCAGCTGCAATTAGGAACCATGTAATTATTAGTTATATGCATATATGCTTATCTGGAAAATGTTGTAGTTATAGGGTAGGGTAATCATTTACTTGTGATATAACGCTTCCTTTTTAGAGGTTCAGCGATCTCCCAAGACATCGGCTATTTCTTAATGGCTCTCCTGACATTTGCTTACATCATTGTCTCTGGTCTCTATAAAGACACATGGGGAGGTAACTTTCTTCCCCCTCCCCCTCTCAAATACGTGCTTATTGTGCCATAAGTAGAATTTCATAACAATTATCTATTGAAGTACTTATGATTGTAAATAAAGTTACAAGTTACATGTAAATGATCTATCGTAATGATTCATGACTCTAGACTATGTAACAGAAAATTTACATTACCGTTTTACAAGGCTGGAGCTGGCAATGCTTAGAAGAATGGGGTACTTTCTTCCGCCTGGGCTTTTTTGGCACGGTGCAAGTGTGCGTAGAATGGTGGACATTTGAGATAGGATTGATTTTAGCAGGTAATTTTTAAAAGGTTCTGTTGTGCACGCACATGTATGAATTGTATTGTTAGTCCCCGTTTCTGTAAGGAAACTTTCCTCACCAGTTTCATTTTACCACTAAGACCTGTTTTATAAGATAACACGTGAACGAGCGGGTGAATTTAGCACTTCGAACACTATTGGTATTTATTTATAAAACAGTAAAAATGGCAGTCATCTATTGCAGACAGCCTTTTCATACGATACCACATATTCCAGTAATCGGATGTTTCTTGCATTTATTAACAAACAATGTGCGGATATCTAGATTTGGTCTACTACACTTTTATTTCCAACTATTTCCAACAAATAGATAGAGCGAATGCAGCGTATAGTTATGTCAGCTATGAATGTCGCTGATCTGGTGTTTAATAAAACCTCAAACATTGTCGTTTCTATACTTGCATATTGAGAAATGTGTAATAGTTCACGTAATATTCGTCAGCTTTGGACATTTTCTTAAAATTCGACGTCTTAAATTTTAAGACAGGGGAGGGATTCGGTTTTAAAATCCTCCCAGGGAAAAAATAAGGTTTATACTGTATAAAAAGGCGTGTCTTAAAATCCTGAGCTGAAAGTAGGTTGACTTTATAACTGGCCATATCCACAAACTCACATGATGTGATGCAACTTCACCCACCACCGGACCTATGCATGACTTTGACTGGGTAAATGTTGTAGAACAGGGTTCATTATTCGTGGCGGGTATGATACTGAAATGTTATATTTTAGGTTATCTAGGCACCACGGATTTAGCTGCTCAGACGATAGTATTCAACACAGAGTCCATTGCTTATGTGGTATGTTTTTGCTAGGTAACTTAAAATCATTTATGCATGTGTGATGTAGATAATTAAACGATATTGCAGAAAAGGAAATATCCCAAGCATTGTTGAATAAAAATAGTCAGAGTAGGCCATATTTCAGATCCCCTACGGTATAGGAACTGCAGCAAGCTTTAGAATTGGACAGCACTTGGGTGCAGAGAATGCTCTTGGTGCCAAACTGGCTAGCTGGGCCGCGCTGTTCATCGGTGGTATGTTTGGCATGGTGCAACTAGTCCCTCCAAATAAATTGCATGCATCAACTTCGTTGGGAGTCATTGTTTTCCCCAGTTTGATGAGGAAAATACATTAACACTGATCAAGTGCACAAATTAAAGTCCTTTATATTTTACAGGAGTTACAGCTACTAGCATGTTATTGGTTATTTATTTTTTGCGCTTCCACATTCCGTTGATATTTACAAAGTCAGAGTAAGTATCTTGAAAGCGCCCATTTGTTTCAAGTCATGTGCAATGGAAAATTGTAGTGATTGATAAAACATAGCCATTCAAAATAATTCTCAGATAAAATGATTATGAAATAGTGTTTGTGTCTGTCGCTCATTATGGTAATTGAAGATTTCTATTTATCATTTCAGTGATGTAATACAACTGGCTGGTGCTCTGTTCCCTATCGTTGCATTCTATCAACTTTCAGACACTACCAATGTGAGTAACGCTTAAGTCACATAGCCCAGCAGAGATTCCGATGCACCACCGGTGCGATTTTTACTAGACAGCGCCCAGGCTCTCGTTATCACCGCAGGCTGGCATTTGGAGCACAAAACCACATATGTGGCAGCTCGGGATAAAAAAACCTTTGGAGACAAACAATTAAGTGCTGCCACCGAGCCCCCTCATCGCAGTCACATACGAATACGCATTACTGGTGTACGGTCGTCTATCGCAGCAACAACGAACTTCTTGGAACTATTGTTGAACCGATTATCTATTCAGAGATCGGCGGATCACCATCTACTTATCTGTCAAGCAATAATAGCGGATGTTTGGCCGAACACCGGTCGGTACTTGCTGGGACGTCGGAGGAAATAATTTACCCTTTTGAAACTGACACAGTAAGGTCATCGGCTGATATTTGGACCAAACCCGTTCACGTCACCAAGCTGTAACTCGGATGAGGGGAACTCAGCAACAAACCACAAACCTACTGAGCTCTACCGATGCTGGGTATCTCACGGGCTATGTGACTTAAATATAATGGACAACATAACACCATTTTGTAGATCTCTATTATAATGTTTGTTGATGCTATGTTTTAGATTTCACAGATATATAAATTTGCGTATGTTGCAATTATCATTATACAAAAGATAACTAATATTGAAAAGGAAATATTTGTCATAGTTATATTCCTCTGGTGAGGGGCCTGGGGGCATATATGACAGGTCCACTAGATAACCTTTAAATTAATATTTTTCATTTTCTACATACTCCCTCACATCTTTCTATGCAACAACCATATTTCTACCACAAAATGCGAGTAAAGACCTCTCAAAATGTCATCCTCGTGTGGGATTCGAACTCACTGGGTTGAGATGATAACTGACCAAGTATGTGAGCTAGGCGTAAAAGGGACTACGGTTCAGCTGTGTTATCCCCCCCCCCCATTTTATTTTATTTGGAAGAATCCGGGCGGATTCAGCATTTTTAGTTGGTCCCGGAATATGATGATTCCGTCCTCTTGCAGAAATGGAGGCCAAAGGCTCTGTCGCCGTAGTAAAAATATAACGGTCACATGCAACCGGAGGCAACCGGAGGTGGAATGGGCGGAATGTGCGAGATAGGCAAATTAACATGCAGCCCGGAGTCTAAATGACGGTGTCATGCTAAACGGAGAGTATATATGACGGGCGGAATTCACGGGAATCAGCCTCGTGCACGGTCCACAAACTTGTTGAACTTATATATGAATACAAGTGGAAAAAACATGGTCACCAGGAATATGGGAGGCTGTGGTTGGGGGTAACATTGCATGCCTCAAGTTGAGTTCTGAATTTGTTGGATATGGTGTCACATAAGTGTACATTATGATACCCACTTTCTAAACACAAGCATTTCTGTCAAGCCTAGTCAGTGGGTATATATATACAGCTTAAAACCATACAGATGTAGGTAGATCCTCATCTATCCCCGTCCATGACGGGACGGATCCAATTTGCCTACGGAGAGAACAGACCGTAGCGTAGAAAATGACAGATCAACGCCAAACGGATTGAAATGTCTCCGGCCGCATGTTAGCGACGGGCCCGTCATAATACACTCCGTGCGGAGTAAAAAATCACTCCGGCCGGATTGCACCCCATTAAAACTCATTATAAAATTGTTCGGATCAAGTCCGCCCGTAGCCACTGTCCGTAGCCTGATATGACGGCCTGCATGTAAGACCGGAGGAAAATGATACGGAGAGTACATGCATCATGAAGATCCGGGCGTAAAACGACGGACAGTCACTACGGCCGGAGCCTATCCGGAGAAGAATATACACCGGCCGTAGCGCAAAAATTCTGGGTTTGCTGGTATCACCCGAAAAGCAATCCAGAGGGTTTTACGATGGGCCGGAGCCGGACGGAGCTGAACCGAGCCAACCGGAGCCTAACGGAGCCTTTATTCCGGCCGGAACCATCATCGGAGGATTAACGTCGATCGATATTTCGCATTCCGGCGGCATAAAAAATGACCGCATGAGAAGTGGATTTTGCAGCCTCCGGTTCAATGCCTGGAGCCCGAAAATTGCCGGCCGGAGAATGGTACACAGAATCTGACTTTGCCATTTTTCGAACGATTTTTTGAGATTCTGGCCGGAATATTCCTAGTAAAATGGGGGGGGGGGTGTTACCATGTAACAGCTTACTGTTTGGCAGCATTTTATCATTCTAGTGTCACAACCATGGGGTCGTGAGTTCGAGTCCCGCTAGTGTCACTTGATATAGTTAAATGAAAGCACCTGTCTTCAGCTATGTCTATCGTTGTTACTTTTTGTAAGCCAGCGTCATGCTTGCTCAACCACGTTCACCCTCCCACCGCTCACTCCAAACCACTAGTGTATTGGTGTTACCTACTGTCACCGGGGTAAAGCCGATGTCCATAATTCACACTAGTGTAAAGGTCACCAGTGCAATATAAAACCATATACTGATTGCAGGCCATTGGAAGTGGTATTTTACGTGGGAAAGGGAGGCAGCACATAGGTGCCGTGTTAAATGGTATAGCGTACGCCTCTGCACTGTGTATCGGGGTACCATTACTCCTACTGACTACCATAGGAATTCAAGGTATACGAGTTATGCTTTTAATTTAGTCTCACATAAACACTGCATTGAGATAGCAAATATATGTAAAATAAAGGCGATATTCTATCTATGGATACATAAATTTCGTAGGGTGTGCTTGAACTTTCCATATTTCTCTTTGAATACACATGTAAATATGCGCAAAGGTTACAATTAGGCTTTCCTTTAAAGGAAAACAACAACACACACTTCTATTTAATGATAATCATATGCTGAACAGATATACATAGGCCTACCACGAAAATGTATGCACATGTAGCATAAATATGTGAGATTTTTTTTTACGTGTAGCATATTGGTGGAGTCTGTTCGGGGCCATCTCACTAATTGCGGTTCTCACACTGGGTGTCATCTTCAGAACTAACTGGGGAAAGGAAGTAGTCATGGTGAGTATCACATATCGATTCATAAATATTTAATCAACCAGTATCACACATATAATACACAGACACGTCAGAAACAAACTGAGATTGGTAGGGATGTTCAAATATCTATTTCAACATAAAGGAGCGATATCCAAAATGAGGTCGGTGTAGGCCTGGGTTGGGGGGTGAGGGGGTTCCCAAGATTTTTCTAAAAATTCATCTTCATCCTAGAAGTTCTTAGAGATCATATAGAGGCTTCTTATGCAGAAAGAAATGAATATTAGAATTTTCCAAAAGTTACTGTTCGATGGTTTGGTCTCATAGCCTTACACCGTACATGCCTTATATATATTATCAGCCCTTCTTACGACCTCGGTGCGTCAAAGATACACAAGTAATAATATGCCAGTCCTTTGAAGAAATGCAATAACTTTGATTCACAATTTTCTGCTCTAACAGGCTCTTGACCGGGCAAATGTGGATATCATCGAAGTCGTGGAGAGGGTAGACGTGTCTGGCGAAGGTAACAAGAATGAGGACGATTACATAGAACAGGCCGTGGAAGATGCACGTAAGTGGCTTCTTCTGGATTATCTGAGGTCTTGATGTTCATAATTAATGTGTGAAACCTCTCATTATTTATAGTGGTATTAGGGAACACATTTATTTTTAATACAATTTGTTTTAAATACTTTATAAAATTGCTTCTAACTTGCTTTCTCTTCCTCTCTCAAAGATCCCATAGACAGCATATCATTCAGTATGATGCACGTAAAAGAAAGAGAGAAAGAGATATAGAGAAAGAGAGAGAGAGAGAGATGGAGATGGGAGAAAGAGAGAGATGTAGTTTGACAGAGAGTGAGAGAGCAGATTAGAAGTGATTGGAAGCGTAAACATATTTACAACATGTGGTATAGCCATAAATATAAAAACGAAGATATAATCCATTAGTCATATACTCTCGGGGGTCGTTTTACATCCACCCTCCACCCCCCACACACCCCACACCCCAAAAAAGGGGAAAAGATACATACAAAAAGGTATGTGCAGTGCCACCTGAGGTATGAATCGGCAAACATAAATATAGTACATGTACCACTGCCGAAGATTATCGGACCCAGATATATAATGGAGCTCTGAACTAGTACCCAAAATATAATGTCATAAGCGGCATAATCGTTTTGATAATGCTCATATATAATGTTACTAATTGTATTACCTAATGATATAAAGATTTACTAGCTATCCGGTGGTATGATCGTATCCACCCAACCTATTGAAGACCCACCCCGAATATATACTAAAAGGGATACATGGTTGTGTGCACAACTACAACGGGTGACCGTGTAGAATTTTGTATCAATCGTTTTCTTATTCTGTTACTCTTATTGTTGGAATTGTGACTTGCTTGTTTTAATTTTCTATTTTTCTTTCAGCGTTATTAACCTCAACACCCAGTGTAGGATATGGTACAGCAGAGGTTACAGCACAAATATCTGGAACAAACTCGTCAGATGATATTTTGATATTAGATGAATCCAAGATCAGAAGAGGTTTATTTATAAAAAGAATATTCACAGTGATTGCTGTTATATCTCTTTTATTTGTGGGAATTGCTATTAGATTAACTGTGCCAACTACATCATATATGAGTGTTATTGCGAATTCCACGGATATATTAACAAATAGTACAATGTTGTTATAGAAGACAAAAATGTGTGAAGTATCAAATCAATACCGTATTTGTTCTAATAAGCGCATAGTGCGCTAACAAAAAAAAATCAAGCAAAAGCAAAATAAATAAGCCCACCCTCAAGAAATTTCGCGGTTTAATATTTTTTCTTTTATTGCTCACTTCGAACAATGAATGTTAATGTATTAACCTCTAACATTGTTTCACAACACACTCGGCATGGTTACGTGGTTATCCAAATAACACTGGAGTGTAAGCTTACAATATGGCGCCAGTTAAATGAAATATTTGAAAAAAAATCAAGACTTGTTTTTTAATATTTTATAAATGTAAACATGGGGTGCGCTTAATGGGACAAGTGCACTTAAAAGAATGAATACGGTAGACTATTTCACTGTGTTGAAATATATGGGCCCTAGCATCATGCGAGGGTAGCCTAATACAATTATCCTGGTATTTTATTTCAATCATTGATTAGCAAAATAATGAGAACTATCTTATAGGTCTACATGCGAGGGGTGTGTTAGATGTATGCAACAAATATTTACATACACTATACCATACACATTATAGAATGTAATGTGTATGGTATAGTGTTTGAGAATCATCACATACCACACGCCCATTCCATGATGCTGGGGCCCATGTTTAGATATGCATAATCGTATAAATATATTTGTATGTATGGGGTGTCTGGTTTATTATACTTTGTATGTGCATACTGTTTATGCCGTAATTATGTAGTCGATAAACAAGCCTGTTTGATATGAATCCTGTCATACCAAATATTGTACTATATCATTATAGTATTACAACTTTTATTTGATGATCATATCCTCCCATGTTACAGAAGCTAATTGTATTATGCAAATATGATGGACCCATTGTAAATGTGCACAACAAAGTGATGTGACAGCCTAACCTTTGGTTGGGTGGTGTTATGAAGTTATTGTGCGGATAAAGTTGGCAGATTATCTCAGAGATTATGACTGTACATCTGCAGTCTAGTATTAGATTCATTGTGTGTGAAAACTTTGACCATTGAATATGTTTAATTAGCATATGAAGTTTGCAATTGTAAATTTATTTTTCATCCACCCATCTTAACCAAGTAAGTTGAGGGCTGTAGACGATAGTCCACTTCTGTCATGTTTTGACAGAAAGCCCATCCATCAACTACTGGTCAAGCAGGAAACAGATTGAAATTGAACTCATTGTGTGTGGTTTGTTCCAGGGTGTTTTAACAAGAAGATCATTACAGAGTTACGATTTCAAGTTTTGATAGATTGTAGGTGGAGTTTTCTTATGGTATGTTTTTAGGGGAAATATATGGACCATACTTTTGTTAATGTAGATGTGAAACACATTCATCAATTTTCCGTATAAAACAACAACAACACGGATATATGCGACACATAGGTCCTATATATTTGAAGTTAAACTAACACTCTTTGTAATTTATAAACTATATTCACTGGCCAATCTGATGTAGTATGTACATTGCATTTGTAAGCAATAAGATACTGCAGTAAAACATACCAGCTGTTATATGATTGTCTTTCATAAAATAATAATAAAATAAGTAATCACATTGTATACAGAGGATGGGAAGATTTGTACACTGTTTTGAAAGGGGAAAAAAATATTCACTCTGATAAAAACATGTCCAAGAAAAGACAAAATTACAAGTACAACTTACAAAATAGCAGTTAGCACACACTATCTAACTTTGCGAATTCTTTCAATTCGGGTCCACATGAGAGGCAGCTTATGAAGCTCGAGAAGTACGGGCTTGTAGGGCATTTGCGTGGCTGGATCCGTCAATTTCTGATCGGAAGAAGACAATGGGTTAAAGTGAGTGGTGCAGAGAGTAGCTGTAAACAAATGACAAGTTAAATCCCGTCAGGAAGCATACTTAGTAGGCTCAGTTCTCTTTGTGATCTTCATCAATGATCTCCCCAAAGTGACCAGCTCTTCCGTTGAGATGTTCAAGGATGATACCAAAGTCTTTAGACCCCTCAACAATCACGAAGACCAACTGACACTGCAGAAGTATATTCATAGTTTGACAGAATGGGCAAACACATTTAGTTGGGTTTAATGCTGCCAAATCCAAGATCCTACACATTGGAAGAAACAACCCCGAATGTGAATACAAAGTGAAAAATGAATTTGATGAAGAAGTAACACCATGAATTAGAGAAAGACCTCGTCATCAATTAAGTCCATACATTAAAGTTCTCTTAGCCATGTATCGAAATTCAAGTTAACAAGGCCAATAAACGTTCTTATCTATGACTCATATTAATATGATCATTTCGATCATTAATCCTTTCCATTCTTGTTTACTTTCCTTGTCAAACCTCACACTAAGTACTGTAACATTGCTTGAGCCACTAGATGGCAGGGAAACAAGGATTTGATAGAGTAGAGAGCGTGTTGAGACGAGATACGAAGTTCATCCTAGGCCTATTAAGGAGCTGTCCTATGAAGAGAGGACTGAGAAATTCCACACACCGAGTATGGCATACAGGAGAACAAGGAAGGCATGATGTAAATGTAAATTTGGTGGTGTATAGTTGTGATACAAGTCTTGCTCTCATGACTTTACAATTTACACCAGATCATTGGCACACTTATGGATCAAGTGATCATTTCTGACACACTTGCACCGTTTGCATATTCAGCACACAATGCTAATCATTCACACAATCATTGACTCACTCTTTCAACCCACTGACCTGTCCCTAATTAAGAATATCATGACAGTATTACGAGTACCAGCAGAGCACCAAATAAACTACAAAACAGATGTGTTGAAATCCTCCTTGCTTCACCTATAACGCCTTTGGATTCTCTATAGTACCAAATGTTTGCATTCTTGGCTTCTCCGATGGTGTAATAACCATTGCCGTTACTGTCCCAACATATACTTTCTCCTTGAGGTTCTTCTTGGTAAGGAGGATTTTCCGGGTAGGTTTGCAGCGCATCCAATATAGACTTTCCAGGTTCTACATTGTAGAGAAATACCTGGAAAAGTGAGTAAATGAATAGGTTATAATTTGTTCCATTAAATGAAGCTGCAAAATCCCCATACGCAAGGTCTAACTTCATATAATCCTTTATTGTATTGATAGGCCCATAGTTATTCACGTAAACATATATTGTTGAGTAAATAGTCGCATTATTATTCAAATCAAATTATTCAAATGTCCACCAAAATACTTCATTTTCATAGGGTTTTTCATGAACTCCTGTAAGTGCGCCCCCTCTTTTTCGTAAGTGCGCCCCCTTTTCCGAAAACCTGGATCTGCCTATGGTGTTGGTATTTTACCCTAATACTCCTATTATGTGTTTGTGTTTTCAGCAACACCCTGTTTCCTTGCATAGAGATGTCACCGCCCACTGGGTCTTTGTTAGTGCCCAGCCTAATGTTCACTTGCACCCCTAAAACCAGGAAAATAATAATTTTACGTTTTATTGCTGGGGAAAGTCACAGCAGGTCCGAAATAACAACTCACACACACACATACACAATTAGTTTATTATGCTTCAAAGAGCAATCTTCTTTCTGTGCACCATGTATATATGTAATGAATGCATCTTAACTGCTAGTAAAACATAGTATATAGATATTGAAAAGAAAAGACTAGCAAAATCATAAACCTTTATTTGTGAGGTCATATTCAGAAGTTGGACCCCAAGCTGAGGATGGAATCATGTAGGCGTTTACCGACTGTCCTGGATCAACCTTGTTCACAATGTAAACATTGCCCGAGGGATCTACCATGAGAGTCTCTGCATCGCCTTCTGACCATTTGAATCTAAAAATCACAAAAAACTTAATAGAACCTTTCAGTTAAAAGGTTTTGGTAGCTAGAATTAAATCTAACACAATTCCTTTTTTAGAAAATTATTATTGGTGATATTCAAATGATTTCCCCTTATAATAAAAATACTAGTTTTTGTTTTGTATGCTTTCAGTGTGGCCAATGTTGCAAAACATTTCAGTTATTGCTGTGTTTATTGAAAACTGAATGGTTTTATAAAGACGTAGTAGTGAAAAAATGGTCTACTCTCATGAACTGAGCTATATCCTGGTTATCTGAATGAAGCATTCCAACTCAGCGTACCTAATACTATCATTGACCCGAATATCGGCATCTTCCAGCATTTCTGGTTCTGGCAAGCGATAAATCCTCTGACAGTCTTTGTCTTTGTCAGTGTTGCCTCCTATGTCCCCTAAAACATGATTCATGTTCACCATACTGCTATTAAACGAATGGTATGTAATTGAGATGATTTGAACAATCATTTAAAATATTCACACTGTTAATTGAAAGTGGATTCATATAAAGATAACTAAACATTAATTGTAACAAAACTCACGATCACACATTACAGCTAAATCTTGCCAATAATGACACTACATATTGAATACAATGTGAACATACCAACGTAGATGTAGCTTTCTCCAGCAGGACCTGGACCTACTGCCAGGTCCTCCCAGTCACAGTTGTCCGCACCCTTCAGGTCAAATGTCGCCAGTTTCTTTCCATCTGTGATATTTAGGGCATAAACTCTGGAAAGGAAGGGTTTTAATGTTGTAAGAAAAAAGGGAAAAATCTAGGTACGTTGAAGTTGTTTTCATTTGATTTAAAAATGATATGAAAATAGTGTGTAAGGAAATGATGATTGTGTATAGGAACGACATTCCATTAGCTAACCACACCTCTGCAATGCAGAAAAATGCTACCTGTCTTGACTCAATGGTTTAGTATGTTGAACTGTCAAATGTGACAAATTTGCCCCCAGATCCCTCCCCCTAAAATTAGGAAACATATATATAAATCCTCATTTCTTTTGGGCTTAGCATTAAACTCACAAGTAATTGGAAATAACGTGATATATTGTACAGTGTAAAGGGAGATTCCCGAGGATCGACTACGATTTCTTTAATTAAGATCATTATTTTCTCGGTGAGAGTTGGGAGCGTTTCCACAAGAGACTTACTCATTCTTGTTGCCCGCGTCCTCCACCACGTAGAGCACGCCCCGGTGTCGGCGGCTCGCGGCCACACCCGAGATCTCCTCCAGGCTCTCCGCCCGCACGCTGCTCACCACCTCACCCCGCTCAAACGACGCTGTGTGGCAGGGTAAAGAGATGGTTGAGTATCAGTTTGGGGCATGGGGTGGGATCTAATTGGATTTTACAGTAGTTCGTTGTTTACTGAGGTTTAATTGGGGATATCGGATTTGATAGGCGCAATGAAATGCTTATTTATAATGAGTATTAAAAAATCCCGATATTTTTGGCTCATTTGTGTGTTTATTTTAATCTGTCACCAGGAGGAGTAAATGCTTAAAATAACAACATTCATAAGGAGAGAGAGGGTAAACAACGCAAAGATAAATAGCAAACACTAACAAGAATTCGCTATGAAATCATGTTCTTTAAATCAGATCTTACATATAGACTACTATTGTGACAGTATCACGATATAATTTGCCTACATACGCACCATGGCCCCAAGGTGATTCAGGTGAACATTGCATTAAGTGAATCGTGTGCACTTATGATCTACTTTTGTTCTTTATGCAATGCCTGGTATGATATTTAAAAAGTTATAATACTAAAGAATTCAAAGAACCAGAGGAATACATTGCGAATATTAATCAGACCATAGTCTTATATATCTGACAGCTTTCCTTCACATTAAAATAGTAAAAATATAGGGGTGCTGTATGCTGTCCCTTTTATGATTACTACAGAATTTAAATCAGTGAATACTTTAACATGAATATAGCACACCGAGAGTTTTCGTTCAATGGTATTAAACTATTATTACTTACCAATTCTTTTTACTTACATGTTGCATGAACAGCATAGCCATGAAATAATCCTAATAATACAAATGTTAAGCGAATATTTATAAAAGCACTCATGTTGAATGTGGCGTCTGCCATTGAGATACAAACTCAATAATGCTCCAGTTGAAAAATCAGGAGTTTAAATACATGTATCTTGATTAGTCAGAAACTAGACTCAATATACAACATCCAAGATCTATATCTATGTCTCATGCCATAGCCTTTACGATACTTCATAAACAATGTTTTGGCGTGCCATTTAAACCTTTAAATAGTACATACATGTATGTCTATATCAGCGGTGGTTGTGACTAGTGCGTGTGTATTGAAATAGTCATCCCTGGACATGTTCCATAGTGGTCAGTGATACATGTATATGTATTAGCAAGTCACGATTCATTAAAATTGCTATTCTTGGAAGAAAGTCTCACGTAGAAAAATTAAAAAATGAACAAACGAAAAGTGTCTGCAGTGCATATGCAGCACGTAATCACTAATCACTATTCAGCGTATTTTTTGTAAGTCACATATAATGCATATAATAAATGCATTGACTCTTTAATCGATAGTTCAACATTTATGTAGTGATTCCAAAATTTAAACTTCGACATCATAATTTACTAGTTGATTTTGTGGTCCGACATCCCTTACGCCTGCCCACAACACCTCCTAACACCCTCACCCCCGCTCTACAACAATGTAGATATGAGTTACATGCTACTTGGTGACAATATGTAAATCTGATTAGTGAGCTCCTTGGCAAGTTTGACATGTGTGCAATAAGCGCAACATAATTAAACACCTGTTATGTGTTAGATAATCACCGCGGATTTTGCATTCTGTGAAATAAGACCCTACTTGAATGGAATGTGCATGGTCCACTTAGTTCATGAGGTTATTATTTAACCAAGGAGGTGATTATCTAACACTAATACCCTGACACAAACAAAAGAACTGTGTATTAATGGCACATGTCTTATTGCATTTAACTGCCGGAGTTACTTTCACGACTTTGCCACCGTAAAATTTACTATGCATGGTGCAGAGGCTGTTGAGCTGACTATTTCTTCGCTAAGACTGGACTGGCTCATGTAACGTCATCAATCGTGAAATGACTAATGCGCGAGAGCCTCAGGCTTGAAGGCACTTTCACGAAGTTTGGACCCAGAAAACGTTTGGAAATAATGGTGTAAATTGTGCATTTTGGTGGAATCTAACAGAAATCTTCTTGAACCAAAGGAACCTAAATTGGTCCTTTTCCAATTAAAAAGGAATACTCGGAGCTTTTTCATTAAAAAAGCTATGATCCCTCCCATGCAGACTCTCTACGAGAGGTCAAGTTTTTTTTTTTTTTTTTCAATTATATTTTGTATCATTGTATTAGATAAATTATTTTGATGATAAATGGTATAATATAATGAATATCTAATTTTTATATATTTTTTATGAATCGTGCTTCTTCAAAGTGACCTCTCTACTAAAATGTCTCATATGTTTCCCGTCACGTGACCAGAATGAACCAGGTCGTTCCCAAGTGAAATATTGAGACAACAAGTAATGTTTGGTTGTCCTGTTTGGTTTTGTTCACTTCAATGGTGCATAAGGCAGCTTCTATACTGACAAAATATAATTTTGGACACGTTTACAGCATATTATCACTAAAATCAAAATGTCAAAGCCAGAGAATGAGAACGTTATGCTCTGATTTTATTCTAAATAGAAAGTTTGATTACTTTGCCTATCAACTTGTTTTAGAATAGTTATGTATTTAATAAATATACATCATAGGTTGTTAATCCATATGTGTAAATGATATTATTAGAATCAAAATGCTTTATTACACATTCTTTCGTAATGAAAGAGGATTCCCGGTATATTTTCGTATATGATGTTTTTAATTTTCTCACTGGTTTGGCAGGAATTGCACACACGCAAATCAAGGTGATAGTGTGATTGTGGAACGCAAGTCATTGGCTGGTACCGGATTTTTTGAGAGAGGCTTCCTTCGGAAGCAATGGTACTAGTACAGAAGAACCACTATTTTATAAAATATTAGCCTCTGTTGCTACCCAGATTTTGAACAAACCACCCACAACCGCCACCCCCTTCCGCAAAATAATGTTGAGTTCTTCAGTCCCCTCAACTACATACCATGGGACATCATGATAAAATGAAGCACCCCTTATTTGATTGAGAAGCAGACGGAACCTGTTCTGTTGGACACTGAGGACATTCAGCAACACGAACGTTGACCGCTGTTGGTATTTACTCAGAAGCAGATTGGCCGCTCACACTATAGACACATTTACCCTTTTGTCAACACTATTCTCGCGTGTACCAACAGGCTGGGATTTCATTTGCACAGAATTCAATTTACCGGCAGAGTATTTTATGGCATAAAACTTGGGTATACAGGGATTGTGGGAATTGGATTTTATCCTGATTTTATGTAGCAATGGATTAATTGACTACAGTCAACTAGTCCAAAACAAGTAGTACACATTGGGCAAATTATAAAATATAACATTTGAACATGAATGATTCATAGGGGGCTACTATTTATCATGTCATGGGTGTATGAAAAACGAAACCAATATGGTATGATTTTTAAGCTTCCCACCATGTTTTTTTTTAAACAAAAAAAAATCAAGTTGAATTTTTCAGCCACCACATAGATTTTCATACTCTCTTTGAGTCATGACAAATGACCCTATTCCTAAACTTGTTTAAAAGTATAACGTTAGTGTATTCTACAAAACATAACAGCGTTATTGTTTATTTCAATACAAAAACACACCTTGAGCAAAAATTCATGAACTGACAAAGAGACAATGATATTGAAGAAATACATTCAGATTCCTATTCTTATTGTTACAATTTGTAATTCTTTTTTGTAAAATAAGCAGCCAGATCTAGCTGTTCGGTGTATACCTTCATATGAATTATTTTACTTCTTAAAATTTACAACAGATCATTGGCACATAAATAATTGCCTTCAGTGTAAAGTTTCTAAGGTGTATCAGTGCCCAAGCCAACATTCTATGCACTTCAATTAAGATTCTTTCAACCTTTATGTGTACAGATATTTGAAATATATAAGTTGCCAGCTTATTTTGGAGCATCTGCCCTTGAATGCAACTGGATAATCAATTGTTTACTTATAGTTCATCCTTATTAAATATAGGCCTAAAAAATCTTCAAACGATGAATATAATTTACTAAGCATGCATATAATATTGTGTGAAAAAATATAATTATTATGGATATAAATACATTAATTCTTATAAAGTTAAAAAAGACATATTATGTATAATACAATTTAAATTATATTGATGTCAATATAATGTAGTATTGTACATTAAATATAACAATTTGGATTATCTTCATATACACATCTGTCACATAGTTCAAGTTGGTTCACACAATATAAATTAGGATCAATTAAGATACTCTTTCACCCACTTAGACATCTATTTATATACATATACACCTTCACGTTAACTAAGTAAACATAAATATTTAATTGAGACAGTGAGTAACACATTCCGAGTATTTATTCAGTTTTAGACTATGAACAGCCTCAGGTGTACACTGGGACTAATACAGTAGTAATATAAACATGGTATGCATGTTCCACAGAGTCTATGAGATGTTAGTTTTTAATTTTTCGATTTACAGCACCACTAAAATGTTTTTTTATCACTTAATCTCATAATACAATTGAACATGCTAAGTATGTATTTAGTTGTTACACTAATTAACCTGATATCCATTACCTAGAAAATAAACAGGGTTGATATTTATGATGATTTTGAAAATCAACTACATCAATGTATAAAGCATCTGCTTCAGACAAACATATGAGGAACCCTTCAATTTACTCTGATTTCATTGTCAACAAGATTGTCTTACTCTGAATGCAAGAAATAAGGCCAATACACTAAGTTGAATATGAAAAATGCCAGCGGAAACGTGATTCTAGCCACTTTATCCACGATTCTTGCAGTCTCTCTTCTGGACATACACTTCTGTATGTTTTGAAAGGGGTCAATGTTTTTGATTGACTTGGTAAATGTATTTCCCTCCGGTGGGGCCTCCTAGAAAAGTAAATGCTGCTATCATTCATCCATATATCTTGCACCAAGCATTCTAACAATTATTTAACCAAGCTCTCTGTTATTACAAAAGAATATAATCCCTGCACTTAAATCAACAAAATCCGTCCACTCATATATTGAGTATAATAAGAAAAAATACAAGTAGCATAACAAACTATTTACGCTTTTTAATTATTCATAATCAACACTCTTCATTATTGGCAATCAAAATAATATACCTCGTCATCTTTATACGTCTCCTCGATGCTGTCTGTCTTCTTGTACATGGACTGCCTCCTCTTGTCCTTCCGCGAGAGGGCGTTCACGAATGCATACTCAATGAGGGCCCCAAACACAAATAACATGCACATCGACATCCAGATGTCAATAGCCTTGGGGTACGAGATGCGGGGAATGGACACTTTAGAACCTGGCAAGTACACATTGAAAAATCTAGCAGTGGTTTTCAAATTTACTGAGTATATCTAGATATAATGTTGTTAAATAGGCATACAGACTCCTAAATACAAAGTCTTCACATGATCAATATATTAGTAAGTATGCATATGATCAATATATTAGTAAGTATGCATATCTCTGACGAAAATTATGCCAAAATATGTGTATGGTTATATGAAATCCATCTTGTGAACATAAACATGAATAACCATGATGTTAACACCGCGGTCCATAATGAACCCGCTGTAAAAATAACAGCCATTATTTCCACCAACACCACATTGTTTCAACTTATCTTACCTGATTCTGATAAATTACACGCTCCTATTTACTCTAATTCTTGCATTTTCATTTTCAACATGTTTATAGGAAATTGAATGATAAAAACAATGTTCATCCCAACACAAACGTACGAAAATTAAACATGTATTGATAGAGATTACAGTTGTGATAGTTAAACATTGTGATCAAAATGCATTAACTCCGAGATATATACAAAATTTGTATTACAAATCACGAAGTTCTATTAGGATGACATATTTAGATGAACAGCCAATATTGTTTGATTTTCCATACATTATTTTCATTTAAATCAAGGGACGTATCAAATTAAGAAGAGAGATATCAATGAAAAGAAACATCTCAAACACAACGCTAAACCCCCAATTTCACACACATCCCAATTTCACACAGACCCTGATACTTCCAGATAGTCCAGAAGACGGAAGACAATGAGCAAAACAATTTTCAGCCTCTATGGTGCCCTGTGTGCATATTTTGTGGCCACAACTTATGGGATCGTGTCAGATATATATGTAAATGTTTTTGAACTTTCACATGAAATGGATGAAAAAAGCATACTCATTGGAGCATTCGGAAATAACACAAGAACATCTTTATGAACATCGTCAGTAAGGACACTTTTAAGCAGAAAGACCTTACGATGATCACGTTAGCCCTCTAGACGACCCAGAAAAACAACAAGATGCTCCAGATCAACAACACAATGATCCATAATGGAAGCCGATAGGCCGAAAAAATCAAAATCACTTCGGAGAAGTGATAAAAAATGGGTCAGAACCTGGCAGAAGTGTGTCATTTCCTCCAGGAATACAGCATTAATCATGAAGCATCTTGAACAATCGAATTGTTGGAACAGATGCTTTTGTTTCATGGTTTCAGATGGTAGAACTGCAGTGGCAGCATTTACGGTTTAATCTGTAGACCATACATCCCCCACCCCCACCCAAAGTAGCAAATGCGGCCACATCAGATCACCAGCCAGACCACCCCAAAACTGAGGCCAGATCACTCACGATTCCCATCGAAATGACACTAAGTTTTTGTCGTCTTCTAGAGCATCTGGAACTACCTTCGTCTATAAGAGGAATTGTTGTTCCTGTGAACAAGAATGTGCAATTGATGTTGAACAAAAAAACCCAGCGCCAAAAGGTAATAAATGCTATGCTGTAACACTATGTTGTAAAGATGTACATTGAATTAAAGACCCTCAAGTCCACTTTACACCAGAGATACGTTGCAGATCAGTAATATACAGTACGTACTTCGTCGTGGCATTCAGTGTTGCTAGCGAAGGGTACATAGTTAAACGTCTGATTATCAAGATCCAGGGTTAAGATACACGTGAGTGGACGTGTCTTGCAAAATACTGTAACTGGATGACAGATAAAGTTTACACAATTACTACGTTCAGTAATATATACTCAGAGTCATGCAAGTACTACAAATCAGACAGCATGTAATGTTTACTGATTACATGTGTATCTTTAGAGTAAGGTCGATTTTTAAAATGAAATGGACTGAGTTTCTTCTTCGTAGCAACCATTTTAAAAGATTAATACATTGAGATTATAATCAACCATGTAGTAGGACGAGTTTAAAAAATATATGATTTCAACATGTCAAAACGCAAACTTCTACCCGTACTTATTGATCATTGGTCGTAATTTTTCAAAGATTGATGTGACATCATAATAAAAAAGGATTTTAAAACAAAAAATGGTCATTACCTCCTTCATATTGTGAATGGTATTAATGAGAAAATAATGCTTACATTTAGTTTGTTTAAAAAAGTTTAGGTATAATCAAAATTTATTAGAACATTAGATAACTCACGTATCAAAATTGATAAGATGTCGCAGTAAAATAGCTAGTCAATTTCAATGTATCGTATCGCACCAGCACCCTGTACTGACCAGAGAGTTGAGTCGCCATGGTGAGCACGGTGGTCACTCCCAGAGAGATGCGCGCCGGCACTGCGTCCATGTTGATCCAGAATGACACCCAGGAGATGATGACGATGAGGATGGTAGGCACGTACGTCTGCAGCAGGAAGAAGCCGTACTGCCGCCGCAGCATGAAGTGTGCCTTGACGCACGGGAACCGACCTGGGTGTAGGGTAAGTATCGTATGGTATTTAGTGCTTCTCAGTGCGTTACATGATTTATAGATGTATATACATAACTATGGGTATGGTACCATTCTAAAATATCATGTGGTGCTAGCAGCTATAGATTAGTATCTCTGATCCAATAAAACTGTGATATTGTCTAAGGTCCCCACACCAATCAGGGAAGGTGCAGTATATATACGCCTATTTATTATCATTCTGATCATTAAGTCATAAAAAATAAGTAAATACCTTACTATCATTCCCAATTTTGTATTCATGCAGGGCAATCCTTTTAAGTAATAACAAATGCAAACTGTTTTGTATTCTAGACCACCAAAAAGAACAAACGTCTTCGTGTCACACTCAGAAAACGATACATCAAACGACAAATTTGACTCTTCCTCACCTGTCTTGTAGGTGTGCATCTCGCAGTCAATGATCTCGTCTGCGAGCAGGTCAAACTGTGGCAGGCTTATCTCGTGCGTGAACTCAATGGGGTCGTTGTCCTCCCACAGAAGTACCATGTCGGACTGGTCCAGCGTGTCTGTATATCATCAGGAGACATATAACATGTATTGATATTGCCGTATATTGAATTGTTGTATGTGACTCGCTCCAGTTGAAGTGATATTGCATGGGAAAAGTTACGGTACGCGTAGGCTACCAGTCATGCACATTGGCTATCAGGTATAACACTTATACATTTCATACCATCCGTGAGAGTGCCCAGACTCCGTACTGCAGGTAGTATAGTACCAACTAAAGCTTACTTGTTAGTGATTTATTTATGTGACATATTTCCCAGCTATAGTCAGAGCTATAGTCTACATGCTGGTTCATACGGCAGCTGCACAGTAAAGAAAATGTGCATTAAAACACTCTGAGCCAGTGATGTAAAAACTTTACATCATTACATCATGGACGAACAAGAATCAATGGTGCAATTCTAGTTGTTGTATGTACAAAATAAAGGAATCCTTACAGCTTTCCACCTGAATGTCACATGTTTGGCTATCCATCGGAAATGCTGTGAGGTCCATGGGGCATGCCAACGTCAAAGTCAGTCTAAAACATAAGTAAATAGTAATTTCTTAAGTGGTACATAATGTATTCAATCCTGTAACATTTTAACATGTGCATCGCATCATCAAGTCAAAAATACCCAATGGTGATTCTCCGTCAATTATTATTCTGCGATTCTGACTCCACATTTCTAACACAGTTCTGATTTTGGCATTCATCTGCATTCCATAGCTTGTGGTGGCATTTGCCAATACTAATGATGCAAGTAAGCAATTATGACATAAATCATGGAAGTAGAGGATGGTGCAATACAGATGTATTTGGTTAATGGCTAGTCTCCACTCAAGCTGGATCAAGCTGGAACAGGCATAAAGATGGGTTTGTCCACCATTTCACTGTGGACTTCTCATGCCGTCTCGTCTACAGAGTTCTGAAAAACTAACGTTTATGACAAGTAGGCATTGCCTTTCATGATGATTTTCATCAAAACATCATCCAATTACTTAAAGTACAGATAATCTTTAGGTAATCATAGAATCTATTCCAACTAAATGTCATGTAACATTGACCCCTCTCACAATTACCAAGGCACCTGGTGCATTTGTAATCAGTGACGTAGCGCTGACTCACCCACCTCATGCTGTAGACCACGGTGCCGTTGGGGTAGATCCTCATCAGCTTGTTGGGTACGGTGACTGTGTGGAAGGACGCTTTCTTCTCCGTGGGGAAGAACAGGTCTGGCGTCCACATTTTGGGGATGAGGCGCTCGTTGATGACGATGGGACGAGTGGTGTTGGAGTACTGCAGACGGTGATCCACCCACTTCTCGCGCAGGTACACGTCCATGCTGTAGTCCTGGTAGGTATGGACAGCACAGGTACGTTGTGCTTAGAACTAGTGGAATGTAGCCTACTTAATAAGCTGTGTCTATTTTTTTCTTATCCGACATTACTCTAATGGCGAGAAAAATGTATACAAACTCGAGAACAATACAATGAGACTAGTTGATAGCTGTATATAATTACATTCTTCAAAAAAAGTTGAATTATACACTGTTACATGGATTCGTAGTGATCACACTTATAACACGTACATATTTAGCTCTACTATTCATACCCAGCTCAAAATCATCATTAAAACGGTTTGCATCTGCACGTACCATGTCCACCTCGCTGATGGAGCCGAAGCTGACCACGTAGATGCTGACGTAGACCGCCACCGGCCCACCTGCCAAACACGCAGACGACGCGTGACACAGAGTTCAGTTCAAATGGCATGGTGATGTATAAGAATAGCGTGCATTTTATAGAATAGGATTTTATATAGTAGATATGCCCTAGGAACAGCGGTGAAATGATTTTAAAGAAAATAAAAATTAAAGCTATACAGAGAGAAAGTTTTCTCGACATAAAGCTAGATGTCACTCCCAATTTGAAGAGGGTTTAGATTAAGAGCTAAAACACAACATAAAACTCGAACCAAAAAACAAACACACAAGTATAGACAGAAAATATAGATGAATTGCCGTCAAATGTTTTATCCAGATTCACAGCAACAGGCCATGCTTCTAGTCGTCTGTCAAATTAGACATACAATTCTGGAAAAAAAAATCAGATAGGTAAGAAAACCATTGCTCGGTGTGTTTTTTGCTAATGTAGACCTACATGATAATGTACCAATGATATAGATTATGTTATTGAGTAATATAATGAAATATAACAATATAGTATATAAGTATTCAGTTCAAACACATAGAATGCTTTATATTATAACATGATTGATACGTGGTAAGGGTGCATGATAATGTTATCATGGATATTTTGGTAAGAAAGGAGGCCTTAATGCCGTGTAATCACGTCAAAACACGCACATTCCGCAACCCAACCAGTGTGTCAATGCGTCAAAATGGGCCCTAGCATCGTCACATAGATGATTGTATTTATAATATATTTACTACACGTAGTGATAGTGGTTGTATGGTATATATACTATATACACCCCCATTTCCGTCTCCCCGTTTCCCATAGTATTATCCCCATAGTATTTCCCATAGTATTATCACGATGCTGGGGCCCATGGACTGGAATGCCACTTTCGCCTGGTTTTGTACGCACTAGTAAGACACCTGGGAAATAAGGAAGCGTGCATATACATTATTCATACAGGCGTTTGTGCGTGTGACTCCTTCAATTCTTCCTCGAACCCAAGGCTTATTTGTCAGTTCACTTGCCGATTTGTGAAATATATGTCTTTCAAAATAGTAGTGGTAAAAGTTTTCTGCCCTGGGGCTTTACTGCAGGACTTACGTGTTTTAAAGTCATGCCGGATGGGGGAAACAGACTTTTCAAAACCCTACTCTCGAGTTGAATATATCAATTGTGATGGCTGAGTAAAAAGAAAAGATATTACTAGTAGAATTGGAACCGTCGCTATATTACAAATGATTGTTTTTGGCATTGATATATAGTGTTTTTAAATAGAGTATTAGAATGCCAGGAATGGTAAGCATATGGGATGACGATAATTTTAGTGTTTAGTGTTTAGGCATTTTAAAAAATATTACAGCCATGAATACTTCACACGTCTCCGTAATATCACGTGACTTGCCAAATAAAAACAGGATAAATAAGCAGCGTGGTAAGTAGAAGAAATTTGTAAAAACAGAAAGTAGCTACACGTAGATAATATAAACTACATCAAATGGATTTGGGGAGTGAGCAAAACAGGTGTTTGAGGTAAAACGTGAAAACAAATTTGCAAACTAAAACAAGAATTAGTAGAAAAAGAAGAACATGTAGGTACAACTGGGCTGTAAAACATCTAAAATCAAAGGATGAGCGGCGCCTACCGTCGACGTTGGGTCGCACCCGGAAGTCCATGTGCTCGGTGAGGTCGTCGATGAGCGCCGTGTACTGCTCGTGGCTCAGCTTGTCGTCTGCTGCGGCACTGTGATAGTCATATATCATGTCCTGATGAGAATATAATGACCACCGGATAATTAATAACGTATTGTACATGGGTAAACGAGTTGTATTTTGTTTAAGTGGGGAAAGGTTAACGCTTGTAGTTGTTATCCCTCTAACGACACTCCGTGAATGCGTGTATATTATCCGAAACAAAGTCATAAATAAATAAAATAAAATAAATATAGATGAAATGTTGGTCCTTTTTACAGATCCATTGGTTTATGTGTTAAAAATATATTCGGATTTCGGGGTACAATTGAAATATCTTCAAAAGCTATCGACTTTGTTTACATAACATGGTTTTGTTATCACGGACAACCAACAATACCAAAAATGTTCGCAATTTAAACTGAATCCAAATATTTAGATACTAATTTAAGTTTACATCTGAAGGGCATGCAGGTGACTGCTTTGAAAACCCAATGTAAGAGAAGATCTATGAGCTGTGAGCATCGCACGCATTGGGAGGCCCAGGGGTCCAGAAGATGATCACCAGTCAAACATATACATGAACGGTAGTGGCATAACTCTATATCTAATCAATGAAATAAGTGTAGACTATTTATTGATGTCTAATACCGTTCATAATCCTAGTCAAGATAAAGTGATTCGTCGAGGCGTTTTTCTACATTTTCTCACTCCTACAAGAGTTAGGGTAATGAACCGCTAGAAGGCAGACACATATTGCCACGACATTACGTGATTCTGTGTCAGATGTATTATTAAGAAATATTTAGGAACAAAAGGTTGCAGTGACATGACAGCTTTACATCTCATTGACATAGCTGCTGTCAGCCAACTCGGCAATTTATGACCGACTAACGTGCTTAGAAGATGAACTACTGACGATCCAATGAGTTTATTGCATCTGTTGGTGTATACATCCACGGACAGACGATACATTATGGGGTTGCAGAATGTTTTTTTTCTAACTATGGCTTATAATTATGCTGACGCTTATGTCCCGAATACTAGGTTAGTGGGACTTTCAACAAACGAGAGATGGACCCACCTATAGGTTAAACTGGGGTAAGCATCTGCTGCGTTGTTAAATATTTTCAACTTTTTTCGACTCAATCACCTAGTCGCTGCTAGGGAATAAGTGGATTGCATTACCGCTGTAAACAAATCCAGGAATGGCATTATGCTTGGGCGTCTAGAATCCCTAACTTAAACTAATTCTAAACAGACAAAGGGCTTGCAAATGCTATTATCATAGACCTATTCCTGTGTATAAATGACATGACATGCTAAATAAATGACATGACATGCAGAAATGATGGCGTATTCATGACATGTGCAAAGGGAGCTCAAATAGATGGGGACTGTTACTAGTTTGGTAAACGACATGACATGATCCAACGGGACAGATACGTCAGAGGGATCAGTAGCGTGGGGACGTGACGTTAATGTAATACGTAACCTGCACACAGCCGATGCACACAATTATATCACACAAACCACAAGTCCGATTGGGGGATTTTGATCTGTTAGCCAAACCAATCGACCGACTAAACAATTTTACTCCATATATCAGGTCGAAATGTCCATAAATTGCATCAGTTTCTGATCTCGGTCTAAATGGGAGTTTTATAAAGACAAAACACAGCTAGGATATAAGAATTTATTATAAAGCATATCTATTTAATCACATACGAGGTAAACTACGTAAATGAAAATGTAGGCAACATGATACAAGCAAAAACATACAAATTGCAGTCTACTCGAGCTAATAAACTGAATAAGAATACAAATATGCATTAAATAGGATCTTGGATAAACATAGTATTACACATTAAGTACAAAATTTATGAAGATGGGGGAAATGCACTATACATAACTTATGTACTTGGTGTTTTGAATATAAACGTAACTTCGTAATAGATACAAAATAGTCATGCAATTGACCGACCACTATTGTTTATGGAATCTTACATCGGGATGAACAGTTGAAAATATAAATTGTCTTTTAAGACAATAATAAAACATTGAAGTTGAGAGCTGACAAAGCTCAAATGTACGCATAACAAAGACGACACATAGATAGTTTACAAAATGCCCTTAATATTCTGGTATACACTTAATCTACTCAGTACTCAGGCAAATATATATTTGCTAGTTCATAATCTCTGTGTTCAGTAAGTGGGCCATTGAAACCCAGACCTCTGGGGTTTCATGTGATATTTAGTGCACGCATAACTCAAGTGAGTTTGACACATAAAAACACTAAGCTAAAGAATGATATTGCTTCTATTTAATGTCTACAGTGTATAACCACATATTTTCAGGGAGCCCCGATTGATCACTCAATATCTTTACATGTTTTAATGTATTGGCATTTCTATTCAATCGACATTAGTCTTGAATTGCGGTAAGTCATTCTACTTGCGTCCCTAAATAAACACTGTATAAAAAACGGCAGGGCCTAGATTCCCCAGACCGGATCAAACGATGCACATGTAGCACAGCATCACCCGTTCAAACAGCCATTCGCTGCAACACCATGGCAGCTGCTCTCTGGACGGGTTTATCTTTGCACATCATTACATTCTCAGTGGTTACCAAGTGCAACCTACTTGAGAGACCATCCCCGAAATTTAGCCCTATAACTATTCTATGGCACACAGCACAGGCACAGTGATATCCAACCTCCAAATCGAGGCTCCTAGGAAAGCAATCCGTCCGTCTCGCTGAAAGAGGACGTTATGATTCCCTGTTGGAGGTTGAGTGATATCCAGTCCATGTTCATATTAACCTGTCGACAAATATCTTTGTGTCAAAAGCAAAATCAATACTTTGTTTTTCTTGTAAGATCGTACGTTTGACGTTTGAAATCGTCGCCGAACATTTCGGCAGTGGGCCTAGAATTGGTTGGATTTTGAGGTCAACTTCCGCGAATATCAGGGTCGTTGAATCACAATGACGATGACCCAGATACTACACGACAGGTCTCATTGATCGAAGCAGTTGCTGCTCAAAAGTAGTCGGACTTGTGGGATTGCTTTTTAATAGCTTTCGCCGGGCTACAGATCTCGGAGGTAAGATATTCCACTCCCAACATGGGGCAACATTACATCGCCATCCTCGTAATTTAAATGTAGGTCCTACTAAATGATGGTCATCATGGCGGTAAAATACTGACTGATTGGCACGTTACAGTGATTCTCAAATTGGAACACTAATTTAATGTCATGTAACATCAATCTCGAACTGCCCTGAGTGTCATAATTTATTTGGTTCGAGATTTTCATAAAATAATCTTAAAAAAAATAATCCATTAAACCAAGAACCAAATTAACACAAGATATGAATACACTATATCATTGGTGTTTCGTTTCTTCTTACTGAGACACCTAACATGCAGTCCACTTCCAATGTTTTACACGCAAAATTCAAACAGGAATTAACCGTATTGATAATCGAGTATATATAGAGAGCACAGAATTTACGCCAATGTGGTTACCTACGCGTGTTGAGGTGTCAACTTGTCATGGGCGGTGCAGGTAACATTTATGCATATTCCTCAATAACGTTGTTAACGTCAGTATTTCATGGGTACTACACATCCACCCAATGATGACAGTAAGGCCTAGAGTTAGATATATGGAGCACCCACAGATAAGAGGAAGGCCAACATGGAAATTCATATACAGGGAATAATACAAAGTAGTTAGAGGATGTGACAGACTATATATTAGACAATGGAAACACCTTATAATTAGAAAATTGGTGCGTGCTCACGACGATTCAGTTATAATATTAGCAATTGCAGAAGGCAATGTAAATGGTGTGCACGATAGGGCACTACACACACGTAAATTCCCTGCTCAATAGAATCAATTTTCCACAACATCACAATCTTAATGAACTATGACGTCTATCATATAACTAACCCTATATTTTTTGCAATAATGATTGATGTGGTGCCATAGCTTATAGGTGCATACAGTCTATAATTAGAAAAAGCACTTTGGGTCACCCTTGGTAAAAATGATGTTGTCTGAGCACGCACATTTCACGGTTTACAAATGTGCCAATTTTGTGATTTTTGACTTACTCTATACGCTGTAGGTAAATCAACAAAACCTGGTCTAAGAGCAATTTTCTTAAAATTGATAAAAGCTACTATGTAATAGTTTTTGTTTTGGCTGGAAATGTTGCATACGTAGACATTCCGTGAGCAAAATGCATTTCACTTATAATGAAAATGCTAACTTACTTATGATAATCGCAAAGAGAGGAAAGAAAAGAGAAACTAAACAGATGAGGATGAAACGATTTAGATAGCAGTCACAGAAAGCACTATAAGGCTATTAACATATGAATATTATTAAGTGTAAGAATCTGTGAATAGCACATATATTCACTTATCTCTAACTGCTCGACATGCCCATACACATGCATCTCAACAATCAACAAACATTACGCACACCATGAAAGATGGCATAATTGCAGCTCCATAAGGTATTCCCATCAATTATTCAAACACAAAGAACGTTAAGATTAATTACATTCAAATGAGATCGGTTGTTGCAACTGTATGTTTGTACATGGCGTACGCCAACTAAAGTAGATTAGATTCAGTTCCAGGCTTTATGTATTCTGTACGCGTAGAATGAGTGAAGTCAAATTGACTTCATAATGGCTGGTAGGACCAAACTTGTGTATTCATCGTATATTATAACGAAAAAAAAATGCAATGCCACTACCCCTAACAGGCTCTAATTCGAAAGTATGGGCAATTATTGTCTGGGTGATAATGAGTTCTCGCTGAGCAAACAGATCGATAGTTGCAATCTTTTTCTGAATGATTCTTTTGAGCCTACTTTATATGCTTCCCCATTAGGTGAAAACACCCGAAATAAGTAGAACCAGTTCTTGTAGAAGCTGCTGCCGGCTGGTGAGATGTGATCGGGTAGGCTTGATATTGATAAAACATGTCCTATGGCATTATCCTTTTTAATTATTCCGGTAGCCATAACATGACGAATATTTGAGTGATGGATAACAGATATATGTTTGGACGCCAAATTTAACAAAACTGTGCAACTAGGCTGCTATTGTGATGCATCAATATAATCCACAGTGAGCCAAGTTAGTACTTTATTGCATGACAATATCTAACAAAATGTCCTACTTAAAATATAAACTGAATATGCTGTTTAGGATATTAGAGAACACTGGCAGATCTAGGTCTTTGGAAAAAGGGAGGTGCCCTTAAGAAAATCAACTACTTTTTGGGAAAAGGAGGGGGTAACGAAGACAAGCGCCCCATTCTGGATCTGCTTGTGGAGTATATAATTTGAGTCACATAATTATGGTTCTGCCTACTTGCACATTTGCTCAAAGCTACATGACATTTATGACAATAGAAAACAATAAACACAAACTGCAAACATTAAACTATTGCTTGATGTGACCACTTTCCAGACAATTGCATCATTTGTAATTAAATTTGAACCACCCGTACAACGAAATGACCGCAATACATGTTAACTACATGTTAAGTAGATACAAAAACGATAAAAAGTCCCTTGAATCAGCAATAGTAACAGGTGGCGCATCATTTCGATGTTAGTTCTGAAATCGTCGCCGAACATTTCGGCAGTGGCCTGTAATTGGTTGGATTTTTGAGGTCAACTTCCGCGGAATATCAGGGTCGTTGAATCACAATGATGATGACACAGATACTACGACAGGTCTCATTGATCGAAGCAGTTGCTGCTCAAAAAAGTAGTCGGACTTGTGGGATTGCTTTTTAATAGCTTTTAGCCGGGCTACAGATCTCAGAGGTAAGATATTCCACTCCCAACGTGGGGGCAACATTACATCGCCATCCTCGTAACTTAAATGTAGGTCCTACTAAATGATGGTCATCATGGCGGTAAAATACTGACTGATTGGCACGTTACAGTGATTCTCAAATTGGAACACTAATTTAATGTCATGTAACATCAATCTGAGTGTCATGATTTATTTGGTTCGAGATTTTCATAAAATAATCTTAGATCCATTAAACCAAGAACTAATTTAACACAAGATATGAATACACTATATCATTGTGTTTCGTTTTTCTTACTGAGACACCTAACATGCAGTCCACTTTTCAATGTTTTTACGCAAAATTCAAACAGGAATTAACCGTATTGATAATCGAGTATATATAGAGAGCACAGAATTTACGCCAATGTGGTTACCTACGCGTGTTGAGGTAAATAACTTGTCATGGGCGGTGCAGGTAACATTTATGCATATTCCTCAATAACGTTGTTAACGTCAGTATTTCGTGATTTACTACACATCCACCCAATGATGACAGTAAGGCCTAGGTTAGATATATGTATGGGGCACAGATACAGATAAGAGGAAGGCCAACATGGAAATTCATATACAGCGAATACTATAAAGTAGTTAGATGATGTGACAGACTATTAGACAATGGAAACACCTATAATTAGAAAACTGGTGCGTGCTCGTCGACGATTCAGTTATAATATTAGCAATTGCAGAAGGGCAATGTAAGTGGTGTGCACGATAGGGCACTACACACCACGTAAATTCCGTGCTCAATAGAATCAATTTTTCCACAACATCACAATCTTAATGAACTATGGCGTCTATCATATAACTAACTTCTATATTTTTGGTAATAATGATTGATGTGATGCCATAGCTTATACGTGCATACAGTCTATAATTAGAAAAAGCACTTTGGAGTCACCCTTGGAAAAAATGATGTTGTCTGAGCACGCACATTTCACGGTTTACAAATGTGCCAATTGTGTGATTTTTGACTTACTCTATACCCTGTAGGTAAATCAACAAAACCTGGTCTAAGAGCAATTTTCTTAACATTGATATAAACTAATATGTAATAAGTTTTTGTTTTGGCTGAAATGTTGCATACGTAGACATTCCGTGAGCAAAATGCATTTCACTTATAATGAAATGCTAACTTACTTATGATAATCGCAAAGAGAGGAAAGAAAAAGCAGAAAAACTAAACAGATGAGGATGAACGATTTAGATAGCAGTCACAGAAAGCACTATAAGGCTATTAACCTATGAATATTATTAAGTGTAAGAATCTTGAATAGCATATATCCACTTATCTTCTAACTGCTCGACATGCCCATACACATGCATCTCAACAATCAACAAACATTACGCACACCATGAAAAGCATTTATTACAATTGCAGCTCCATAAGGTATTCCCATCAATTATTCAAACACAAAGAACGTTAAGATTAATTACATTCAAATGAGATCGGTTGTTACCTTTGTATGTTTGTACATGGCGTACGCCAACTAAGAGCAGTGTCCCACTGGGCTTTGCTTATGGAAAGCAGATGGTTAGCGTACAAAATGTCCCTAAAAGGTCTCTTCCGCACATTCACGCTACCGTTCGCAATCCACACGTTAATCATAAGTTATTTGTAAGTTTTATGTCCGCTATGCGTCTGCTAAAAAAAAATATTTCTAGGAAGATTATTGATTATTCAGAAATACGCCGTTGGTATTTGAGCTGCACAAATACCAACGGCGTACAAAAAAATCGATGGATTATTGGATTATGCACGCTAACTGCACGCCAAACACGCCGCCGATGCGCAAACTATCCGTTTTTCATACGCGGCGTATTGGGAGCAGATAAAGAGCAAACAAGAGCAGATGGAAAGCAGACAAATGTTTTGGCGTACAGTTAGCGTACATTTAAAGTATAAAAGCGCATGAAAAACGTCTGATCTGCCTACAAAAAATATGAATTGCTTATGAAATGCTTATGAGATTTACAGGTGGCATACGGCGAGGGTATATAAACGCACCTGTAGTTCCATTCTCTTGTCAGTCTGCGGTGCCGCCTAAGAGGCACCATCAATACAAGTGGTCAATGAAGAATAAAACAAGAAAAGCGTATGTCGGCGCTAAATACCGTCTGCTATAGTATGGTGCTCGAATAAGCGTCAGCCCCAGCAGGTGCTTTTTGTCAGTTGAACATCCGCCGAAGTGTAAGCTGAGCGTCTGCTTTTATCCGCTTTTATCCGTTTTCTAACGCTTTCTGTCTGCTGTTTGTCTGCTTTTGAACGCTTTTTTACACGCAGCGATGAGTGCAAAAGGTCAGATTATTTGATCAGATGAAAGCATACAGGTCCAAATGCCTGAATTCTCCTAGAACAAGTAAGCTAAGCGTATGCTTTTTCTGAATGGGACACGGCCTTAAAGTAGATTAGATTCAGTTCAGGCTTCTTTATGTATTCTGTACGCCAGAGAATGAGGAAGTCAAATTGACTTTCATAATGGCTGGTAGGACCAAACTTGTGTATTCATCGTATATTATGACGAAAAAAAAATAAATGCAATGCCACTACCCCCTAACAGG
Organism: Streblospio benedicti; assembly: GCA_019095985.1. NCBI lineage: Eukaryota > Metazoa > Annelida > Polychaeta > Spionida > Spionidae > Streblospio > Streblospio benedicti. The sequence goes on along the minus strand of CM032664.1, from coordinate 9,029,090 downwards.
CTCTAATTCGAAAGTATGGGCAATTATTGTCTGGGTGAGTCATGCCTATATTCCATCTGATATGCTAGATACTATAATAGTGCGACTCCCAAAAGACAAAAAAGGGTGATATAACAGACAGAGATAATTATCGACCCATTGCACTCACAACAATCATGTCAAAGGTTTTTGGAAGGAACCATTTTAATTGTATATGATGAATTACTATGGACTTCACCGAATTTATTCGGCTTTAAAAAGGGCCTCTCTACTGATATGAGCATTTTCGTCCTTAAACAAATTATTGACCACTATAGGAGTTTATCTAGTCAATTTACCTGGCTTTTTAGATGCTTCCAAAGCATTTGATAAACTCAACCATTGGTGCTTATTCAGGAAGCTTTTTAGATCGTGGTATACCTGTAATAATTGTAAGACTGTTTTCACATTTGGTACATCACAGCTTTACTATGTTCGATGGATTTCACGTATCAAATGGTGTAAGACAAGGAAGTTTAATCTCCAATTTTCTTCAATATATATGTGAATGATTTAAGCAACTGCAACTTGAATGGTGTAAACTATAATCATCTACTGTACGCAGATGATACCATACTTTAGCACCATCTCCTAGTGCCCTTCAAAAAACTTATAACAATATGTGAACGCTTTGCATCCAACAATGAAATTATATATAATCCTAATAAGTCTAGAATAATGTGTATTCAGCCGAACAAGGACAAGGTCAAAGTCCCTGTCTTTACTATAAATGGAAAAAATGTAATGATTGTTGAACAATTTAAGTACCTAGGTTTTTGCATATCCAGTGACATGAAAGATGACTGTGATATTAATCGACAAATACGTAGTTTTTACAGCAGGGGGGCAATATTGTCATAAAATGTTTTAGACACTGTAGTGATGAGGTAAAAAGTTTACTTTTTAAGACCTATTGTTCTAATATGTATTGTTCCCATCTATGGAGTAAGTACAGTATTTATTCATTTAGAAAACTTAAGACATCTTTTAACAGAATTTTTAGAATGTTGTTTAATTTAGATAGAAGAGCCTCTATATCACATAATATGTTGTTAAACAATATTAGAGCTTTTGATGTAAATATTAGGAAGTACATTTTAAATTTTAAAAATAGACTTGAAAATTGTAATAACGTTTTAATTCAGACTCTACTTGACTGCTGGCAGTACCCTAACTCATTATTATTCCTAGAGTGGAAAAACAACTGTACATTCTGTGATATGTTTGTGATTTTATGCATAGTTTTATTTATGTATGTATATATGTATATTTTATATTTTATGTCTTTTTCTATGGAATTTTAATCCGAAATAAATGTTTCTATTTCTATTTCTATTTCTATTTCTATAATGAGTTCTCGCTGAGCAAACAGATCGATAGTTGCAATCTTTTTCTGAATGATTCTTTTGAGCCTACTTTATATGCTTCCCCATTAGGTGAAAACACCCGAAATAAGTAGAACCAGTTCTTGTAGAAGCTGCTGCCGGCTGGTGAGATGTGATCGGGTAGGCTTGATATTGATAAAACATGTCCTATGGCATTATCCTTTTTAATTATTCCGGTAGCCATAACATGACGAATATTTGAGTGATGGATAACAGATATATGTTTGGACGCCAAATTTAACAAAACTGTGCAACTAGGCTGCTATTGTGATGCATCAATATAATCCACAGTGAGCCAAGTTAGTACTTTATTGCATGACAATATCTAACAAAATGTCCTACTTAAAATATAAACTGAATATGTATATTGTTTAGGATATTAGAGAACACTGGCAGATCTAGGTCTTTGGAAAAAAGGGAGGTGCCCTTAAGAAAATCAACTACTTTTGTGAAAAAGGAGGGGGTAACGAAGACAAGCGCCCCATTCTGGATCTGCTTGTGGAGTATATAATTTGAGTCACATAATTATGGTTCTGCCTACTTGCACATTTGCTCAAAGCTACATGACATTTATGACAATAGAAAACAATAAACACAAACTGCAAACATTAAACTATTGCTTGATGTGACCACTTTCCAGACAATTGCATCATTTGTAATTAAATTTGAACCACCCGGTACAACGAAATGACCACAATACATGTTAACTACATGTTAAGTAGATGCAAAAAACGATAAAAAGTCCCTTGAATCAGCTGCTAGTAACAGGTGGCGCATCAATCGATGTTAGTTATTGAGCTGAAATTATTTTATCGCCTGTGCTACTATAATGCTGATCAGAATTGTCCTTGAATCGGTCATAGAAAAAAAATAGCAGGAGAGGTACATCAATACATCATTTGTTGGACAAGAGGAAAGAGGCGTTGAGTAGGACAAGAAGAAAAGTATTAACCTGTCTGACTTTGCATACTCATTTTCAAATTTTCAATATCATTGTGTATGTTTAATCTAGCTATCTGTCATTTTTATGAATTGCCATTACCTGCATGTGTTTGTCGATACCAAAGAATGTCAAATTCGTTATTGAGATGCAGCAGTTGGCATTACCATCACGTGAACGGTGTGCGTAAGAGCAGAACTATGTTCAGCTATCTCCATCAAATCAAACCATTGGTGCAGACAAACAGTATATTAACTAAGGGGATTTAAAAAGTATGGCCCAGGGTTTTATCTATCACCAAGTGTGCCGAATGGAAGCATGACATGGTATGGCATGGCATGGTGTACTACATGTACATACACATATAAGCACATGTACAGAATATTGACTCGCCAGTAGCAACACGCGTTTAACTGAGCGCAGACCATGTTTTATTCAAATCACAGTGCGGCGTCTCACACATGCAATAAAACAAGACTATGTCCTGTGCCTACTTGAGCTGCTTGACCTCCTCCACGGTGACGTCCTGCAGGGCGCGGGCCACGTGTAGAGGGCTCACCACCACCAGCACCAACAGTGCCGCGAGGGACGCCATCATCCACTCTCGGCAACGCGGTGTGTGGGTAGCAGGGTTGGATTAGGTCGTGGAATCCTGTGTCATTTATGACACGCGTATTCGTTTATGCTGAAAAAAAAACATGTTGCATCTTTCACGCTAAATGTGTAGGTACAAGTGTAGGTACATTGCGGTGTACATTAATTTCCATTGCTGTATCAGAAACATTATATCGATGATGACAAGCCAATTGATCATTCTCTGCTGGAGACCATATTGTAAAGTTGCATATGCAAAGCCAGAATGAGAAAGTTCTATCCTGGCTGAGCGAGGGGGATTCAGGGGGGGGGGGCAGACGGCCTTGTGGATATGTAAATGGTGGGGACACCAAATGTTGCACATAAAAATAGCAGTCATATAGAAGACATGGGATTTTACTTCTCTTGTTTGCTCCGCTATGATGGCTCTCCTGATATAATTGCGAGGTTATTAGAATATAACAACAATTTAGCTTTGTTTCAAATATACACATACTAAAAGTAGAAGCGTCGGCTTCTCAGCTGGAGATGCTTATGTATGTGACGGCGAAGACTCAAGAGATATGGGAAAAAAGGTTATCTTACACACCATGCTTCATATTTCAATATTTCATACATTGGGTTTTACGGCTTTTATATATAGAATTTTAAGACAGTTTGCTGTGAAATCTGTCATGTGTAGTATGCTGTCTTAATATTATAATCCATTATGTTTTTAACAGTCAATACAACAGATTCACTCAGTTATTTACACGTATAACACACATCACATCATGATAACGCAGCTTTCATACACATGCATATCATGATCCTACACAAGTATGCATTGAAGAGATTTTATTATTAGTAAGACGGTATCCTATCAATGTATCATGAAATATTGCTCGTAATTAAAAGACTCACATGCCTAATAGTAGTCACTACAATAGTGCCTTTGATCAGTGCACCAAAACCGCAACAATAATGAAACCACCGCACGAGTACTCAAATGTGAGATGGTATTCCAGGACCATTCCAGCTTTGTCAGCTGGTCATGGGATAATATTAATAATCCAGAAGTCTGAGACTGGGATCCTATATTTTTGAATCACGTGCTCCACGTGTATGTAGCTTGTTTACTGATCAAGCTGATGGCGGACAAACCAAAAGACTCGTCTGCTCACTCACGGACTTAGTCTACACGAACATCGACATACCGCGCTCGGACACTGAGTGTTACGTAACCATGCTCATTATGAAAAGTAATATTGTTTATCACACTGTTTTGTTTTATGGGCCTGGATGGTCATTGAAGTCTGTAGAGGATGTGAAGTCCCCAAGAAATAGTTTTGCCAACAAAATATCACCCCATTTTTTCCACCTAGCTCATAAGGGGGGGCGACCATCATTGATCGTACAGTGTGTGTGTGTGGGGGGGGGGGGCTCAATTTTTACTTGGTCACAGAAGGGCGAGCTCTCAATTTCAATTCAATCATGTGTTGTGTAATTTTAAAAATACTACACATTATTTCATGGCGCTTGTTGTTGTAGCAAGACTGTCATGCCATTGCTAGTGCTCGATTGCGAGATATGGTCTTCTAGACAACTCATACATCACTTCTTCCATGGATCATGAGACGTACTACAAGACGTCAAATGACATATTAGCACTCCAGGAATCAGCATAGGTTCTGGTCTTCGTGCCAAGTGAGAAAATGTTAATATTGAGATAATGTGATCACCTACATGTTAGAACAGACACATATTAACTAAAACGAACTGCCGGTATATGTATAACTCATAAGTCAATGACATCATCTGGCTCTGGGCAGGAAGATTGTACGGATAGATCGTCTAAAACCTGCACCCAAAACGAAGTTGTTACTGATTTGAAGTTTCCATCTAATTTGATGAGTCGGCTGATGAAAATGTCACGTTCCCTGGCTTCTGCACCGCAGCGTCAGTTGCTATGTAAGTCAAGTCGAGCTAAAATACCGCCAGTGAAACATATTTCTACTAGCCTATGTATAAATTGTAAATATGTATCAACAACATTCAAATGCGATTGGTTGTTGCAACACTATGTTTGTACATAGCCTACGCTAATACTAAACTAGATTACATTCAGTGGCAGGCTTTACGCGTTCTGTACGGGAGAATGAGTGGAGTCAAAATGATGTCATCATGTCTGGTAGACCCAAACTTGCATATCCTCCTTCATATTATAAAGACAAAAACTAAATGCAATGCCACGTAGCCTATCAAACGACCTATTCAAAAGCACGGACAATATTCGTATGGGTTATAATGAGCTCCCGCTGAGCAAGCAGATCGATAGTTGCAATCTTTTTCTGAATGATTCTTTTAAGCCTACTTTTTTAAAGCTTCTCCATTAGATGAAACCATCAGAAATAAGCAGAACCAGTTCTTGTAGAAATTGCTGTCGGCTGATGGGGTGTGATCACCTGTGTTCAGGATATATGAATACCCGTGATCGGGGTAGCGGGGATGTGTTCGAGGGAAGCGGAGATTTAGTACCTTTGAGTGTAATATTTCCTTCTAATAAGAGTATATATGCACTTTCAGTGAAACCTCGTAAGAGTATTCATTGGAGGATTGCTCTCGACAGACAAACTGTCCCCATCCCCTTTACAAAAGGCTGATGAGTAGGACCTGTATGTGAGTAGTTGACATGTATCGAAAGGTGTATTTTCCATGATTTCGTGAACGCAAGCGTTTAAAAACACCATACAATTATCATAAAATAATGAGCACCCATCAAGGGATTCCAGAGCAATCATCGCGGTGATGAAAACCCTATTTGACAACAACCCAATTTCTTAGGTCTTTGTTCGGAGCAGGAACTCATTAATTGACGTGATATGGGACCGCTCTGCCAACACTAATGTAAGTAGTTTCCTTCATAATGTATGGGATTCTCAAGGACGACACTATGCTCTCGGCCATTATATCACGCAGAATTACATAATGCCATGCAATTGGCATTACAAGTCCAGCCCGAAAGTATTATATGCATTGCATAATTAAACCCGCTTTACACTCTAGCGAATTCCACCTACGTAGCTACGTGCATTGGCGAACTGGCAAATTCGTCAGGAAATTTTGAACATGTTCAATAATTTTGAACGAACATTCAGTTTGGTTAAAGTTTGCTTCAAATAGTTATGCTGCGTCTACTGATCGCAGAACATTCGCACATATAAGTAACACTTCGTTTGCTTCAGTAACTTGTCGTACCATGCATTTTTACTACGCTCAATGCCGCCACAATACGCCCAAGTTGATGACGTGACATAATACGTGCAGATGCGTTGCACGGGTTCGCTCATGATCGTTCAAGTGTAAAGCGGGTTTAAGGCACGATTCGGGATGTGTAATTCACGTTAAAGAGAACACGTAAATATACAATGCTATGTCATAAAGCAAGTACTTGGGGCTCACAAATAACTAGGATTTCACCTATCACCATTGATATGTACATTACAGTCATAATATTGCAATCAATTGATTGGCGATAACGTACTCAGGAGCATTAACACGTGCACATTATGTACTTTAATATGCAAATCACAAAATGGGTATAACGCATAGGCTGTGAATATATTTCTCGAAAATTAATTCCAATGACATATTTAATAGTGTCTGATGAATATATTGAATTATGTGACAAACGCAAACTGGCTTTTTTTCTTTTTCTTTTTCTTTTTTTTTTTTTTTTTTTGTAATAACAAGACCTAGCTTGCTAGTATATTGCTTCATGTCCTTGAATGAATACCAGATTACACATCATTCTGAGAGAGAACAACCCAAATGCACTCATGCATTTTTATGGGGCCTGAGTTGAGGATACTTGCCCACCCTAGCTTGGTTTCATGAGTAGTATTACTCTTGACGCTGAGTTAGTGACCATCTAGTTACTTTTCAGACCACTCCAAGCATATTACGATCCATTGTGTAAGATACTGTGAGTTTATTGGATGATATTGCCTATTTATAACCTGAGGGTTGCACAATGAGGTCACTTATACTCATAATCTTGTACGATCTACAAATGTATACCAATTCCCCAATAAATATGGTTTGGCCATCACTAATATGTTCTTCCACAATTCCGTCCTTAGTGTACGTATTGGTTTCACGCAGAACATTACGACATTACCGTAATCATCTCATTCAAAAGTGACAGCAAAAACATCCCTACATGTATCGAATACTTGTGAATCATATCACAATACATACTGGTACGACAGTTCACAATTTTAAAGTATAATGCACAGCATATGCCTCCTGATGCTGATTGCATTAAAATTGTGAATGGAAATCATGTCATCAATGTGTTGTTTTTCATTCCTCTCGAATTATAATAAGTGGAATACTCTCAAAGAGCAAAAACTTAATAATGACAAAGCATGATAGTTTAGAGAATACAAAACATTGGTCATAAATTTAGTCATATTCATCTAGCTTGCTAGCCAATCTATTGCCATAAAAGCAGAAGATCATATCTGACACAAAGGTCACCTGAATTGGACGGTGTCATGGATTCCACTGGCCTGATACACCATGCTCCTCATGCTGGGATGGAGAATGTCCGTGGATTATATGGCCATTGATTCGCTTGATACATCACACACAATATGTAATGTGACTATTATAATGACGTCTTGTGAGACTGATAGTAACTGGTCCCATCACTTCAATGTTAAAGTTTTCTTTATATATTATACAAGACACACAACTAGCTACTGTGTTTTATAAGTGGGCCGTAGAACAGTCCAACATGCCAATGATATACATGTAATCGATCAGGCCAAGACGACAGACACGTGTTATCTACGATAAAATAATGCCAAAAATATCAAATGAAAATAAAATGGCCATTATGGCCAGGGGTCTGTTTCGGATTCCTTATGGCAGAGGGCATTCTCTATGGGAAATGACGTCGGTACGATGGAAAATACTCATTTGGTGTGGACCTCGTCACTCATGGAATAAAATAAAAGTGGGGCTGGGTGGGAATCCTTCGTGTTATTGATGCACATAATGTAGGCTATAGAGTTGTTTGTTTGCAAAGTCCAAAACTCTGTAGAAAGTTAGAATCTAGGGCCACGTGAATGTATTTTCTATAACACTTTATTATATTATATAGTTATATCTATGTGAATTGTATCCATTATATGTTGCTAAATATAATTTAATGACATGCTACAATTTTGTATTTTTAGTCATAATAACATCAAATACATACATCGAGCAGATGTAAATTACTATGTTCAACACGAATTTATTAATGGAAATATCGCATTTCTAGCCGCTATTGAAGGTTGTATACTATTGTTTCTGTATGAAATATGATAAACCGGGACTTCCCAATGAAGCGAATGCTCTTCAATTGCAGTAATTCTCTGATCATTCTCAAGTTCCGTGCACAACGTGTATGCAGCAGATAGCAATAATCAGCCTTCGCCAGCATGTGATTGGTGATCGCGTTGAAAGCAGCTTTCGTGATGAGTGACTTGGTACTTCGATTTTGCACTTTACGTTGACTTTTCTACGTATATCGAACTATGTACATGTACATGTAGTATTTGCACAATGTGATCTAACGGTAACAAAAACACTATTTGAAAGGGCATCTGTAGCATGATATGCGTGCGGGCGTGCATGTGTGACTGAATATTAGCAGCAAATATTGCAAGATTAAACAGTAGCGGAATGTGATGAAAGAACACAATAAAGTTAATTGCCCAATAAGGAGGACTTGTCACATAGGAGTGGATATGACCTTGGACTGAAATACACTTAATTATAGCAATCGCTCTCTGTTAAACCACCCCAAATAACAAAAGTGACATTCTAGTCACAGTGGAACAATCCGTACATTAAATTGATTTTTATAATCACAAGGGGTTGGCATGTGGATGATGAGTGTTTCTTCTCTGTATTACCCCGCCCAATTTCACATCCCGATGGTAACTCCAGATGCTCACCCCACCCACCCACCCACCTCCACCCATTCCGATTATATCCAGACCTAATGGAGACCACATCAGTCGTGAGTATTGAGGACTAGTTCACGATAAATATGAAGAGTATCGTCATGTAAAACAATTTTCTATTCCATTATATGACAGGGTCTATATGTGATAATGACCAGACTAAATCTGTCGACAAGAATCAGATAGGGTTAAAACGTTCTCTCGACAAAGGCTAAGGTTAAATGTTAAGTCATACCCGAGATATGGTCCACCAGTGATCCCGATCATAACAACAATGTAAAGACCAAGAAAATTTGACAGGTCGTAACCTGGTTTTGATGCTGGTTAAGCCTGGACAAAATTATAGGCTCTTTACTCTCAGATCTTATCAGATCTGACATGCAGCCCAACCACCGACTTTTAACCAAGACCAAAACAGAACTAGCTCCCGACCAACAAAACTAGATAAGGAGTCAAGGACTAATAGAATTTGACTTAGGTTTCATATAGGCTGCGGCAGCGAAAGGGGGGGGGAGGGGTAAACGAACCATTTTGTAGAGTGGTCAAGGCAAGAGTACCCCTACACGTTTTTTTTTCTGTTAGTGAACCAGTATTTTACATATGTGTATATATTTGTTTGTTTATAGATACTGCATTGTCCTTTCACAGGAATTCACCGAGAATGGCAAAGTAAAAAGAAATTAAGACAAATTTAATTTTCCTATACAAAAAGAAACAACACGCCTTTATGATGTCACGGTTTTTGATTAGGTTCAAAGGGGTGTAGAATGGTGTCCACAAAATGAGTTATCACAGTCGAACTAATAGGTTATTATACGAGTTGAGTGGAGATATCAGCCAATATCTCACTGAGTGGTTTTGATAACAGTACGAGTGATCGGAGTGAGCGGAGAGAACGAATGCTGTTATCAAAACCACGAGGCGAGATGTTGGCTGATATCTCCACTCCACGAGTATAATTACACTTTTCTCCCACGTATATACTCGGCAACCAGGCATAGAAACCACTTAAACCTATCCAATTTCTATCCAAGAACAAAAGAAAGTACTTCAGTTGAGTTCAGTTAACGTCAAGGTACAAAGTATAATGAGATAGCCTTTATCAACTGTACGCACTGAAGAACCGACAAAGTGCGGGCGACAAACTATATTGTTTGCAGTCACATATCTTATATAGTCAACAAACAACAGAAATGGATCAATATAGTCTGGTTTGTCTGGTGGTGGTTTGTGGCAATTTTATTATCAATGCTACCACCTGGTGTTTAAAAAGAATAACTTTACAACTTTATGAATGGATCTATAGTAAAATGTAGTAAAGTAGTTCCCTTTACATTATAACTATCAAAATTTATGCAAAGATTGGCATATGAAATTATGAAGAGATCAGAAAATATCCTACGGCCTAGCCATTCATAAACAGTCAGAAGTGGGAGAATATCTATTATTAAAAGTTTGCTTCAAAAATGGTTGATCTTTACCATAGACATTAAAAAGCCGTCCAAATCACTTACAAACTGTCTTGGCCCTTTTAATTGTCTAAATTTATCATTACCCGCCGAGTACTCGAAAAAATTAACCATATTAACATAATGTATTTGAATAGCAAGGGGAAATGGCTGCTGTTGGAAATAGTGAAAAAGAATTATGTTCAATTAGCTACATGAGTTGTTTTTAAACTTACAGGTTGTCGGATACATGTAGGCCCTACGTACTTGTAGTTTTTTGCACTAAACTAAAAATTAGTGGTGAGCTTTTAGCCAGTGAGTAGTCTTTATTACGCAGCTAAAAGCCAACAATCCCATTATATGTTAACATTAATTACATACAAGCCCGGGTGCTTGCTGATTGGTCATACATGTTTGGTAATACATTTTCTTGTAATAAATGATTTTTTTTCGATATCAATATCTGATGTAAAAAGGTCTTCTTTATCGTGTTTATAATATGCATTATCAAATTATTACGCTATATCAAAACTAGAGTTGAATCACGCCTCGGCACGCTGCGTGTCATATATCTCATGCTGATTGAGTTATTATTCATATACAGGTACATAAATGCAAAATAGGTTTATGGGTTCTAGGTTAATCTACAGACATCAAACAACTGCAATAACATAATCTCACCTGACATGTTCGTCATTGTTTCTTTGCTGTACACAGGACAAGAAGATGACGTAGCCTGTCTAACCTATTTGCACAATAGCTTCCACCTGTTACGTGACAATATTAATCCTGGGTTTAAACAAGACACTGGCAAGCTAATCCCCATATTACTTCAAAGTGGATAAAACATCCCTATGACACACTGCACATGTGTTGCAATAAGCCAGCAGATAGAAGCAGACACATTCACGTGGGTACTGGGGTGTTATGGTGCAGTATATGATGTTACGAGTTGAGCCAAAGCCAGGCTACCAAAATACCCATAAAGATTGTGGTTGTGGTATAGTGGTGTGGTCCTTTTACAAAAACATCGTTTTGTCAAGCTGTGGATTGTATCAACCAGTGAGTAGAAAGTGCAGAATGTGTGAATTCCACAAAGATTTATAATCGATACGATACAATAAATATTATTTCATAATCGCCTGGATCAAAATAATAGTCTCCTTCTAGGGCAACCTACGAAGGCTCTTCGCAAACTCTAAATGGTTTAGAATGCCTCTGCAAGGCTAATTACTGGCATAAAGAAGGGGGAACATATAACTCCTGTTATGATGGAGTTACATTGGTTACCAATAGAGAGCCGCATATTATTCAAAGTACTATTTGTGATTTTTAAGTGTCTTCATGGAAAAGGTCCTGAGTATCTGAGAGACATACTGGTGCCCTATGTCCCACCTCGTAATCTAAGATCTGCCTACGAACAGAAACTGATTGTACCGAAATGCCATTACGCGGATAAAAGAATAAGGGCTTTTAGCATCACAGGGCCTCATGAGTGGAACAAACTACCACTGAAAATTTAAAAAAAAACTGTGCTACAATGAACACTTTTAAAAAATGTTTTAAAACCCATCTTTTTAGATCAGCATATTTTTGATATACTATACTATAGCAATTATATTTTATAAGGTTTTTAATGTGTGTAATGTTGGTAATTTGTGTTTTAGTTTTAAAATTGAATGTATATGTTTTAGTCTTTCAGTATGTGTATATATTTTTCTATTGTCTTTCTATTAATTGTTTAAGCGCACTAGAACACTGTTAGTGAATAATGCGCTCTACACATTTTATATTATAGTATTATATTATATTATTACACAGAAATTTCTTTCCTGAAAGTGGTGCATTAGTACCACCACCGTTGAGTATATATCAACATGTAGAGGTGACAATTTTCACTAATTTTAATATTCAAAGATTCGGTCGTTTTTTTATGGAAATAGGTTGCTAATCCCTACAAGCTGATCATCCCGCGTCTATAAGGAGAACTAACCCTGTCAAAGTTTGTGTGACCGAGGGAATCTTATCTTAGTCGAGTGCAACTATTGCATAGGGGACAGCAGGCCGCAATGTCATTCTACTGCAAGTCTAGTGACAAGAACTCATGATCGTAAAGTTCAGTGAGTGCTCCGTGCGACAAACGTACGTAGGCTTTTTTTCAAAGGAAGTACGGTGACCGTAGAAGAAGGTTCGCTTACCAAACTTCACTATTTGTGTGTATGGCCCAACAGTGCGATTGATGCTCTAGTCCCTGTACCAGCTAAAGCTGGTGCCGAGAATAAATTAGTAACCACTGTACTGGTATACAAATGGAAAGGGGGAGGGTATCGGGTATGTTATATTTTACGCATGCCATTGTCCAAGTTTACCGAGTTGGTAGTCTTTTTCGTTCCCAGCTAGTCTAGCAATTTTCTATTTGAAATAAAAGTGACTCTTTCAAAATTAAAAAGCCCGAAAACAATGTTAACCTTTTCATATTCCAGCAATTTGGTCCTCTGTACGGCATGTCTTTATTATACAATTAACCAGGTTAAAGCAAACATTTCCTCTGTTTATTTTCTAATATATCAAGTGACTAGCCGATCCAGGCTACATCAACAATGCTATAGGTATGTATGAACCCTAAACATGTCATCTATATTACGGTAGGTCTATATAAATGCTACCTCGAGGAATAATTACTGTACTTGTACCGGTTTATCAAATGCCACGTTTACACTATGTACAGTGTATTACTAATTTGCGTTATGGTTGAACTAGCTAATGATCGTGAAAACCCATGCAGACATGTATGTACCATGGCCCATGCTTCAACTAGCGTTGTGAGAATTACCATACATATATAACTAACTCTCTTATGGGCTGGTGTTGGAGAAATCTCTTCAACATAGGTGTTGTAAAGTGGTGTTAATACGTTGGGAACTTGAAGCACCATGTTGTGAGCATTTTAGTACCAAAAACCCGAAAATTTTCAATATATATTGACCAAAACTATGCCATATTAACTGTTAGATGGATTACATATACATATATGTTGTTTATACTACAATAATAGATTTGTAACATGCCTAGCATTAACTAACACGTATTATATTATTTCGCTCCACAAAATCTCTGTTGCATATTTCATCTGTTAAAGCTCTATGCGTTGCCTGAAGATATTGCGTTAGAAAGGAAGAACCGTATTTCCGTGTTTTATAGCCTCTGCCAAAATGGTAGCATCCCCCTCAAAGACACCGGGTTAGACACAATTTTAAATCAATAAACACCTCCCTTGTATAAACACCTCCCTCATATTAACACAAACAGGTCAGTGATCCACCCCACGCTACACAAACAATAAACGCCTGGGCAACAAATTGAGGAAATACGGTATTGTCTTCTTCATCAGGCAATATCTATACCATTCTTACACGAATATAAATGTTTGAAATTTGGTCCACAAAATTATGCTTTAGTCACATAACTCGGCCAATGAGGTTCAGATGCACCAACAATGCTATTTTTGCCGGGCGGCCGGCTCCCGTGATCATTGGTTGCCGTTTGGGGCTTGACACTGCATCGGTGGCTGCTTGGGAAAATTTTAACTTTGGACTTAAAAGCTATTCCATTGCAGTGGCATCGTTACTGCATCGAAATATGCCTCGGCCGGTATACGCGCGACTATCCATCGCATGGGGACTGCCACGCAACAACAAAATTCGTGGAACAAATGTTTCACCGATGAACAATAGATGTATTGGTCGGCTATCTACCTTCAAACTGTAGGAGATCAGATCGTGCTCGGCTGGTATTTAGAGGCCTATCAGAGACCGCCCAATTATCATATGGTTATCTGTTGAGCACTGGGGGATGTCTCACTGACCACCGGCCAATAGCTGCTAGCACGTCCACAGAATTATACCTGTGGTCATCGGCCTGTGTTTATTTAATTGCCTGGCAGAGTCTGTTCACGTCACCGAGCTATATCGCCAATGAGGGGAACTCGGTAAGCAAAAAATTCAAAGAGCTCCACAGATGCCAGACATATACCAAGCTTTGTGACTTAAGCATTAGCGATACCCAAAATAATTAAACGTGCTCAAAACATATAGACAGTTGAATCACTGCAATATAGGAGGACCTCACATTATCTGTATCTCCAAGCATGCCCTGTGCCTTTGACAATATAAGGTCATCTTTGTTTGGGTACCCCCCCCCCCTCCAAGTGACCCTCGCATTACAGTGTTTTATGCCAAGTTAACACTGCACATGGCACTGTGGGCCTGGTTCTTTTAGGTGTTCAAAAATCTCAGTGGAGGACGAAGGCCATGCAGTATGTTTAGTACAGCATAGATCATTTTGACGAAGTCCAGGAGTAAATTACGAACTAGTTTTTACTTTTACATGTATTTTTAATTAAAAATAATTGTCTACATCATAAGAAAACAAGCATATAGATATAAACTTTCTGCAAATGACAGCTGCAATTGCATCCCAACTTAATTTACACCAATTGTTTCATCGATTTGGTTAGTGGTAAAATTATAAAAAGCAATATTGACCCCACAAGTAAGACAGTCAGACATACCCAAAATAATAAATTGTCCCAGATAAAGCCCAGTTGATCCCATTGTTCTGTGATAGTTTTGTCGTGTCTGGCTGTAACTCTCTGATTTCGCCAATCTTTCAAATGATCCTCCATCTTCATGAGGAGATCTAAGTCTTTGTTGACAAAGAAGTCTTCAGTTTCAGGTGTATTGTCCAACAACTCTTTTTTATCAGAGTCATCCAATTTCTCCCATTCTTTTTGTGCAGAATCCATAGCTTTATCAGATGTTGCAGAAAAGAAGCTTTGAGAACGTTGACCATCAGGCCTCAGGATAAAAGCAGCATTCCTTCTTGTGAATTCATGATGGAACTTATTTCGAAATCTTAGGTAGGTTGCATCCTTTAAGAAGAAAAAAGCCATTGTTCATATTAACTATGCATCTTTAAAGAACTCAGTCAGTCATGATATTGATAAAGCGTTTAGTAACCTTTAAGCCAATACGGCAATTGTAATGATCTTCCTTTGAATTCTAAACCTGCAAATATTTTTCATATCATAATTTACATGTGCCACTTACATACATAAAAGAAAATATACCTCATCGGCATTTTTCTTTATGCCTTTCCCAACATGAATGCATAGCATGGGAGCAATCACTTTTAGTGAAATCTTGTTAAGCAGATATGGAGGTGGTTGATCATGTTTCACAAAGTTAATAATGAGGATCATAACAGACATCATTACAGTCAAACATGTCATCCCCATGTAGAACACCAGAAAGCCAACTGAAACACATTTTAGTAAATCAAATGTTTTACAGTTTTCCAAAGAAGCAAGACTGAAACTGAATAAATCTCTGAAATTGCATTTGACGTTTTTAACAACAATTGACTGAATATTAACAATTTCAAACACTCATCCAATGAATTGGAGCTATTGTATACTGTGCTGAAGCAAGAGAAGGTGGTAAATTAACAAAACAAGCACTAAAAAAGAGACGTAGAAATATGAGCACGAGCAGTCTTACTATAGATGTGGTCTCTTGTAGGCTTCAAAAGCTTTCTTTTATGGTTTGGAAGTGAAAATTGTCGCACACATGGTCACTTTACAGATAAAAAGTGGTGAAAGTTTGAAAAAAAGAAACATACTACCCTCCACAAAAATTTGAAATATTACTTTTAGCCAAACATTCTATAAAAATTTACCCTTTTCAATACATTCATGAAGCATTATTGCACCAATTACATTTGATGGTTTGCCATGCATACCACCTTCTCTAGCTTTACCACAGTAATATTAATATGTTATTATATAAGTGGGGTAGAGAAATCAGGGATTATCTCACTGAGTGGGGTTGTTAACAGGTCGAGTGAGCGCAGTGAACTAGTTACTACGTGTTTTTTTTTCTGTTTATTTCGATGATCGTAAGTATTATAGTTTCAGTGATCGAGCTGTTCCAAGAAAACCGTGATAGCCGTAACTTTGTTTCACATTGTTACGGATAGTTTTTTTTGCGCTGGTTTCTCTAATTTCATTACGATTCTGTATCCTTTTGCCATAATCAGTACTGTAACTATATCAGGGAAAATCATACAGGGTCATACAGTCCATTCATTCATAAAGATTTCCAAAAGTGGGAGAAACTGTAAAACCCTTTAAGTGCAACTAATATATATTGCGGCATTTTGTGGTATCGATGTCCATAAATGTCATTTATGATTGCAAACTTTAATATTGTATGTTTGTTTTAAAATTAAACAATCCTTATCTTGCAGTACTCAATCTGATGCACGTCAAGACATACTAGGAATACATTGTGTTTAATCTAGGGATACATGGTGTCTAGAAGTGATGAATATCCAACTCTAAACAACACCCAAGCACGATATCATTTTTAATTGAATGTTGAGGAAATATTATTGATTTTAAAATAATGATGCATAATTATAACAGTCTAAGAAATCGGACCTCTGTCGACCCCTAGCATTGACTGTCCACCCTTTAGAAGAACGCATACTGATAATGTCAATTGAATTTTACATAAGGCATATCTCTTCCCACAAAGACATGACTAATTAGATATATTTGCTGCATGTCTGGTATTCTGATTTCTGGCCAAACAAACATCTCTGTTTTTCTGGCCTAAAAAAACATAACATGCTCTACTTTATAGACCATCTCTTTACAATCAAGTTGCCTGAACCCTGATCTGAAAAAAATGTGCATATTAAGTATCTTATTGTAAGTTTGGTTCAGTTCATGAAAGACAAAGCTGTTTTGGACGTCATCATCTTTTCTGAAACTGCTCCAGAGAAACACACAAGTTATTCATTTTTTTGAAATGCTATATTTAGACACATTCAAACCCCATTAATCTGCTATTAAACTTGCTTAAATTCCCATGTATAGCCATTTAAAGGTGAAAATAACCTATGAAAGATGTGAAATTTAGTGGTTTTGAATATACAGCGGCTCTTCGAATACAGGAATTTCAAGGTATTTTTCATCTTGACTTCACAAAAAGTATATTTTTTTCTAATTTAATGCTTATGAAAATTGCAAAAATGTAGTCTGCATTATACTTCTTTTAGTTTTGATGGATTGGTTAGATATCTCTGAGAATTAATGACCAGGCAAAGGTGGTCATCTGATTTGGAGAAAAAACATATGCATGTAAAAATCTGTAATTTATTTATACCTTTTTAAAACAGAGAACCTAAGTTTGGGAGCCTTTTTAATACTTCATGCAGCATGGCTATCTATTAGTCATGTCTTTGTGATGCACGTGGCTCTAATCAGAGAAACCAGACTTACTGTCAGTAAATATACTAATTATAGAGCAAGTGTGTTTAGAAGATGAGATTAGCTTTTAATAAACTGCCAATGTGATGCGTGGCAGGGGAATAGTCGTGATATTACCAGTTTAACTAGGAAACTAATGTGGTCAGATATTACTGACAAAGGCTTGTGAAATTAGTATATGTACAGCTGCTGGTTTGCTCTATGTATTCTTATTTCTGATTCTTGATGTTTCTCTGGATTGATGCTTATTCTTGAATGCTTGTATTCGGAACGTTTGCTATGTATGTAATAGAATATACAAATGCCATTAGAATTTAAGTAATCAAAGGAACAGGCTTCTCCCTCCTCTGAGCCTTAATCATAGGGGGGTGGCGCCTAACAGCACACCTTACAAAAAGAACACAATAACAGCTGTAAAGAAAGTACAATAAGACCAAAACCCTTTACAGATTTGGCGTCCAACGTGGGGCTAGGTGAAAAAGGAAAATAAAACATTGCCAAAATGGAGCTAAGTGTAATGTGACAATAAAACATTGCCATCGTTTGAAAAGTGTTAGCTTGCAAGTGTGGGCTAGTGATATCAAGGCAGTGTTGGTGTAACAAACTGAACAAAGTGGTACTCATGGTCAAGACTTTTTAAAGAACCATCAGTGTGTCATGTTGCTTGTGGACATGCTGATAATGGACATGCTAAGGATTTATCAGGACTATTAGGCTGCTAGGATTTTGCTGGAGAAAGTGAGCAGTGATTATGTTTGTGCAGGACAAGGGATTCATCAAGGCCTGTCATCCAGACTTGTGGTCAAAGAAAAGATGCCAGCTGGTCAGCCTTGATCAGGCTGGATGTGTCCAAGAATAGTCAAAGATGTCCACGTGTGTCAATGATACCAGAAGTTCCAGTGGTACACGTCAGATGGTCATCTGAACTCGACAAGATGATGACCAGTGACCATGCTGCAGGTCATTGCCAAAGTGAGAAAGAACCGAGGTCATCCAGAAATCATTGATGGACAGTTACCTACAAGTTTTACAGCCATGTTATGATGTATGATGATGTGTGTTTGCTCTAAGGTTTGCTCTATGTATTCTTATTTCTCATTCTTGATGTTTATCTGGATTGATGCTTATGGTGATTCTACTCAGCAACAGAGTGCTTACACAGCAGCAAGCAGTTATTGATCGATTATTGATTTGGTGTGCAGCTAGCATGAACTGCTGTGTTTTACTGTTTTTTGGGTGATAATACAATATAAACAGAGAAGTACTACCATGTCTGCAAGAAATAAAAAAGGTCTTCATAGAAAAAAATGGAAATGTGAAAGACCTGACCTTCTCTGAAATAAACATAAGGCTAATGGGGATGACTATGTCACGTTTGATGAGGCAATGGATATGCTGGACAACAGTAATGATGAAAATGCCCCCACCCCTGATATTGATGTTAGTGCAGGCATGATAAGTGTTAGTAGATCAATGGGTAAATTATCATTTACTCAGATCGACAGTAATCTGTTGCCTGACAGTGAGGATACGGAAAAGGGTCTCAGTTTGGCCACTTGAAAACTGTGTTTGAAAGAAGGGGTATGATGGTCTTTCAGCTTTTCTGAAGGCTAAGGATGATGGAAAAGGGGGTTGAGGGTGACTTCAAAAATCAGCATTATTTCTTCTATTTGTAGTTATCTTGAAAAGGAAACTAAGTGAGTGTCAGTTTATGTTATATGTATTTTCTTTTAATCATATGCATTCTGAAAGTAGTTATTAGCGGCAAACCTGTTTATTTTTGTACTGAACAGTGGAATGTGTTACATTTTTTTTTGACCTGGAGCATAGCTAACTTTTTTCTGTCAAAATGCAGTGGCAGATCCAAGATTTGGATTAACCTGGGGCCCGGAAACGTTCAATGAGTAGGTAGGCGCGAAAGCGCACCGGCCCGTAGGGTCAGCGCCTGTCTGGGGAGGTCTGGGGCAATGCTCCCCCAGATATTTTTTTTAATTTGCACCTTAATTATTGGATTCTAAGTGCTATTTGAAATATACTAAAGTATTTTCCTGTTATTCCTACTGAGATTATTTAATTCATAGTGCACAATTGAAATATAAGTTGACATAACTTGATCTATGCTCTATGATTCAGAGGGGGGAGGGGGGCAGCCCCCCACCCCGATCTCCCACTAATATGCATATCAATTTTGTTAAACAGCATTAAATGACTAAGGTTATGCAGACTTGTTATTTCAATTGGTTTAATTTGCTATGTGCCCATAATTACTACTTATAAAGGAAATTTTCTTAAATTTAGCCATATTGGCGGCCATTTTGAAAAAATATATCATGGGCGAGGTCAATTTTTTTCGTTAATTTTCATGGCCATATGATAATCTTTATATGCTACAAAAATGAAAAAAAAATCACCAGAAAAAAAGTTACAGCCATTTTGTTTCAATTTCTTTGCAGATTTTGGACTTGGATCCCAGCAAAGTATTGATTTTATGCAATAAAGAATAAAAAATTGCTGTCAAATGTATATTAATTTTGTAAAACAGTGATAAGAGACTTAAGTTAAACAGATTTTTTATTTTAATTGGCTATGTGCCCACAATTTAAACTTAGAAAGAGAATTTTCTTAGATTTCGCCATATTGGCGGCCATTTTGAAAAAAAATATTATGGGCGAGGTCATTTTTTTTCGTTAATTTTCATGGCCATATGATAATCTTCTTATGCACCAAAAACGAAAAATATTTATCTGCTGGAAAAAAGCTATGATGTTGCTCAGAATCACCTTATCCTTGAATTCTTGTATTCTGAAAGTTTGCTATGTATATGGAATAAAATATACAAATGCCATTAGAATTTAAGTAATCAAAACATGTTACCAAATAACGGTATGGAGTCAGATGATTTAGGAACTTGTTCAGAGACAATGAGGATGAACATTGTGTAAGAAACGATGAGGCCAAGTCCCATAGTCATCTTTTCACCTGCGGCTGGTGGTATTCTACATGAAAATATATAATAGTAAAACCTGTCTAAATGTTTCAGATTGATTTTTCAAAAGAATGAAGAAAGACTAACGTTATAAAGATTAGGGAGTGTTCATAAAGTACTGGTGGGGGGCAGGGTCGGTAAAATTGGGGTGAAGTTTCATCTATCCCAGGGGGGAGGATAAAAAAAGTTTTGATGTCAGTGAGGGAACCATTTTTTTTACAGAAGAAGCAGCAGCCATATTTGTAATTCTGGCCCACATTTTTTAGACCATGCCCATCTTTCTGACATCGTCTTAACTAATGATGGAATGACAGCTTCTGCATCTATTATTTTTTCTCTTGTACCTACTTTTGTTGGCTTTATCAAATGTTTGACTAGTAAAGACTGCCAACTGCCGTTTGAATCAAATTTGTTTCAACGTGTAATAAATCTTATCTTAATGCAAAATAATCAATATGGTTTAAAAAACGTTTTTGTCAGGACCCAAAACCAGTATATCATAATAAATCTTATATATAATGCAAAATAATCAATATATATATAAAACTATAAACAATACTTGTTATACATTATATATATATATATATATAACACACACACACACACACACACACACACACACACACACACACACACACACACACACACACACACACACACACACACACACACACACACACACACACACACACACACACACACACAATTACATTCACTTTTATTACACACGACATATTTACTAAAACCATTTTTTAAATTAAGGCAATTTTTTTATGAACTATACTTTGATTATTTTTCAAACCATCCCGGATCTTCTTCAGTCTGCCAACTTCCGCCTATTCGTAAAGTGATGGTAGTGTGACGTCATCGGCGGTGGCATCCTATCCCTACCAGCTGCCGAAGATCCGTGATGGATTGAAAGTTCTCAAGGTATAGCTTAATAAAAATTGCACAAAGCAAAGTGTAATCGTGTATGTAAGTATTCAAACTTGTGCAGATGAGTATCCAACATAAATACTTAATTATTTAACAAGTTCATTAGCTATGTACATTGTATTTGATGCATTACATTTAAAGAATTAATTTTAACAATAGCTAATTATTGGATTTTATACCTCTAATATTTCGATGACTATCGTTTTTGTGAACAAGATGGACTGATAGTGAATAAAGTATATTAGACATAAAAAAAGGTGACACATACTTTTGTTAAAACATTTTTAAATATATTGTATCAATACAAATTGAAATCAACACACATTTCTTCAACTCAAACCTATCTTCATTACACGCACATTGCATGCTTTAAGGTTGTATTAAAATTTCAATTTTTACATTTTCAACATGCTATAAATGATAAAACAACATGTTTTTAAAATGAACCTTTTTATCATCAATAGTTTTTTTCTTATATGATACATTTATATACAGCGGTTATCAATGTATATTGATAGGCCATGTTTAAAGCCCATTTTCTCAAAAACTAAGTTTGCATAGTGGATGAATTTTCTTTTTTATATTTCTCCTTAACCATGAAATCAAATTTTCACAAACGTGTATATATCCCAAGTATCCACATTCTGAAATTCTGCTTTTAGGGATTTTGATTTTTTTGATGGGGTTGATGAATTATGAACGTTTTTGTATTGATTTGCAGGGAAAATTCGGAAAATAAGGTGGTTTAAAACTTAAAATGCATGTAAATTGATAAATAGGAAAAATATAAAAAATTTGAGGCAAGGTTTCCCTAGATAAATATACAAATTTTTGTAACTGAATAGTGATTTTGGTCATTTCGATGTTTTACTATCAGTTATATGCTTCTCAGGCAAAGTTGTCATTTTTTTCATCAATTGCTTTATAAATTTTTTTTCATCAATCTATACAATTCAAAACATGTTGTGCCATTAAATTTTTATTGTTACCCACCAGTGTATGCACTTAACTGGTGGCAGATAGTATCAACATAACTTGTAATGTTTATTCTAACAAGTTCCAAATACTGTAGCGGTCAGTATACATTACTTATCAGTCTGTGATTAGAATCGGTGGAAGAACGTGCATAATTTGCCTCCATCTCCCCTAATTGGTTTTGTGTGTTTTTTAGTAATGTTAGTATATTTCATATAGGCAAAATTTACTTTTTTTTAAATCCATTTGCAACCCATTTTATACCAAATATTCTATCATATGGACTCCCCCTTTAACCCAGCTGTTTTAGGGGAGGTTTTAAAGCAGACTTCCAAAAACGTTGTTATTGGAAAAAACATCATTTATAAATTTGCCGCTTTATTGTAATCTCTGTATATATGTACAACAGTTACTTGGATAAGGTTAATATTCCATCTATGTGAATTTGTTTCTTTATCTGTATCAAATTATACTAATTGGGTTGTCCAATAATGTACCCCATTTAATTACTAATAAACAAAATGATCTTAAATGATGACAATTAACAACATTCATCTGTGTTTATTTTCATAATTACATAGCTAGGCGTGCTCGCCATAAGTCACAATGCAAAAATACTTTTTAAACCAGTTTAACCCATACTCTACCAGCCATTTTATTGGTTAACCTATAGTCTACCACATCGGAGTCTACTCAAACTTTTTCACGGGAAAATCCCCCTCTCTATCAACCAACTTTTCATAGAGAATGACTGCCCATACTCACGTGAAAATCTAGTATGTCAAACTAAAGCGAATGATATTTACATACCGATGTAAATTGTGTGGCAAATAATCATGGTATTGATATGCTTTTACTATCATTTGGAAGAACGTTCTTTTGCGAATCGGCAATCCATTTTTTGCAACTAATTTACATCGCCAAATATTTACATTTCTTTGAAAATTTACCCCACATATTGTATACCAAATTGAAGGGAATCACCTACTCTTTTCATTGATGACAATGAGGCACAGATATTCTAAATGACGTCATTGGAAAAAGCCAACAAATAAACAGCCTCGAAATCTTGCAATAATACCACAACAACGCACTTCATCTGTTATGAAAAGACCAGTTAGAAGCTAATCTACATCGCTCTGCTCCGTAATTGGTGTTTAAAATACACTGCTATGTGATAAAGGCTACGACGTGCACCTGTTTTTTGTGTACGACCAATGAGAAGCATGTCACTTTGAAATTATGGGATATTAAGGGTACTATGAAGTCTTTAAGGGAAAAAATATTCTATTTTCAGCTTTTTAATATCTATTATACTGTAAACTATGAAGAACAACATATTTTGAAATGAACCTTTTATCTTCAATAGTTTTCCCATTACAAACCATTTTGTGAAGACCAACCCGGAGTGAAAAACAATGACTCATTCTTTGCAGGCTTATAAGGTTATATGCGCTAAAAATTCAATTTTTATATTTTCAATCTTCTGTATGCTAAAAATGTTAAAGAACAACATCCTTTCAAAATGAACCTTTTATCATCATTAAGTTTTTCTTATATTATACATTTTATACATACAACTACTATCAATGCATATTGATTAGCCATGTTTAAAGCCCATTTTCTCAAAACTAAGTTTGCATAGTAGATTAATTTTTCTTTTTATATTTCTCTTTAACCGTGAAATCAAATTTTTACGAACGTGTTTATATTTGATATGAAGATATATGCATTCTGAAGAAAACCTTACTAGGGATTTTGATTATTTTATTTCGTTGATGAATTATGAACGTTTTTGTATTGATTTGCAAGAAAATTAGGAAAATACGTGGTTTTGAAACTTAAAATGCATGTAAAATGATAAAGAGGAAAAATATAAAACATGTGAGGCAAGGTTTTCTAGATAAATATACAAATTTTGTAACTAAATCGTGATTTTGGTCATTTCAATGTTTTACTATCATTTATATGCTTCGCAGGCAAAGTTGTAATGTTTTCACTAATTGCTTTATAAAAAAAAAATCATCAATCTATACAATTCAAAACATGTTGTGTCATTAGATTAGATAATTATCTACAAAATAAGGTGTAATTTGAAAGAATTGAAGCAAAAATGAGTGAGAAAATCAAAGTTTGATAAAATCTGTAGAAAAGAGTTCATAGTCCCCTTAAAATGGCGTGGTAAGGAACAGTCGAAATGTATAAATCATTGTTATGATGATGTATTCAACACGAATACACACACCGGATGCTACATAAACCGATTGTTTGACGATCTACTGAACCACAGTTCAACCGGCACTGTGTATGATTCAATATTTTACGCCGAAGTGTGCAAACTCACTCATGTTGACATTGTTGATGTTTTTCACCGCGGAACATATGAAATTAAAGTTGATCCCTTTCAAAATGGTGTATAATATGCCAGATCAGTTTTCATAGAAACGCGAGTATTTGGCGATGTAATTTAGTGGCATAAAATGGATTGTTGATGAGCAATCATTGTTCTTCCAAATGACAGTGAAATTATATCAATACTGTGCTTATTTTTCACACAATACTTCGTTAGGTGTTGTTTGTACACTTGTCTTTTTTCTTTTTTTATATATTGTACACTTGTCGTGACATACCCGTATTTGATTGTGATGATGGGCATCCTTCTGTATGAAAAGTTGTTTGAAAAAGAGGGCAATTTTCATGTAAAAAAGTCAGAGTTGTCTCTGATCTGGTAGAATACGTGTTAAACATTATTGTTAATCTTTTATATCTAATACTATTTACTATATTCTAATATTTTGTATGAATTTGGAGATCGGTCAATATGGACCAGTTACTCAACACATACCTGAAGGTAAAGAGACACTATGCAGAGCATAAGAACGGAATTATCTGGTTGACAATATAATATAGTGCACGTCTCCCAATACGGAACTAGAAGAAAAAAAAACAAAATAGAATACTTACGATAGGTTTATGAATATATGAGTGTGTGTGCGCGATAAACACATGATTTTTTAATTTGAAATTTGATAAAGGAAACTACATGTATAATCTCAAAAAACTGTTTAAAATAAATTAGAATGATAAAGAAAATCAGTTAATTTGTTTGGACTTTTGTTTGGACTTTGAATGAAAAGTAACAGAAATGAACAACATACATAGACAATATGCTACACATAAACTACATATAGGTTTTGAAATCTGAAGTAAATGAAAATATATTGCTATACAATGATTGAGTAACCTGGAAAATGATTCGTGATCGAGGCGCGCCCCTCTGGCCAAAGGACTTCTCTTGCCGCAATATCACATAATCTTCAATTGACCACTCATGACTAGGGGTGTAAATTTCAAGAAACGTATCTTTGGCGTTTTCAGCTATAGCGATGTTCACTCTTGACCCAGAGTATACCCACGTGGCGAAGACCAGGCTACAGATCTGTGGAAAAATGCCACTTGTATAGATATAGTTTTTTTTGCTATCGAGTATGCAGTATTCAATGCTGATGTCTTAACATATCTTAATAAATAATACCATACAAAGTAATACCTACATTACTGTGCTATCGTACTGCCATCAATTGCCCTTAAGTTTTTTTTTACAAAAGTGAACTGTGCCATTTTTCACAAGTATATTGTAGATTAATATTGTAACCCCTCTGCAGATCGCATAGGTTGAGCTAAAAAGTGTTAAAATTTTTGCCTCATAACTTGAAAATAGCGACAACTAGAGCCTAATACTAATATATTCTAATCTGGACCATTAATTGATACCTATGATGTGTGCAATATGTTCAGTTTATTTCCTTATCAAAAGTATGACATTAGTAGATATAAAAGGCTTTAAACCAGTCTGGTTTATCACCTCTGATGACGCTAATTTGCAAACATAAACCTTTCTTATGCATGTACATGTATACCTGATCATCAAATGGATAATATCGAACATCAATGGGGCACTTGCTGATAAAAGTCCCACCAGGCTGCCATAGCACAGTTCCATTGTGATATACCACTGCACGGAAATATTTGTACCACTCACTTTTATATACTTTTTCTGAATCACTAAAATGTAAAAAGAAATTTGAAAACTTATTCACAAAATCATCATGTGGGTAATTTGTTTCCAATCTTACTGCATATAAAATATGTAATAAGCTCTTGACCATTTCCTTTGATATGAAAATGTGAATTAACTTCAATTAAGTAACTATTTTATGACATTGCAATGGCAGTTCAAGGTGGGCATGGGCATGCCCCTCCCCCCCATCCCCACTACTTTACACTTACCTCCAAAATACCTTATTTTCATAGGGTTTTGGCATGTTTATATAGATTGCGCATACAAAACCCATGAGATTCCTTAAGTGTGCCCCCACACACACATTTTCTGAAAACCTGGATCTTCCATTTGCATTGCGCTTACTTTTCACAGTTTGTAATATACTAGTTTGCTTGTATTTTTTTTTTTTTTAATCATGAATCAACTTACGTGTTGAGAAGAATAAATGATGGTACCCATATTACAGTTGGCGGAACGACAATTGATTCTACGCCTCAAAATCATTTGGATTCCATTTTAGAGAGGTCATCTGTCCATGTCTGGAATATTATCATGTTTACACAAAAAGTTTTTAGCTACAGTACTGATTGGGAATAGAGGACAATTTAGCCGCATATTTTGAATTCTAAACAAATGGGAATAGATGACAGCTAACGTTAAATTCTATAGTTTTACTCACCTTGCTAGAAATTCGTGATAGTGAGTGAAATTCTTTTGAAAATTCTCATGGTGATATAGGGAATGCAATATATGTTGTCTCGGGGTCTTACTACACACAAATTCTGAGAAAAAGAAAAATTCTCATAATTGGTGAAAAAGTAAATAACGTTAATATATGTTGTCTCAGGGTCTTACAACAAATTCTTTATGCGAAATTTTGGAAAACGTTAATAGTCAACACATTTGGGTTTCTTTTGTGCTATGACAACATTTATTTTTGAAAAACCCACACACTTTATACCAAATATTTTCGACCTTGTCTGTCAGACAGTCTTTCAAGCTGACGTCACACAGGATGGCAGGATGTGACGTCTGGACTGTGGTTTTAGACAAAGAGGATTACCAGCAGAAAGTAAACAACATGTTGTCAGATGATAAAACCCTATGCCAAATTGACTAAAGACCAAACCCCAAGTTACAAAGAGGAAATTTGTAGGCATTATTACTAGACTGCTAAAGGAAGGTAAGATTACTGAAGCACAGAAAAAAGATTCCTATACCCGACCTCTGAGAATATCCCAGGCCTTTCATTGTACCCCCAAAATACATAAGAACAATGTACCACTTAGACCAATAGTGGACTACACTGGGGCAATAATGTACAATCTTTCAAGGAGTATGGCAGACATTCTTTCCCCCTTAGTTGGCAAAACAAAACACCATGTACAAAATTCCAAGGAATTGGTGGAAAGCTTACAACACATGCATGTAGTAGTTGAAAAAGAAGAAACCTTAGTATCTTTCGATGTTGTAGCCCTGTTTACCAACACCGTAATAGAGGAAGCATTAGACATCATCAAAAATAGACTAATGAATGACAGCAAACTCAGGCAAAGAACTTTACTCACAGTGTCGGACATAATGGAGTTACTGAGTCTAGTGCTGACCACAACCTATTTCAGTTTCAATGACACGTTATATCAACAAAAGTTTGGTACTGCAATGGGCAGTCCCGTCTCCCCAATAGTGGCCAATTTGTACATGGAACACCTAGAACAGACAGCCATAGCCACAGCAGAATTAGACATTAAACCCATATGGTGGAAACGATATGTGGATGATGTATTGGCTAAGATTCCCATAGGAACAGTTGAGAGACTTAATACTCACCTCAACCAAGTAGACTCCACACACAGTATTGTTTTCACACATGAATGTATGGACAACAACAGCATACCTTTCCTGGACACGCTCATCTCTGTAAAAGAAGATGGCCCACTTGAAGACAAAAGAGTGTACAGGAAGAGCACCCATACGAACCAATACCTTAGCTTTAATTCACATCACCCTACCATACACAAGTTAGGAGTTGTGAGGACATTACTGGATAGAGCAGGGTCATAGTATCCGAGGAAAAGGATAGGGAAACTGAGGTGAATACCATCACAGAAGCTAGAGGCTCTCAGTATCTGTAACTACCCCAAGTGGACATTTCAGGAGGTAAAACGCATGAAGGCGTCAAGTCAGAAGGGCAAAAGGAAGAAAACCAGTGATGCTAATCGAGAGCCAAATCCAGAGGTATGGTAGTCATTCCATATATCAAAGGACTATCAGAGAGGATGGCTAGAACACTCAGAGACCATAACATCAGTACTGCCTTTAAACCATACAAGACCCAGAAACATTTTGGTCCACCCAAAGGACAAAATCAAGCCACCAAAAGAGATATATGGTTGTGTGTGTATAAGATTGGGTGCAGAAACTGTGATAGTGTGTACATTGGTGAAACAGGGAGGAAACTAGGTACTCGGGTGGCAGGGCATCAAAAGGATGTTGAAGAACATACTAACGGTGGAGTACGCACCAGAGCCACCCGTTTGTCATCGGCAAGTGACTTGACCAAATCCGCCATCACAGATCACATAGCCAATATGAACTATATATCCCTGACTGGGACAACACGAAGCCCATCAGTCGTGAGGTCAACACTAGACAGACATATCCTGGAAGCGTCGCTATAAGGGAAAACGAAAAAGACAATGAACCGAGATGAGGGTGCATACACCTTATCGCATGCATATGATACTCTACTGAAACCATGGGCGGCTCGCAGGGACGCCCCCCCACGCGCCCCCGACACTGACCTACTTCCCGACGTCACATCCTGCCATCCTGTGTGACGTCAGCTTGAAAAAAAAGACTGTCTGACAGACAAGGTCGAAAATATTTGCTAAGGTATAAAATGTGTGGGTTTTTTCAAAAATAAATGTCATAACTTTGTAAGTAAATCTGCCCGAATTTTCGTGTTCTCAACATTTGTTTTTTTTAGGCCTCAGGCTAGCATCACTCTACTATTTTGCGAATTTGGGGGATTATGTGTCACCACATAATACTGTTTCAAGTTTATTTGCTGCACTATAACATATATACCATTTTGCAAACCTGACACTGCGATGGGGTGGATTAGCAAAATATTTGTGCTACATTGTATGTTTGATTTCGAATTTTGGGAATTTCTAATCAAAGTGTCAATATTCATTGGGAAATTCATTTGAAGCGATGATACTAAGTGTAATAAGAGAATTTTTGTCAATTTTGAAGTAAGAACTAAAAGGCAAATTTGCATTTAGGTAGACTACGTATTTTCTCCGAATGTGTCACTGAATCCATGCTGTGGTCGCAGAATTTACCACAGAAAAATGAAATCACCGAATGCAGGCAAATAGAATTCTGGGAAGGAGGAATTTACAGAATATATTCCCGTTCTCTATCCCCAATCAATACTCTACTAACTAACCATGATACAAAATCAAAATTATCTAATATGGTTTGAAAAATAAATCTAAACTCACCACAGTGAGAAATCCATTCCCTATAAATCGCTGTTTGACTACATCCTGCGTGAATAGCAAGAATATATTATTTGATTTTATCAATGTGTAGCAGTTAAGAAATAAGTCATTAAATTGTTTTCAAAACAAGTCAACTTATAAAGATTTGAACATGATATGTATGTAGAGGGATCTAGTGATCATTCAGAATTTATGACATGGTGGGTTAGGAGGATTTTCCAAAAATGCTGTGAAATAAATAATAGCCCCACTTAAAATCTATGTGAAAATATTGGTAACCCCGCCCCTCAATTTCATGTGATAAAAATTGATGACCCCCCTAACAGTTAAGCGCAATCATTGTCAGTCGATGCAAATCCTATTTGATGGATATCTATGATATAAAAAACAGTATATTTTATTACAGAATCTCTCAAAGATAAAAGATAAATCTTCTGTGAAAAAAATAGCCCCCACCCACCATAAATGTGTGTCAAAATCCCCACCCCACCCCCTACAAACTTTGTGACAAAAGTTCCAGGTCCCCCTACCCAAATCCTCCTACTATACCACACCCTTTCATAAATACTGTATGGTCCCGTAGGAAAAGATTCAATTCCGTTAATTCATATAACATTTGAGGAACTGAATCTTTGAAAAAGAATCTATCCTGAGATGTGAAACACAGAAAGCTGAAAACGGACTAGATTTAACTTTATATTAAAGTAAATCATTCTCAAAATCAGCGCCATATAACGTTTGCAGGAAACTATCAGACATGTATCAAACAATAACAAAATATTAACAGTTTATATAAAAGTATTGAAATGCTGTGAAATGGTTGATACTAGCTACATGTGGTAGATACTAGGATGACGGATGTATTCATTCCAAACATTTAAATACAACTTCCTCTATCCTTGAAAGCATGAATGCAATATGAAGATCCACTGCTTTTTGGACATCCTTTATAGGTCTAGCAACTGGATTGTAATTCTTCAGCAAATTACTGACCAGAGGGATTACTCTTGAGACCAGTATTTTCCTTTGCTAATGATTTGTTCTACAAATGTAAACAAGCAAGGATAAATGCATATAAAGCCACAACATATATTCAATATGATACAAAAATCACAGTATTTCTCAAACCTACAATGCAAGGTTGACAACAAATGACCGCCCACAAACCGTAGGTCAGCAATGTGATATTCTGGGTTGTCAAAAAATTATGCTAAAATAAGTTATTTTTGTTTTTAAAGTTTTATTTTTCACCAGTTCATGATGTTTAAAAAGAATCCTGTGTTTATATGTGCAAGATGTATCCTGCCATCCTGATATGAAAAAAATTCCTGGCAAAAATGCTTCAACTTCAAAAATCATGAAATGGTCGCCCTTTAAACCCGCTTTTACACTAGAGCGATCATGGGCGAACCGTGCAAAATCTGTACGTATTATGTCACGTCGTCAACTTGGGCGTATTGTGACGGCATTGAACGTAAAATGTATCATGTACGACAATGCTAAGGCAAACGAAGTGTCGCAGCGCGTGCAGATGTTCTGCGATCCCTAGACGCAGCATAACTATTTTTTAACGCCGCTGATAAATTCGTCAACAAATTTTGAACATGTTCAAAATTTCCGCCTGTTCGTCATTGCACGTAGAGCTACGGATATTCGCTATAGTGTAAAGCGGGCTTTAAGCCGCGTCCACTGGTTCCGACCTGGCGGATGGCCCTTTTCGACGACTACCGCGTTTAACGTTTTTTACGCTGTACGTACGTGTGACGCTCATGTGACGCTCGCTGCCATTATGCCGGCAAAATATTTCTAGGCGGATTATCGATCGGTCCGTGGGCTGCTCAAAACATCAACATTGATTTTTTTACGTCGACCGTACGCCAAACATACGTCAAACTTACATCAAACATGCGCCTAACATCGCGTATTCGTTGATTGGGAGCAGATGCTAGGCCGACAAAAACGTTGGCATAAGCTTGGCGCACCTTGAGCGTACGATGGCGTACATTCGGTAGGCGTTCAATGTATTGTAAACGTATGTTCAGTGGATAGCAGACAGTGAACGCAAGGTCAGCGTAACCCCGACACACATCACACCCAGACTATTTTATCGTGCGTTGGTTGCGCGTCGCAGTTATGCTGACCTTGCTTTCACTGTCTGCTTTTCTAATGTTTGGTTTGAGCCGACTGTGAGTTGACTATGCACTGGGGGGAAAATCATTTAATAACAAAAAGACTTATCTATCAGAAAAGATGCTTGACGTATAAATATTTTTGCCTGGAAATCCTGGAATCGATCATACACAGAAATTAGTAGGACGCGGCCTTTAAGAATAATAAGAATAAGAATAAGAATATTTTATTTCAGCATATATCGCATAGAATGTAAAATATGCCATAGAAAAGACAAATATGTACATGTGTTCTCCCGTTTCAGTTTTCCTATGTAGCATATATAAATTGAACCTCTGTATAATTGGACACCTGTCTTATGTGGACAGTGGACACTAAATTCTGCTTTCCCTAAATAAAGCTTAGATACCTCTGTATAGTGGACAGTTAAAGAAATTCCCACTGTATCAGAATTAAAGAAATATTAACTGAGGGAAGACTCCAGTGCAAACATAAATCAAAGATTTGTGACCTTAAGCAGCAGGAGGCATTGTTATGTTTGCTTACCAATTAAGGCAAGTGGTCAATCAATATTATATGTTTGCAGAGCAATAATTAATATATGCATGTTCTTACTAGCTAGTTACTGCATGGCAAGTGAATGGGCATTAACCTTGTTGGGGCGAAAGTAATTAAAATGTGAAATGTATAATATTTTTACAAATAATTAATTATCATTGTTATGATGATGTATTCAACACGAATACACACACCGGATGCTACATAAACCGATTGTTTGACGATCTACTGAACCACAGTTCAACCGGCACTGTGTATGATTCAATATTTTACGCCGAAGTGTGCAAACTCACTCATGTTGACATTGTTGATGTTTTTCACCGCGGAACATATGAAATTAAAGTTGATCCCTTTCAAAATGGTGTATAATATGCCAGATCAGTTTTCATGGTATTTGGCGATGTAATTTAGTGGCATAAAATGGATTGTTGATGAGCAATCATTGTTCTTCCAAATGACAGTGAAATTATATCAATACTGTGCTTATTTTTCACACAATACTTCGTTAGGTGTTGTTTGTACACTTGTCTTTTTTCTTTTTTTATATATTGTACACTTGTCGTGACATACCCGTATTTGATTGTGATGATGGGCATCCTTCTGTATGAAAAGTTGTTTGAAAAAGAGGGCAATTTTCATGTAAAAAAGTCAGAGTTGTCTCTGATCTGGTAGAATACGTGTTAAACATTATTGTTAATCTTTTATATCTAATACTATTTACTATATTCTAATATTTTGTATGAATTTGGAGATCGGTCAATATGGACCAGTTACTCAACACATACCTGAAGGTAAAGAGAGACACTATGCAGAGCATAAGAACGGGAATTATCTGGTTGACAATATAATATAGTGCACGTCTCCCAATACGGAACTAGAAGACAAAAAAATAACAGAATACTTACGATAGGTTTATGAATATAGTATACATGAGTGTGTGTGCGCGATAAACACATGAATTTTTAATTTGAAATTTGATAAGGAAACTACATGTATAATCTCAAAAACTGTTTAAAATAAATTAGAATGATAATGAAAATCAGTTAATTTGTTTGGACTTTGAATGAAAGTAACAGAAATGAACAACACACATAGACAATATGCTACACACCAACTACATATAGGTTTTGAAATCTGAAGTAAATGAAAATATATTGCTATACAATGATTGAGTAACCTGGAAAATGATTCGTGATCGAGGCGCGCCCCTCTGCCCAAAGGACTTCTCTTGCCGCAATATCACATAATCTTCAATTGACCACTCATGACTAGGGGTGTAAATTTCAAGAAACGTATCTTTGGCGTTTTCAGCTATAGCGATGTTCACTCTTGACCCAGAGTATACCCACGTGGCGAAGACCAGGCTACAGATCTGTGGAAAAATGTCACTTGTATAGATATATTTTCTTTGCTATCGAGTATGCAGTATTCAATGCTGATGTCTTAACATATCTTAATAAAATAATACCATACAATGTAATACCTACATTACTGTGCTATCGTACTGCCATCAATTGCCCTTAAGTTTTTTTTTTTACAAAAGTGAACTGTGCCATTTTTCACAGAATTATATTGTAGATTAATATTGTAACCCCTCTGCAGATCGCATAGGTTGAGCTAAAGTGTTAAAATTTGCCTCATAACTTGAAAATAGCGACAACTAGGAGCCTAATACTAATATATTCTAATCTGGACCATTAATTGATACCTATGATGTGTGCAATATGTTCAGTTTATTTCACTTATCAAAAGTATGAAATTAGTAGATATAAAAGGCTTTAAACCAGTCTGGTTTATCACCTCTGATGACGCTAATTTGCAAACATAAACCTTTCTTATGCATGTACATGTATACCTGATCATCAAATGGATAATATCGAACATCAATGGGGCACTTGCTGATAAAAGTCCCACCAGGCTGCCATAGCACAGTTCCATTGTGATATACCACTGCACGGAAATATTTGTACCACTCACTTTTATATACTTTTTCTGAATCACTAAAATGTAAAAGAAATTTGAAAACTTATTCTGAAACATCATGTGGGTAATTTGTTTCCAATCTTACTGCATATAAAATATGTAATAAGCTCTTGACCATTTCCTTGATATGAAAATGTGAATTAACTTCAATTAAGTAACTATTTTATGACATTGCAATGGCAGTTCAAGGTGCGCAGGGGGCATGCCCACTCCCCCCCCCCCCCATCCCCACTACTTTACCCTTACCTCCAAAATACCTTATTTTCATAGGGTTTTGGCATGTTTGCTATAGATTGCGCATACAAAACCCATGAGATTCATTAAGTGTGCCCCCCCCCCCCCACACACACACATTTTCTGAAAACCTGGATCTTCCATTGCATTGCGCTTACTTTCTAGCTTGTAACATACTAGTTTGCTTGTATTTTTTCAAGCTTTTTCAATCATGATACAACTTACGTGTTGAGAAGAATAAATGATGGTACCCATATTACAGTTGGCGGAACGACAATTGATTCTACGCCTCCAAAATCATTTGGATTCCATTTTAAGAGGTCATCTGTCCATGTCTGGAATATTATCATGTTTACACAAAAAAGTTTTTAGCTACAGTACTGATTGGGAATAGAGGACAGCGAATTTAGCCGCATATTTTGAATTCTAAACAAATGAGCGAATCGAAGCAAAGGAAGAAAAGGCTAACGTTAAATTCTATAGTTTTACTCACCTTGCTAGAAATTCGTGATAGTGAGTGAAATTCCCGAATTATATGTAGGAAACGACTTCTGAAAATTCTCATAATTGGTGAAAAACGCGTAAATTGTGAGAAAAAGAGGAATCAATATATGTTGTCTCAGGGTCTTACATTACACAAATTCTGAGAAAAAGAAAGAATTATGCGAAATTTTGAGAATAACGTTAATAGTCAACTTTGTAAGTAATGAATGGAATAGATTCATTGGGTTTCTTTTGTGCTATGACAACATTTATTTTTGAAAAACCCACACATTTTATACCTTAGCAAATATTTTCGACCTTGTCTGTCAGACAGTCTTTTTCAAGCTGACGTCACACAGGATGGCAGGATGTGACGTCTGGACTGTGGTTTTAGACAAAGAGGATTACCAGCAGAAAGTAAACAACATGTTGTCAGATGATAAAACCTATGCCAAATTGACTAAAGACCAAACCCCAAGTTACAAGAGGAAATTTGTAGGCATTCTTACTAGACTGCTAAAGGAAGGTAAGATTACTGAAGCACAGAAAAGATTCCTATACCCGACCTCTGAGAAGATCCCACGCCTTTATTGTACCCCCAAAATACATAAGAACAATGTACCACTTAGACCAATAGTGGACTACACTGGGTCAATAATGTACAATCTTTCAAGGAGTATGGCAGACATTCTTTCCCCCTTAGTTGGCAAAACAAAACACCATGTACAAAATTCCAAGGAATTGGTGGAAAGCTTACAACACATAGTAGTTAAAAAAGAAGAAACCTTAGTATCTTTCGATATTGTAGCCCTGTTTACCAACACCCCAATAGAGGAAGCATTAGACATCATCAAAAATAGACTAATGAATGACAGCAAACTCAGGCAAAGAACTTTACTCACAGTGTCGGACATAATGGAGTTATTGAGTCTAGTGCTGACCACAACCTATTTTAGTTTCAATGAGACTTTATATCAACAAAAGTTTGGTACTGCAATGGGCAGTCCCGTCTCCCCAATAGTGGCCAATTTGTTCATGGAACACCTAGAACAGACAGCCATAGCCACAGCAGAATTAGACATTAAACCCATATGGTGGAAACGATATGTGGATGATGTATTGGCTAAGATTCCCATAGGAACAGTTGAGAGACTTAATACTCACCTCAACCAAGTAGACTCCACACACAGTATTGTTTTCACACATGAATGTATGGACAACAACAGCATACCTTTCCTGGACACGCTCATCTCTGTAAAAGAAGATGGCCACTTGAAGACAAGAGTGTACAGGAAGAGCACCCATACGAACCAATACCTTAACTTTAATTCACATCACCCTACCATACACAAGTTAGGAGTTGTGAGGACATTACTGGATAGAGCAGAGGTCATAGTATCCGAGGAAAAGGATAGGGAAACTGAGGTGAATACCATCACAGAGCTAGAGGCTCTCAGTATCTGTAACTACCCCAAGTGGACATTTCAGGAGGTAAAACGCATGAAGGCGTCAAGTCAGAAGGGCAAAAGGAAGAAAACCAGTGATGCTAATCGAGCCAAATCCAGAGGTATGGTAGTCATTCCATATATCAAAGGACTATCAGAGAGGATGGCTAGAACACTCAGAGACCATAACATCAGTACTGCCTTTAAACCATACAAGACCCTGAGAAACATTTTGGTCCACCCAAAGGACAAAATCAAGCCGAAAGAGATATGTGGTTGTGTGTATAAGATTGGGTGCAGAAACTGTGATAGTGTGTACATTGGTGAAACAGGGAGGAAACTAGGTACTCGGGTGGCAGAACATCAAAAGGATGTTGAGGAACATACTAACGGTGGAGTACGCACCAGAGCCACCCGTTTGTCATCGGCAAGTGACTTGACCAAATCCGCCATCACAGATCACATAGCCAATATGAACCATATCCCTGACTGGGACAACACGAAGCCCATCAGTCGTGAGTCCAACACTAGAGACAGACATATCCTGGAAGCGATCGCTATAAGGAAAACGAAAAAGACAATGAACCGAGATGAGGGTGCATACACCTTATCGCATGCATATGATACTCTACTGAAACCATGGGCGGCTCGCAGGGACAGCCCCCCCCCCCACGCGCCCCCCCCGACACTGACCTACTTCCCGACGTCACATCCTGCCATCCTGTGTGACGTCAGCTTGAAAAAGACTGTCTGACAGACAAGGTCGAAAATATTTGCTAAGGTATAAAATGTGTGGGTTTTTCAAAAATAAATGTCA
Source organism: Streblospio benedicti (assembly GCA_019095985.1). Taxonomy (NCBI): domain Eukaryota; kingdom Metazoa; phylum Annelida; class Polychaeta; order Spionida; family Spionidae; genus Streblospio; species Streblospio benedicti. The sequence continues at coordinate 8,991,251 of CM032664.1, read as the reverse complement.
TAACTTTGTAAGTAAATCTGCGAATTTTTCGTGTTCTCAACATTTGTTTTTTAGGCCTCGGGCTAGCATCACTCTACTATTTTGCGAATTTGGGGGGATTATGTGTCACCACATAATACTGTTTCAAGTTTATTTGCTGCACTATAACATATATACCATTTTGCAAACCTGACACTGAGATGGGGTGGATTAGCAAAATATTTGTGCTACATTGTATGTTTGATTTCGAATTTTGGGAATTTTCCTAATCAAAGTGTCAATATTCATTGGGAAATTCATTGAAACGAATGATACTAAGTGTAATAAGAGAATTTTGTCAATTTTGAGAAGTAGAACTAAAAAGGCAAATTTGCATTTAGGTAGACTACGTATTTTCTCCGAATGTGTCACTGAATCCATGCTGTGGTCGCAGAATTTACCACAGAAAAATGAAATCACCGAATGCAGGCAAATAGAATTCTGGGAAGGAGAATTTACAGAATATTCCCTGTTCTCTATCCCCAATCAATACTCTACTAACTAACCATGATACAAAATCAAAATTATCTAATATGGTTTGAAAAATAAATCTAAACTCACCACAGTGAGAAATCCATTCCCTATAAATCGCTGTTTGACTACATCCTGCGTGAATAGCAGAATATATTATTTGATTTTATCAATGTGTAGCAGTTAAGAAATAAGTCATTAAATTGTTTATCAAAACAAGTCAACTTATAAAGATTTGAACATGAAATGTATGTAGAGGGATCCTAGTGACCATTCAGAATTTATGACATGGTGGGTTAGGAGGATTTTCCAAAAATGCTGTGAAATAAATAATAGCCCCCACTTAAAATCTATGTGAAAATATTGGTAACCCCCGCCCCTCAATTTCATGTGATAAAAATTGATGACCCCCCTAACAGTTAGCGCAATCATTGTCAGTCGATGCAAATCCTATTTGATGGATATCTATGATATAAAAAACAGTATATTTTATTACAGAATCTCTCAAAGATAAAGATAAATCTTCTGTGAAAAAATTGATAGCCCCCACCCACCATAAATGTGTGTAAAAAAATCCCCCACCCCCACCCCCTACAAACTTTGTGACAAAAGTTCAGGTCCCCCTACCCAAATCCTCCTACTATACCACACCCTTTCATAAATACTGTATGGTCCCGTAGGAAAAGATTCAATTCCATTAATTCATATAACATTTGAGGAACTGAATCTTTGAAAAAGTCTATCCTGAGATGTGAAACACAGAAAGCTGAAAACGGACTAGATTTAACTTTATATTAAAAGTAAATCATTCTCAAAATCAGCGCCATATAACGTTTGCAGGAAACTATCAGATATTTATCTTTGTATCAAACAATAACAAAATGTTAACAGTTTATATAAAAAGTATTGAAGTGTTGTGAAATGGTTGATACTAGCTACATGTAGTAGATACTAGGATGACGGATGTGTTCATTCCAAACATTTAAATACTTACAACTTCCTCTATCCTTGAAAGCATGAATGCAATATGAAGATCCACTGCTTTTTGGACATCCTTTATAGGTCTAGCAACTGGATTGTAATTCTTCAGCAAATTACTGACCAGAGAATCCTCTTGAGACCAGTATTTTTCCTTTGCTAATGATTGTTCTACAAATGTAAACAAGCAAGGATAAATGCATATAAAGCCACAACATATATTCAATATGATACAAAAATCACAGTATTTCTCAAACCTACAATGTAGGTTGACAAATGACCGCCCACAAACCGTAGGTCAGCAATGTGATATTCTGGGTTGTCCAAAAAATTATGCTAAAATAAGTTATTTTGTTTTTAAAGTTTTATTTTCACCAGTTCATGGTGTTTAAAGAATCCTGTGTTTATATGTGCAAGATGTATCCTGCCATCCTGATATGAAAAAATACTTCCTGGCAAATAAAAACTTCAACTTCCAAAAATCATGAAATGTGGTCGCCCTTTAAAGCCGCGTCCCACTGGTTCCGACGCACTAGCGGATAGCCCTATTTCTGCCGACTACGCCGACCCTACGTCGACCTAACGTTTGTTTTACGCTGTACGTACGTGTGACGCTCATGTGACGCTCGCTGCCATTATGCCGGCAAAATATTTCTAGGCGGATTCGTCAACAAATTTTGAACATGTTCAAAAACTGACAACATTGCCTGTTTCATTGTCGACCGTACGCCAAACATACGTCAAACGGGCTTTAAAGCCATGCGCCTAACATGGCGTATTCGTTGATTGCCGACTACGCCGATGCTACGTCGACAAAAACGTTGGCGCTGTACGTACCTTGTGACGCTCATGTGACGATGGCTGCCATTAGGCGTTCAAAATATTTCTAGGCGGATTATCGATCGGTCCGTGGGCTGCTCAAAACATCAACATTGATTTTTTTACCGACCGTACGCCAAACATACGTCAAACCCATCAAACATATTTTTATCGTGCGTTGGATTGGGCGCAGATGCAGCAGACAAAAACCTTGCTTTCACTTGGCGCACCTTGAATGTTTGGTTTGAGCATTCGGTAGGCGTTCAATGCACTGGGTAAAATCATTTAATAACAAAAAGTGAACTTATCTATCGTAAAAAGACACACATCACGTATAAATATTTTTGCCTGCGTTGGTTGGAATCGATCATACACTGACCTTAGTTTCACTGCGGCCTTTAAGAATGTTTGGAATAAGCCGACTGTGATTTTATTTAAGCATATATCTATAGAATGTAAAAATATGCCATAGAAAAGACAAATATGTAGGACATGCCTTTAAGAATAATAAGAATAAGAATAAGAATATTTTGTTTGTACATAGAATGTGTGTGTGTAGAAAAATACAAATATGTGTGTGTGTGTGTGTGTGTGTGTGTGTGTGTATGTGTGTGTGTGTATATATATATATATATATATATATATATATATATATATATATATATATATATATATATATATATATATATATATATATATATGCCCATCGATTGCATCGCTGCTCGAGTACCCGACGACTCCGGTGTCTACAGACATCGAAACTGACAAGAATTCGTTCAATGGCAGTGTTGTACTACCCAATGACCCATGGGACGCCGTTGTCCCATGAGTCGGCACTCCATCGCGATGGACGTGCCCACTTGTCCCAGGACTGATACCGTACGACGGCATACCCCGCCCAGGACTCTCCTCACATCCCGTTGCGAGGTCTCCTGGATGTACTTTCGGATATCCACGTGAGTCACAGGTCAAAGAATCACTCTGTGAGAGCTTATCCCTACCAGGTTGTCCGTCAGCCATGATACTCTTCCGGTGGGCCACGGACCCAGTCAGAGGATGGACTGAGTCTACATGCCCCACGCAAGGAAGTTCAGGCCGGCCGCCATGCTCATTGTCCCTAAGTGTTTGCGGCTCAACACTTCGTCTTACAAGTTTCCCTGACCCCTGGTGGACGAGCCAGAGGTAGGGTTATTGTTGGCACCGCGGCTCCAGCCGTGCCCGCGCCTTGGAGCAGAGCCACGACTTTTGAGTTACTGCTGCCAGGCAGCAAAACGCTCGTTCAGTCGTGCTCTCTCCTCAGGAGGTACGCGGTGACAGTCGCGTCTGCGATGATTATCGTCACCATACTCCCAGCAACCATTCCCGTACGCCCCTCTCGGTTTCACCATGGGACAGTCTCGTCGAATGTGGCTTTGGTCACCACACTCCCAACAACCGAGCTTGTGCCTCGGTTTCACGGATACCTCAGGGTTGTCAGACGTCACAGCTGGCCGCTGGACCAGCTGCATGCCCTTCAAAGCCTCGCACAGGAGAACGGTATCCCCTGAAGCCTGGGGCTTCCCACTCGGTTTTGGTTTCGGATCCTTGGGAGTGCCCTGGTTAAGCAACTGAGACCTATAGCGCTCAGGCTCATCCCGGCTCTCCCGGTGGATCAAGCGGTGCTGCAGTTCCAAAAAGGGCAATGGTACTGCCTCCTTCTCGCAGGCGTCAAATACATGACGTAGCGAGGGAGTAGCAAGACCATCCCGCAGCCTGTCCATAATGACCTCTTGCCGTTTGGACGGGTTATTCGCATAAGCCCGCCTTGCCAGCAATTGAAGGCCGTTTATGAAGTCGGCTACGGTTTCCCTTTTCCCCTGCTTTCGGGTCATCAAATCCATGGACCACCACCAATTTACAAAAACGGGCCTTCCGGCAAGCGAGGTACACCACAACCTGGTGGTTGTGTCCATCCTTGCATATGCCCAAGTTTGTATTCATGGAGCTCCTCCAGCATTAGCTGTTGTACCGTGTGTACAGACAGCAACCAAGCTAGATAAGAGGGCCCTGGTGTCCCACCTCAACGTGTGGCAGTTCGTCATTTCTGGCCTAGAATCAATGGCGGAGCCACCCAGGGGTGACTCACATGCCAGAGGTTCATGAGCCAGTGTGTGCACAGTACTCGCCCGAGGACAGTGCATCCCAAAGTGACCATAACAGCCAGATTGGCATATAATATGAATAATGAGCCAAATCGTGACCAGCAAAACTGGTCTAAACTCTGGAGTTGCGTCCCGACGTAAGTTTGAAATGACGTAACTCTAGGGTCATGACCTCTGAGAACATTTGGTGCAGGTGCTTTGCACTTGTTTGTCCTGTAGCCCGGTTATATAGGACAGTTCTTGGAATTGACAAGACGTAAGGCCATTGCCTGGGACGTACGGCTTTGGCTTTATGACGTATTGTTTTCGTTCTATCCGTGTTTTGTCTGGTTTTGTCTCGTTCTATCCGGTTTTGACGTACCAAAAATGTAAGCCAGTTCGGTTTTGGAAACAGAGGTGTACAGTCTGATGTGCATTTTTGTCTAGATTTGGCACGGACAACCGATACGACCATGGAAACGGAGGATGGGGCTGTGATGTACGTGGATAGCTGGACCAGTGACAACAACACTACTGGACCGGCTGCTACGTCCATCCGCACGCCGGCTGAGGGTGGTGCCGACACCACTCTCGTGGCCGGTGGGCCTCTTTCTCCACTGAACCTGGAACGACTCTCGCTGAAGGAACAACTCTGCTGCGGACCTACACTTTTGAGTGCGGGACCTAGCAGTGCAAATGCTTCAGTGATGGTGCCGAGTGTTGGGGGACCCACGTCATGGACCCATACCCTCGGGTGTGGAACCAGATGGCGTGCGCACTTTCTCCAACGCTGTTTTGACCGTGACAACCATGCAAGTATTGGGGGACCCACGTCATGGACCTGCGCCCTCGGGTGTGGGACCAGATGGCGTGTGCGCCTCCTCCAGTGCTGATTGCTGAGCACCAGACAACCACGCAAGTGTTGGGGGACCCACGTGATGGACCTGCCCCTCAGGTGTGGGACCAGATGGCGTGTACGCTTCCTCCAATACTGCCTTGAGTACGAACTAGACCACCACAGTGGTATGAGGAGATCTTGAAATCGCGCCTCGTGACACACTCTATGTATGTGAAGTAACATTCACTTTCGCATGTGAGGACGTCATGATGGCACTGATCTTGAGGTACCACCTGTTACATCATGCGCTCGAGCCTCGATGTACGACACCTATTGTTCATGACGTGGAACTAAACTAGTTTTGTGTCTAAACAGTATTTTTAGTACGAAGGAAGTTGAGGAACCCAAACCATGATGTACGCCAGGACAGTCAGCCGACTGTGCACGTGGACGTTTGCCTGCACGAGCGCATGCCACAGTTTCACCAGGACAGTCTCACTACCAGTAGTGGAGGTTCTGAAAACGTGGTTTGCATTCGGTGGCAATTGTGCCTTGCTGAACCCACACAGTAAGGACCTGGTTTATGGACGTGACCCACAAATCGGTGGTCGCAACCTGTGAACTGGAGACAACTGCGTTGGGGACTATGTTGCACCGATGGTTCACACAAATGGAGTGTGAAAGGACAACCACGTCACTCACGTCTGCCTAGTGTTGGTGGCACTCGTGGGATGACAGTAAGATCCTTAAGATCAATAGGGCGTGTGAGAAAGATTTGGGATACTGGGTGCTTGTCAGCACTTCGCATTGTTCAGTATCTCGGGTGTTCAACCTAGGGATAATTTCTGTATTAATGTTGAACATGCCAGTCAAAATTTGTGGTCGTGGACATCTCTGGGTCTGGAGGGTCGCTGGTACGAGCAGTTAGGGGGAGTTTACTCCCCTGAAGGTTTGTTTCGGCGATGCTCTTGTCCGGGGATAACTGTGATGCACTGGGGAGGGCTCCCCGTTCGCTCTGTACTTTTATAATTTGATAACTTCACCCCGTCCTTGCATGTTTTTATTTTGATACAGGCAAAAGATGAAGTCCTGTGCGTTTGTTGGCTGCTCGATTTGAATGTTTGTTGTTTCAGACACCGTGGACCCTGGTCAAGGACCCTGCCAGGACCAAGACCAGGGCGAGGCAGACTCCGCTCCCGCAGACCGGATCTGGCCTGGAAAGCAGTGTCTGATCTGCAGTAGAGGGTGCGGGCTGGCGATCTAGTCGTTGGCAGGACCATTAGCCCAAGCTGGGAGGGAGGAGCATGTGTGCGTGTTTGTGTGTGGATCTACGTATCATTGGGAAAAACACAACGAGAACCCAGGTGGTGTGAGCGCCTCGACTAGTAACAGGAGCCGTGTACTAGTCTAAAAAGCTTACATATATATATAGTTCTTGAAGTAAATAAATTGATGCAATCTATACATAAGAGTGCTCTACAGGTGGCTGGAGCATTCAATATCCGCGCTAAAGAACTAGATTATTTTTTTTATTTTATTTAAATTTTTAAATCTTAAAAAATTTTGTAGCAAATTAAATAAAATAAAAAAATGATATAGTTCTTTAGCTCGGATATATATGTATATATGTATCATAAAAAAAATGTGACTCAACTATTCAACTTGAAAAAAGTCTGAGTCACCCTGGCAAAATGCAAATTCATCCATGACGACCAAACGACCAATCACTGTGCTATATGCACACAAATGTTCACAAGTAGTAAATGCAGACGACGTGTTAACTAGCAGCTAGTGCACAATAACAATAGATTACTTTGATACTGTACATGTATTAATTCTCTATCATTATTTTATTTGAATTTAATGAACTTATTAATGTTTCAACAACAGAAATTACATAGGCAGTACATGTATACAATTGTTTTTCTACTTTCTAAGGCAGTGTTTTACTTACCAAGGGAAAGCAGATCATGTACAAAAATGGGGCGGGTTTATATGGAAGTGGGATTTGGGAAAAACCTTCCCAAAACATTAGGGATGTGGGGAAAAGGCCTAAAAACGAGGGATATGGGATTTCATGGAGGTGGGATGTGGGGAAAACGGCAAAATCTGTGTGGGATATGAGAAAAAAGGCCCTAAAATTTAAGGATGTGGGAAAATGGGCCAAAAAAATCAGGGATATGGGATTTTGTGATCCCTTACTTATACCCCCCCTCCCCCAACCACCCCCCAAAACAAAAAAAATGTTGAGCTTGATTAGGTGTACTAACCATAACAACAATCATAGAAATGTATATTACCTGAAATATCTGGTTCAAAATTATCCATGTAATTCAAAGTTCTATTCTCAAAAGCCTCACATACACACTCGAAAATGACGAGTGAAATATGGGCTATGAAAGCTGTCCGCATTTTTCAAAATAAAAATTCCTTCATTCATGGGGTATCCATAACATAAGACACTATAGATCTATCACAGCTGACACAGGTGAATGATGTCACAGAAGAATTGGAAGTATTTTGCAAGCTTCCGCTACTCTTTGTAGTTCACTATTGAGTTGTCTTATTGAGCCTTAGCATCTGCTTTGAGAAATATGACATCAAATATTGAAATAACAAAAGTCATGAATCCTCCCACTACAAAAACGGCATGGAAATGCAGTGGCAGTATCAAGTACATTATAGAAAATGATACTGCATTGAACTTCTATTCAGAAAATCGATTGGGTGCACTGACATTTATAAATCCAGACGTCAAACGTACGAATCCTGTGAAAAACAGGGTCTTGGTAGCTAGATCTAGTCAGTGTAGTGGTTTAGGGGGACTAACCATTTGGTTTGAAGTTGAGATCCTTCAAAAATATACATATCATAAAATATTCAGATAAAGGCACGACCTTAAAGATGGCCAACCCTTATATTTTGACATACAGACTGTGTCATAACAATTGGAATATGTATTCAAAAGCATTTCTGACCCTTTATAATGATATTTCTAGAAATTTACATATGCAAGTCTTTCCCAGCAGGAACACTGACGTCACCCTGACGTTGGATTCTAGTTGGATTACGTTGTGACATCAGCCAATGTGAACGTCACCCTGACATTGATTGCCTGCCCAGCGGGCAGGAAATAAGAAAATAAATTGATGCAATCTATACATAAGAGTGCTCTACAGGTGGCTGGAGCATTCAATATCCGAGCTAAAGAACTAGATTATTTTTTTTTATTTTATTTAAATTTTTAAATTTTAAAAAACTTTGTAGCAAATTAAATAAAATAAAAAAATGATATAGTTCTTTAGCTCGGATATATATGTATATATGTATCATAAAAAAAATGTGACTCAACTATTCAACTTGAAAAAAGTCTGAGTCACCCTGGCAAAATGCAAATTCATCCATGACGACCAAACGACCAATCACTGTGCTATATGCACACAAATGTTCATAAGTAGTAAATGCAGACGACGTGTTAACTAGCAGCTAGTGCACAATAACAATAGATTACTTTGATACTGTACATGTATTAATTCTCTATCATTATTTTATTTGAATTTAATGAACTTATTAATGTTTCAACAACAGAAATTACATAGGCAGTACATGCATACAATTGTTTTTCTACTTTCTAAGGCAGTGTTTTACTTACCAAGGGAAAGCAGATTATGTACAAAAATTGGGCGGGTTTATATGGAAGTGGGATGTGGGAAAAACCTTCCCAATATTAGGGATGTGGGGAAAAGGCCTAAAAACGAGGGATATGGGATTTCATGGAGGTGGGATGTGGGGAAAACGGCAAAATCTGTGTGGGATATGAGAAAAAAGGCCCTAAAAGTTAAGGATGTGGGAAAATGAGCCAAAAAATTACGGATGTGGGATTTTGTGATCTCTTACTTATAAAAAAAAAAAAAAAGAAAAAGAAAAAAGAAGAAGTAAAAAAAAATGTTGAGCTTGATTAGGTGTACTAACCATAACAACAATCATGCTAACAACAATCATGCTGAGAAGTTTTTATTTCAATATTTCCTCTATAGTGAAAGAATTGTGAACGGCCAGTAGAAATGTATATTACCTGAAATATCTGGTTCAAAATTATCCATGTAATTCAAAGTTCTATCCTCAAAAGCCTCACATACACACTCGAAAATGACGAGTGATGCTATGAAAGCTGTCCGCATTTTTCAAAATGAAAATTCCTTCATTCATGGGGTATCCATAACATAAGACTCTATCACAGCTGACACAGGTGAATGATGTCACAGAAGAATTGAAGTTATTTTGCAAGCTTCCACTACTCTTTGTAGTTCACTATTGTGTTGTCTTATTGAGCCTTAGCATCTGCTTTGAGAAATATGACATCAAATATTGAAATAACAAAAGTCATGAATCCTCCCACTACAAAAACGGCATGGAAATGCAGTGGCAGTATCAAGTACATTATAAAAAATGATACTGCATTGAACTTCTATTCGGAAAATCGATTGGGTGTACTGACTTTTATAAATCCAGACGTCAAACGTACGAATCCTGTGGGAAAACAGGGTCTTGGTAGCTAGATCTAGTGGGTTAGGGGGACTAACCATTTGGTTTGAAGTTGAGATCCTTCAAAAATATACATATCATAAAATATTCAGATAAAGGCACGACCTTAAAGATGGCCAACCCTTATACTTTGACATACAGACTGTGTCATAACAATTGGAATATGTATTCAAAAGCATTTCTGACCCTTTATAATGATATTTCTAGAAATTTACATATGCAAGTCTTTCCCAGCAGGAACACTGACGTCACCCTGACGTTGGATTCTAGTTGGATTACGTTGTGACATCAGCCAACGTGAACGTCACCCTGACATTGATTGCCTGCCCAGCGGGCAAACACATGAGTCCCCCCCCCCTCCCCCCATTATGGTGGAAATATCAGAGATGCCAAGTTGGAGGAGCTTGAAAGGGGGAGACATTATTTTTTGAGGTAGAGGCATTTGGCGCGGGGCGAAGCGCGCAATGCTAGGGGGGTCTGGGGGCATGCACCCCAGAAAATTTTGCAATTTTTAATGCCATTCTGTGCATTTTAGGCCACTTTTTAGGTATTATTTGTTTGAATTTTAATTTATTTTAGGGAATCAGTAGAAAGGGGGAGTTTAGAACACCTGAGGGGGAGAGGGGGAGAGAGGTCTCCAAAGGGGGAGTCTCCCACCAATGCGGGAGACTTGGCAGGTCTGAAATATGGTTGAAATCAAGTGTAGTGTTACACGAACCTGATATCTATGTAGATTTCATACACCTTTACTCCCCATCAATTCCACGTGTAAAAATGAACCTAACTTCCACGTAGATTTCATACATCTTTATCCCCCCATCAATTCCACGTGTAAAAAAGAACCAAATATCTACGTGGATTTCATACATCTTTACTCCCCTTAATATCCACGTGTAAAAAAGAACCAAATATCTACGTGGATTTCATACAACTTTACTCCCCTTAATATCCACGTGTAAAAAAGAACCAAATATCTACGCTGATTTCATGGATTTCATATTTCATAGATCTTTTCTCCCCTTGAAATCCACCCGATGCACGTGCACTACCGCGGCAGAGCGCTCAATGGCTGAACTAATTTGAACCAATGACAGCGCAGGTCAGTTTTGAATCATGGGAAATGCAGAATGAACGATCAAAAGTCATGCAAAGTGAAATAATTTTGTAAATGATTGATTTTTGTGGATATAATAAACTAACCTACACGAATTCACACAGCGGATACCACATAAACCGACTTTATAAGTATAAGGATATACGGAAGCACAGTTACGTCTGCACGATGTATCATGCGATATTCACGCAAAAATGTGTCAAGTCTTTGAAAACAAGTTCTCTGGACATTTCTGGGCGTTTTCTGGCATGTAAGCATTATAATATATCTTTGTTTGTTTTATGTTGTTTTTGATTGCCTGATGCTATGGTATTATTGTCGGATGATGGGAAGTGGCAGAAAAACATCTTGTAAAATAACATATCATACTTCGCTCTACAGCAGACAAACCCGAGACCGTTATGAATAAATATACTTACCAGGAAATATAAGGTATGTAAGTAACGAAGTTTAATTCAAATGTTAGACCACTATTTTTGGGAAAAACAATTACAATATTGTTGAAAAATAAACTGGTATATAATCAACACATTTAACAATGTAGTTTATTAATAAATTACAAAATGCAATAATGTGTAGGAATACACTGCATAATCATAACAGAACACGACGCAGTCACTCGCTAGACATATAGACGCCTATGGTCGGATTTCTGCACTACAGTTACGTGGGACGTATGACTACTACTAACGCTGTTCTGTGCATCTCTTTGATGTTCATTGATTTTGGAGCTTTTTCTTAGTAGTTTAATAAAATCAATAGAGGTTTCCCTAGAAGTAGTAGGTGTGCTAGATTCATGAACATATTTGAAGTTAGGCAAAAATCGCGTAGTCATGATTGACAATTTAACCATATACGGATTGACAACTAACCATATACGGATTCCGTATATGGTTAGTGCCGTATACAACATTTTTACAAGGCAGTTCTGGAGGTCGATATTGACTAAAATACATGCAAAAGACTGATAAATAGACAAAACCGGGTGAGTTGTTAACATTGATTTTTTTATTGGGCAAGTTCTTGGGGCGTATCACGGCGAGCCCGAAGGGCGAGCCGTGATACGCCCCAAGAACGAGCCCAATAAAAAAATCAATGTTAACCAACGAACCCGGTTTTGTATTTATCAGTCTTTTCTAAACAATTACAATATTGTTGAAAAATAAACTGGTATATATTCAACACATTTAACAAGGTAATTTATTAATAAATTACAAAATGCAATAATGTGTAGGAATACACTGCATAATCATAACAGAACACGGCGCAGTCACTCGCTAGACATATAGACACCTATGGTCGGATTTCTGCACTACAGTTACGTGGGACGCATGACTACTACTAACGCTGTTCTGTGCATCTCTTTGATGTTCATTGATTTTGGAGCTTTTTCTTAGTAGTTTAATAAAATCAATAGAGGTTTCCCTAGAAGTAGTAGGTGTGCTAGATTCATGAACATATTTGAAGTTAGGCAAAAGTAGTCCGATTGACAACTAACCATATAAGGATTCCGTATATGGTTAGTGCCGTATACAACATTTTTACACGGCAGTTCTGGAGGTCGATATCGACTGAAAATACATGCAAAAGACTGATAAATGACTAGACAATGACTATTTGTGGCTGTTAACGTAGATTGTATTCTATCTGATAGCGGGCTTTTTCACAAGCAAACTTGGGGGGAAAATATATATACAGTTATTCATACTTCCATTTTAGCTCACTGTATTTACATGCATAGCTTTGACACTATTATTGATTATTGTATGTTATTAGTAGTATCGCAACACAAAGGGCAATATGTTTCGCTGAATATTGATCACTGCTGTAAATTTATTCTGTGGTTTTCTCCTCAAATTCATAAAGTTCTTACTTATAAAGTATATATCGTTTCTGTATATATCTTAATTACCCATAAGTCAACGTTCTTCTAGCAACGCCGTGTTCTCTGAACACTTTTGATCTAGTTTCATATTTTTTTGCTTCAATATAAACAGTAAACAAAGATAACCAGTGGAGTTTCAGAATATGTAATATGATGTGCATTGCGTGGATCAAATACGCGTACGGAAAATCACACTGTCACAGCTGTTCAAGTATAACTATTAAAAAATGTACAACTATATAATGAAAGTGATGTACACAATACTAATAAATGCCAACTACTGCAACTTCCAAACTGTTCTTAATATGTGCCGGTAGATTATATATTAATACTCTTCTAAGACAGTTAGGTCCGGGTGTGGCTTGAACAGGGGCACTATAACAAACACAACAGGGGTCACAAATACCAACACGCCTAAAAACAACCAGAAGAAGAACCTGTCCCAAACCACAGACAGCCTCTTCCATTGCTCCTTAACTTTGTTATCTTGCTCACGTCTTCTCACGTCCCGCCTCCATTCTTGGACACACGATTCTATGTTTGAAATCATTTCAGTTGTCTCATCATCAAAAAACTTGCTTGTTGTGTTTTTTCTTAGCAATGGTGGTTTTTCATCATTACAAGGAGTGGTCACGTTCTCGCGGTTCAATCTATTCGTTTGTTTTCCCCCATTGTGCAGCTGTGAATTTGAAAAACAAAAACAAAACACATAAACTAAATAATAAGAACATTTAAGTGGCTGATATCTTCAACACCGTGGCAAATCTAAAAGTAAATGGTAAAAACAAACAATCTTTTTATCCATCCCACATCGCCAGATCACCATGTATGGCATGTATGCTAGTTTCCTGAGCATTACAGAGAAGTTCATTTACACGTATACATGTGCATAAACATACTATAAACTAAAATATCACCGGGAATACCATGATAGGCTCCACTTTGTCCTTGCTGCCGTCTCTCAAGCAGAGCAGGCGCGCCACATAGGTGTTGGTGAGTGTGTTGAGCCAGGTGGGCGGGGCGTGCTCGCCCGGGACGTGGTGTAGGATGAGGATCCACACGGAGGCCATCACCGTCACGCACGTCACGCCCATGAAGAAGATCAGGTACACCACTGCAGCACGTGCGTCAGTGGAGAATAAGATTATTTCTCAGGAATGTGACCACACTATTTGCATTTATTTATTTCTTAGACTTATAAATTACTGCTCTGGTTACCGGGACCAGTAAAATAGCTATTCTGTTCTTATTAGTATATCAAAACGAGAGTATGTTCAGAACATCAACTGGTATGATCTAATTTATATTCTATGATCATGTTCGTATATAAGAATAGTGTATGCTGTTGTTGTTTTTTGCTTCTAAATGATAGTTGAATAAGTGTTTTCTGTTTTCATAGTATAAGAGATTAAGAACCGTGCGTCAAAATATGTACGATAATAGATTGCTCCTTTAGCAAATAAACCTCACTGTGATACCCTACAGAGTGGCATTCAAGGTTGTGTATGATGTTCATGTTCATGTCAAATATATATACAACCGGTTGTAACTTTAACGTAAGGCACGTAGCGTGCCTGGCTCACCCATCAATGGTACGGCCTCAGAGGTGTTGGGCACGTCGTCAGAAACCATGAGGATGAACACCGAGTAGGACAGCAGCAACGTCAGGCCCATGGCGATCTTTTCTCCTGCCTCGGGTGGAAGCCTGAAATCACTCGATACATGTATTACAATTCTATACAAGATAAAGACAAATATGAATAATGTTTTTTTTCCATGAAATGCAGCGCTCATTTTTACAAGAATCTAAAATCACATACACAATCACTCAAAAGGCGCAAGGCAAATATCGCGTTGTCATTTAGCGATTATCTTGACGAGAAAAATGTTACTACCCATAGATAAAAAAAACACAAAAAAACACAGAAAACAAATTGTCAAAGCATATTTTGTTGTGGGTAACAACAAGTGCACAAACCTGAAGACAAATAGTGCCAAAATGGATAGCATTAGAACAGGAACAAGCATGTTGACTATGTAGAACAGTGGCAGTCTGCGGAGGCGGAACTAGAATAAAATTGAAAAGACAGTTGTTAGAACTGCGAGGAAATAAACACTTACCGGAAGATGAATAAGCCGAGGCAGGACAAGAGCGCTGATGGGAAGATGATGTTCATCACATAGTACAGAACACAGCGACGAACGCGTAACTGTCAACAGACAGGACAAAAACAAAGACAAAAGTGACAACGGTAGTGACTCGGGGGTGGGTAGGTGGGGCCCCCTAGGGGGCTGGCATTCTAATAGGTACTTTAGAAAGAAGACATTATATTATATCATTATATTGACAATCTTAATAATTCAACACTCACAGATGATTTCGAATACTACAAAAGATATAGCGTGCGAACAGCTTTTAAGATTTTTTCTCAACCTATCGGTATATATTATGGCGAACTGTCCAATATGCACACGAACGGATCCAGATTAAAAGTGTACAGATTTTTTCAGTCCAAATAATACACTGCGCGGGTCTTGTACATGGCCACACTAGATCACGGATTTAATGGGAATCTTGGTCACACCTTTCACTGCGTGCGGCAGCCTCACAACCCTACCCCTTTTCTTAAAAAAAACAACAACATGGATGTGTCGTTGCTTAGGCTTGCTTTGTATAACACTATATAGTTATCATTGCAGATACATTACTAACAAAATAGATCATGCATGTTACTGAAATATGCGTGAATTAAAGAAGCGATTTACTCTGAAGTGTATCTCGGGCCTGGGCTCCGGGCAGCATGTGTAGTGTCGCTCTGTGCGGAGGATGACGAAATCCTCGACGGACCACGTGCTGCTCGGAGAGAACACCTCGAGGAACATGTCACGCGCCTCGTGCGAGATGGACAGGTTCACCTTGTCCAGCGTGTAGATCCAGTTGGAGAACACCAGGTCACAGATCTGGCAAGAAATGAGGGAGAAGCATGCTGCTGCCCGTATGATTGCAGTGTTTGTTTGACAGATGTACTAAATATCAAAATTTGGCAAGTGATCAGTAGGTGTGATTGAAGTTGGTTTAACATGCGTGGTTGAGGCATTATGGACATCCACCTTTGTCGTTTATGGCAGCATCACTTGACTATACCAGTAGGTAAACAACGACGGGGAAAAGAATGGCCACTCATTAGTCTCAGTTAGCTACTACCCTCTACGATGCATGTGCCGTGCCCCTTACCCAATTGCATGGAATGCTCTGACATTCTGACAGTGGCCTGGCTTCTATAACGTATTACATGTAAATCTTCATTGTGTGCAAGCCATCTTCGTCCTTTTCAGGCTTGTATTTCTGTAGACACCAGTTTGCAGCCTAGCATTTTGTTACACAATGGAGAGTATTCTTTACTTCAGCATAAACACAAAAGTTTAACGAATGATGGAGAAAGATCACTTAGATGTGTATTGCGTAAGCATTTACGTTCCCTTGGTGGGTGTCTTAAAAGTGTCTAAAAGATCTAAGAACCTACACACTCTATAGCAATCAGCACGTACGGCGTGAACACAGGCCCGTTGGCGCGGTACGTGTCATACCTGGTCGTCAAATGGGTAGTATCTGACATCAATGTGGCACTTGCTGGTCAGAGTACCACCAGGCTCCCACATCACTTCCCCGTTGTAACGCACAAGTGCACGAAACCACTTGTACCAATCTTGTTCATACATTTTCGCCGCGCCTCTGAAATGTTAATGTTATTTCATTGCCACTTTCCAAATGGTTACAGTACAAACCTGCCTTGGAGACAACTCACTAACCATCGTTAAAATGGTTCACAAATAATGACCATAATGATTTCTGGCGGGTTGATATTCACGAAACGTGTTCATGATAACACTATGTATAGTAATAAAACTTCGATTCAAAATGTGCCTGCGCTGGCTGCTCCTCTTTGTTCAAAATATAATAACCAATAGAATACTATTTGTAAAATGATTTTTTATCCTTTATTTTAGTATTTCTTGTTCTCTTAAACAGTCCAAATTCCTCATGCGTGTCCAAAATTGCATTATTCATTACGAAACGTGTTATAGTCAGAGTTGTTGTGACAGGCCCTTTACTTGATATAGAAAGTTGGAAATTACTACTTGGTAGTTGAAAGAACAATGTGTTTAAAGATTCTCACGTGTTTATGAGCACAAAACTTGGTAGCCAGATGGTGTCTGGATTCACAACAATCTTCGTAATGCCGCCGAAGTCTGCAGGGTCCCAGTGAAGATGTTCATCAATCCATTTCTAAAGGTAGTATATGTATATAACTGATTGGACATGTGAGATAATAATACACAAGTTGTGTTCATGCTAATAGTGCTATGTACATGTAGACACACACGAACGGAAACTCGCTTATAACAAACACTGGATCGAAAAATATAATATAGATAAAAAGGAAAAAACTTGCTAGAAGTCACTCTCGTTTCAGATTGCCAGGACGAGTGGTCTTCTGAACAGTGCCTTAACATCAATATATCACATTGCTGCCGCCTCATTCCTCATAGCTGTGTACAGTTTAAACAAAACGTTGCTGCTTGTCCAGATCCATTAACACCCCTCACCCAAACACACACACACACACACACACACACACACACACACACACACACACACACACACACACACACACACACACACACACACACACACACACACACACACACACACACACACACACACACACACACACACACACACACACACACACACACACACACACACACACACATGAAAGCACGGGCCACCTACACACAGACACACGCTCACTCACTCTCACATAAACGAAACAAGCACAATCTGGAACGAACTAATTAAAATGATTAATAGATCTAGCAGCGTCAGTATACCATGAATGACGTTTACAAAAGCCGACTCGCTCTTATAAAAGAGTCACTGTATTGATAATGAGTATGTTCTCAAGGTCTTACAACCTAGCTGACTCATTTATCCATTTAGCACATAGGTTAAAGACACATGGGGTATACATCCGTTAATGAAGATATAACTTTCTCGTATGTCTAAAACACATATTGTATAAGCTTTTTCAAAGACACCACCTCTATTCTCTGATATACAATAAGACCACACATGTAAGTCCCAAACCTTCACGAGGAGACCTTTGTGCACCTTCAGCCTCTCACAACCTAAACCCCATTTACATGATGATGCAGTGCATATACATGTATTATTTTATAAGTAATGATTAGGTGTTATTTAAAATCTTGTAATGTAATGAAAATTCAATATCCGGTACTAACAGAAAATGTGCGTTGTACAATGGCGCTCTCAGCGAATTATGAGTTTTAAATGTAGCGGTAGCAGCGTCGTACCAGCCAAACCAACGAAAAAGACCTTTACGCGAAAGCATACCAGGCATCCTCTTTCAATGTAAAAAGAATGCAAATTAAAGTATTAATGATATTATTTACAAATCTACATTAGCAACATATTATATATATTTCTTTAAATATATGACGTTTCTAAAACAAATTGCTATGCAAAGTAATCAAAATTTATAATTAGAATGAAATCAAAGCATAACGTTCTCTTAACCCTCAATTGATTTTTTTTCGTGATGATAAGCTGTATTTAAAACGTATCAAAATTATATTTTGTCTGTTTAAAAGCGGCCTTATGACCTATTGTAGTGGAAAAAAAACCAGAAACAGGACCCACAATCATTACTAGCGTCCGAAATATTTCATTTGGGACTGACCTTGTTTATTTCTGGTCACCTAATGGGAATCATATTGCACATTTTTGGAGGGAGGCTCCGACGGAGCATAGAGTACAAGTGCAGTAGAGCCACGTTATAAAGATAAGTACAGAAGAACCACTTTTTAAAGAAATCTGAAAAAATTAAATATTACATATCATAAAAATACTAAACAAAATGAGTCGCCCGTAGAGATTTAACTACCTTAGATTACATATATAAGGGATCGTTCACATATGACGTCATCCGGCAGATGGGTGGGGGTGGGGGTGAAGCACTTGGGTGATATCACCCTTTGAAAAAAAATTAATTTAACAGTATTTGAACTTACTTTCTGACACGTTAAGTGAGTTGTGATATATCTACTCGTTGAAATAGCATAGCCACGATTGTTTTATGTCCTAAATACATTTGCAAGATTATGTCTAAATTATTGACATATATATTCAAATCAAATGTATTTATAAATGGCACAGTTAAATCAATGTAAAATGGCATCACAAAGCCATGTCGCGGGGGGGGGGGCAAAGATGACGCCACTTACCAGCAGGAGTGGGGGTGAGGGTCTGCAAGGATTATGAAAGGCGACAGATGGTGGCGTAAAAAAGGCAAAATAAGAGGTGACGTCATTTGTGAACTATCCCTAATTGTTAAAACTGGCGGAGGTTACATGTAAAAAAATTTCGGGAATGAATATTCTGCTTGTTGGGTACTTCAAATACTAGTATTAATAATAATAAACTATAAACTTTATTTATATAGCGCAGTTAACTAGATAAGATCTAGATAACTTAGATAAGATCTAGTATTAAGGCACTAGCATATGGGTGGTGGCTTTCGCCATCGTTTTTGCTCCATGCTCCACGGGATATACCGTTTATCTCAATACCAAAGCCCTGGAGAAAACAGTGGTGGAAGCCACGAGTACTTTATGCCATAAACGCACCCCATTAACAAGTTTCTGTGTTCTGCATTGATAAAGTTGCTTTTGATGGCATGTGACATCAGCATTATGCCTGTTAATTTGCCACTTGCACGGCTAGCGTCATTGACATATGCCCATAATATATATCATAAAATATGATGAAGCTCATCGGTAATTTGCATAACCGAGCCAGTGTGATCCAGTTTACCGACCGTCCTGTAGTTACACGTTTTTTTTCTTTTTGGTGTTGGTGGTGGTGGGGGATATTAAAGTTGCAAAAGCTTGACTTAAATTGGTTCGTAGGAATACAAGAGTATGATTAACCCCCACGCATGGGCGTATATCTAGGCTGAGAACGTGACTGCGGTGTGCAATGACCTTTATCATCGATCATTATAAATGCAGTAGCAACTTTACAGGAAGTAGGAAACTACAACCCCAGGGATAATTCATAGCCATTCACGCACTATGACGTTATAAGCTAATATCTACGAGGTTATCCAAATAAAATGCTTCTAATGCACATCTCACTGTAAACAAAATTGGACAGACGATTTCCGGGCGTACCTCCCTTAATGGTGCCTTGTTTACAATTTGGGAAACGTGTTGATGGGGTGAAAATTACCTTTTCTTGTTCCAAAGTATCATCGACTACATAAACGGAAATGCTTTTAAAAAAAACTGGCCCCAGGCAACCAGGCCGGCATATCACGTGTAAAGGGTAAACGTGATGTGGCAATGGCGTCAATAGTATAAGAATGGCGCACGCCAAGACAGGGGACCCTCCTATTATATGGTGGGAAGGGTTTGCCCTCTCCTCTAAAGAGTCCCCTTTTCATGTACATAGAATGTTTTTAAGACTACTCTGTTTGATACCAATGCCTCGGTATGGGGCTTGCCCAATAGAAAAGTCATCAATGGTTAAAGTGATCCACACGACAGCATACGCCGCTGTATCTGTATTGTCTCGATCGTGTCAATTGCCCGCCTAGGCGATCGATAAATCGGACTTACGGCAGCAGTCCGCTGACATACGGCGCCGTACGGAAGAATTTCGCTGTGGGGTTTAACCCTATGTAAAATGCATTGCAGCAATCTGAACGAATTTTTTACATGCCGTATGGCCATACTTCGCTATGCATTTTGCACCTTAGGTGGAAAACCCACAGCAACGGATGGGCGTACGGCGATCACAAACCCACAGTAAATATTTGCCGTGTGACAGCCATACAGCCCTGGAATTGGCACAACTGATTTCTTTAGAAAATCGTGAGTTGTTGTAAGGCTGTGTTTGATAACAACACATCAGTATGGGTTTTGCCTAATAGAAAAGTCATTAAAGTGATCCACATGACAGCATATGACCCTGTACTGTACCGTAAGACGCCGTGCAGCTTGATCGTGTCAATTGCCCCCATAGGCGATCGAGAAATCTGCTGTCAGAAATCTACGTCAGAATTTCACTATGGGTTTAACCCTATGTAAAATGCTTTGGAGCAATTAGCACAATTTTTTACACGCCGCACGGCAACTGATGCACGTCGCTATGGGTTTTGCCCATTACTTCACTTAATTAATGCCATGTGCAAACATGATAATATGTTTTGATCATTTGAGCAACACATGGATTACGACTATCAACCACCACATTGACATTGACATTTGGTTTAGAGGTATTATAGATAGAAAATTAAAAAAATAGAAGAGAAAGAGCAAAGCAGTTTTATTTATTATATGATTATATATCAAGATGATCTCGAAATAAGCATCTTCATCATAGTCAATAACAATGTCAATATCCTGACAGCAACCGCCATTCCATAAAATGAACAAAATCTGCCCTAATTATGACATTGGCTGGTATGTGATTAATTTAAACAATTTTGCTTTTGGATTTCCTTTAATGCAGTGTGATATCACAATACTAATAAATTTAAGTTTTTATTTATAGGAATAATTTTGAATTTTTATCTAAACGTTTTCGAACCATATAGGATCTTTTAAAGGACTAGTACATATTTATTAGTTATATTATTTTCATTTATTTATTTATCATAGTGACATTTACGTTGAGCACTATAAATGGACTGTTCATACCATAATACTGAACATCTAACTATAAGCATTGTATATACATACTGACATTGTATATACATTACATTTACAGAGAAATATTTCAAATATAAATTCATAAATATAAAATATAGGTCATGTGTGTGATAAACATTTCAAAGTCTTCCATATAAACATTTTAACGGATATCTCATGCAGCAATAATAAATTTTGATACATCTTTCCAAACATTGTTATCGTCTAAATCGGCTGATTTTTTCCATAATGAACGCCTAACAATTACATATAAAGGACAAGTACATAGGAACTTCCCTTCATCTTCACCCATATCAAGCTCACATAGCTCACAAATGCATTGCTCTACAGGCAAATTTCTAAATCTACCTGTCTATTCTAAGAGGTAATATGTCATGTCTAAATTGGGTAAATACCGATCTTGATCTCTTTGACATTAAACACTTCACACGTGGCTAATATCAAAATAATTTTAAATAATTATTAGAACAAAATTAAGATTACAAGAAACAACGAAAATGCTGCTGTCTTCAAAATGAATCATTAATGATGTTGTTCATAATGTACCCGATCTCTATTGCCTTACCAATCTCTATAGCTCTATCCCGACTCCGGGCCCCACCTTCAATCTGTTAACATATTCATTACCATACACGCCATCATACCTAAAATGACTAATCCCATCAACCCAGCCTCTACACCACCATCCTATCCCATCAAATCGTTTATTTTAACAAAACATTCTAACAAACGGGCCTTCTGATTAATGGGCCTTCTGACTAATGGGCCTTCTGATTAAGTGGCCTTCTGACTATCAGGGGCACCCATAACAACAGTTGTGTTATCTCCCTCAGTTATATTCTCTTCAATGAAGTGCCCAACATAATTTTTTTAGAATTGGTTGTATAGTTATGTATATAGCTCTATTGACCAATTTTCACCTTTATATACATTGTGTCACTTCCGACACTGACAACATATGCGGAGACACAAAATTATATACTCAACTGATCTTGTATAATAATGCCCTGGCTACCAGCCTTAATTTGGATTCTGAATAGAGTATTCCCAAAGTATGCTGACTGAAGAGTACAGTCTTTTTCTGTGAGCAGACTTATTTTTTGTAACTTCTGAGAATACGGTTATAATTGGTGCTAAAATACATGTAACATTTGTCCTGGAGGTGTTTTTGCATAACCAGATGATTACTTACAATTTAGCAAAGAACATCAGGTGCACGTGTTTATGGTAAAATTATCAATATATTTCTTTCAAGAAGCAATATAGGGGGATTATAAGGGCTAAAAAAATGCCACACAACTAATATTTTTGGCCTTATTTCCCACATCCCTAGATTTCTCGACCTTCATACCCACAGCCCACACAAATCTAAGTTTTTTCCCACACCCCACTTCCTTGAAATTCCACAACGCTCGTATTTGGCTTTTTCCACACCTCTCTCTTTTGGGGCCTTTTCCCGCATACCGCTACATTATAAACACACCCAATGAAAGGATGCATTTAAAAAAAATACCCTTTTGTAGTGGTAGATTTTTCTGTGCAAATTCATATACATATATGGGTCATATGCACGCCTTATCCAAGTATCGGGAAGCCTAAAGATACTGAATACACAACTCTGATACATTCCACTGATACATTGTTAGAATTGAAACTTTGCAAAAGAGAACTGGTGAAGAAACCAGGGGCATGGACTGGACTTGACGAAATCGTGATGTAATAGAATTATTGTCATGACGGTGGCCTATCCAGAAAACCACCTGCATCGACTACCCGTTTAAAAATATGATCATGTGACTACCCCAACCTAAGAATCACTAGTTATGCATTTGTTGTATTGCATTTACAGTTTAATTATCACTGGCAGATCCAGGTCTTTAGAAGGGGGGGGGATTTCATTAGTTTTGTACGTGCAATTAAAGGCGGACAAACAAAAAACCCTATGAAAATGAAGCATTTTTGTGGGGAAAGGGAGGGTGGGGGTCATCTATGACCCCTCTGGATCTGCCTATATGACTATCGATTGAATTAGGAATTTTTTGAAAAAAAATGACTTCTTTAATACTGAGAGATCATGTTAACATAATATTGTCAAAAAACCACTCACCACAGTGAGAAACCCAGAGCCGGAAAACGTCTGCAACTTGGCATTCTGGAAGGCGGTAAATGAATGTTAATGTTCAGGTACACTGCAGGAATTATGAGGTGGGGATTCTAGTATATATAGCTAGCTGGGGCATTTAACGTTTAAGACAGATTGTTGACGTTTAAGATACCTTAATCAAATGAGATATTAAACGGGATAGTTTGCAAGCGTTTCAAATATACCTAACATAAAACTCAATAATTGTCATCCTAAAAATACACGCAAAAATGACTAGCAAACCAATGTCTCTAATCGCTGTATCACGGTTTTAATTCAAATACCACCCAAAAGCAGACTTACAATGCCCTCGATCTTGGACAAGGAGTAGGCGAGCTGGAGGTTGACCGGCTCGTGGACGGCCCTGATTGGCCGCGCCACGCGGTTGTAGTTGGAGAAGAGGTAGTGCAGCAGGTGCACCTCTTCCGACCAATGCGTGTTGTTTCTTTCTAATGCTCAAAATGAAATGAAAACCCCTAATCACAACAGTTTCATTTTACAGTGTAGCTATTCTTTGATGATTTTCATACGTATATTTCATCTAACAGGTCATTGTTTACTAAACAAAAACTGTACATTCCACTATAAGATGAAATTATTATGTTATTACAGGAAGCCAATCGAACTCGAGTAACAGACTGGCGCGGAAAGACGAAAACAAATGAAAGGCGACTTATATGGGAGATAATATTGTAGCAATACGTTGAACTATACAAACATAAATTACCTGCAACTGAGCAAACTAATCCAAAACATATAAAAGATGAACAGAACACAAAATGATTCATGTTGTTAGCCCGTGCTTCCAACCTATATGACTTTACACGAATCAATGAGTAATTAACTGTTGAGCTGCGCCCGCCATCATGCACACCTCCAATCTGGGAAGTAAGCGGCTTGTTTATGAGTTGCCAATCTGCATATTGACGACATTTGAATGCTTTTGCTGACACCGGGTGTAGACTGTGCGGCACGCGACGCACACAACCGCCTGTTACATACACCCTCCCCCCATTTCACATTGAGGGCGCTAGCTCCAAGTCCTGCTTTGGGGTGATCGTGTGTGATTTGGTTTCAAATCTTGAGTTATTACAGCTAGCCCATAGTTCCTTGACGGAATGGCGTCTTCTGGCTAGTTCAGGAAGAACCATTTTATCGCCTCTTGTGAGAAGTTGTTTCCGTTTTTCGCCCTTTGGGCTCCCGTTGCACATTATTGATCTGCTTATCTGGACTATCTGCTTGCCTCTCTTGACAGTTTGGAAGGTTATCTTGACCATTTAAAGCTCATTTGGAGCATCATAATGTCTTTCTACTTGCAGTTAATCTCGCAAGGATCATTTAAGAGACTGCAGCTGAATGGCTGAAGATAGTAGCTTCAGTTGCTCCTGTTTTCGTGAACTGGCTTCAGATCCGGCGATATGTGGCTGATTAAATAGTCCTGTGAGGGACCGGGACCCGTGTGGTCGGTTCTGGCTTAAAAACGTAGTTTTTATCTTTTCGACATATGACAATATCTTTGGTCTTCTACTAACCTACACCCTGAGGCTACACCACCTTCTTGCGTTTCAGGAGGGTCAGAAGGCTATCTTGAACGGCTCATTTTGAGCATACTATGGTCTTTCTGATTAAAGCTGGTTTCTTCTAAAGGCTTCGGAAGGGTGTGTGATCGACCTATCTAAACAACGAACTCTCAATTTTACATAGACGATGATAGTTCCAGATGCTCAAGAAGACGCCAGAAGCGTAGTGTCATATGGATGTGGATCGGGGGTGTTTTGACCTCAAGTTGGAGTGACATGGCTGGTTTGGTTAGGAATGATGCACTTCTAGCTGGTTCTTGTTCTTCCTGCTTACCTGTTGCCTCGTCTCCTACTTTTGGAGGATGTATGGTAGACAGATGAAACCGTAAGTGCCGCCACTGCAGTTACAATCTGAAGCAATGGAATCATGAACAGTTTTTAACGATGCTCCTCGATTAATGATGTCTTCCTGGAGGAAATAATACTCCTTCGCCTGGTTCTTGCCCAAACATTGTTCTCACTTCTCTCGAGAAGTTCGTATTTTTATTTATTTATCGGTATTACTGAATTATTTTGGATTATTGAATTGTTGATTTGAATCACAGTTTTGCTTTTCTGGCTCGTCTGGAGGGCTTACTTGATTATCGTAATGTCTTTCTGCTTAAAGGTGGCATTGCTGATGATGTTCATAAATGTGTTCCCTTGTTATGGTGTGTTATTTTTAAATGGTATAATGGGCCTGTATTTTCACCCAATCCACCTGAAAAGGCACGGGCCGTTAGTCCAGACGGTCACATGTTTTGGACACAAACTGAACAAGGGCAGCATAAAATGGTTGACAATATTTTTCCTCATTTCTGGCGTCTTGTGGAGTTTCTGTAGCTATCATCATCTATGTGCAATTGTGTGTGTGTGTGTGTGTGTGTGTGTGTGTGTGTGTGTGTGTGTGTGTGTGTGTGTGTGTGTGTGTGTGTGTGTGTGTGTGTGTGTGTGTGTGTGTGTGTGTGTGTGTGTGTGTGTGTGGGTGTGTGTGTGTGTGTGTGTGTGTGTGTGTGTGTGTGTGTGTGTGTGTGTGTGTGTGTGTGTGTGTGTGTGTGTGTGTGTGTGTGTGTGTGTGTGTGTGTGTGTGGTGTGTGTGTTTGGGGGGGGGGGGGGATAGGGGGGCGCTGCTAATGTTCCGACCACCCAACATGTAAGGTAAGAGGAAACAGCTTCTCCGATAATCTGGAACCCTTACTTGCTTTTCTGGATCGTCCGAGGCGGGTGGGGTAATTGTATCATCTGAAGCTCGATCAGATTTCCACACCGACAAAATTGTCTTGCATTAATCTGCTGTCTCTAGGCTGTTACGTAACAAAACAGGATCCATTTTAGCTGATCCCACCCGAAATGACAAGTCTTCTTTAGTATCTGTAGCCACCATCATTCATGTACAATGGGGGACGGGGTGTGTGGGGTGGTGTGGGGGGGGGGGGAGGTTATGACGGCAATACATGTGAGAACTCAACCAATAACTTTGCGTAGAAATCCACGTCTAGTTTCACTTTGTACAATTATAGCATAGTTATAAAGTTGTTGTAAAAGCTGTGTAGAGTTTGAACGAAATTGGTTCATTGGTAAAAGCTCTAGGATCCACGGATATCTCCCCGCCAGTGACGCTTGGAAGATCTACTCCGTTTCCTTGTAGCTGTGCACGGCGTGCACGTCCGACTGGACGCACCCGACGCTGTCAGATCCCTTGTATGCTTCTCGTTGTGTTTTAGGCTACCCGTGAACAGCCGACTGCCGACCTGCCATCGGGGGGTCATGCTTTTGGTTTTGGAGAAAAAGAAAAAAAACGCAGGAATAATTGCACGAATCTTGCATAACAAAAATAGCGCAGAGTTCTGAGCCTGCTACCAGAACTGGAACAACCCTGACGACTTCTAGTGGAACTTGACTGGTCAGGAGGCTCTGCTGTGGTCTTTTGGGCGGAAACAACTTTGCACAACTACTAGGTATGAGGAGACACCGAAATGATTCGATTTTGAGCACTCTGCCAATTAAATTGTGGTTTCTAGAAGGCCATTTATGACATTTTTGCTGGTATTCTATGCACTTAAGCTAGCAATAAAAAATGAATACCCAACCAGGCAGCAAAGTCTACTTGGTGCGGTTTTCTGTTTGCCGCTATGTACTATGTAACAGGAGGAGCCAGTATTGAGTAGACAATGGCTATTTGTGGCTGATAACATACATTGGTGTACTTTTAATCAAGATTTCATTAATAGTTTAGTAAACA
>CM032664.1:8950740-8963623 GCA_019095985.1 Streblospio benedicti | reverse complement strand
AGGATTTGATGATTTCTTTTATTTCCAATTGTTTTATTTATGTCTAACGGCAGAGATCACCTGCCCTCTTCTTCTCGCACACAACAATTCGGCGAATATCAGGGCTACAGGGCAGTACCTAACAAGGCACACCTTGCAATGGTACTTTGCTGATTCGGCAGAGGTATACTTTAACAAACACCTTACTGATAAAAACGTTGAGAAAATTTATATGATGCTCGACGTCCAACGCATTGCATGTCACTCCAAATGACGGCGCTTGTGCACTGTGTTAATATAGCTGTAGTTTACAATAGCGTAGGTCACAGGATTACATCTGAAATGGTTTTGTACGCAGTTCAATGGTATTATTGTACAAATGCTTGTTTGTCATGTAGTCCATATCATAAGATCATGGTGTATGTGCTAATAAGCTTGTACTCCCGTCGGGCAGTCCTATATATACTGGGCAGACCAGTACATCGGTGTATTTGGTTGTAAACAGTAGGCGAGTATGGAGTTTATGGCAGCGTTGTATAATAGGCCATTATAGCTGTTCTCATGTGAGTGTTTGGACTTGTGAAGTACTATTTGGATATGAATAAAGCTTCATGAAATTGAATGTCTCCGCACCTTCTCAAGTCAGCTCTACAACACACGTCTCAAATCTTGAAGATGCACCTGGTCTCTGGCCTGGACTTCCTCTAGGTCCCTCAAATGGACAGGGACATCTTTAAACAGCTCCGCCCTAGGCGTAGCAAAGGTGGAGAAACATTCAATGCCCAGTTAGAAGTCTCCCGCCTCGTATCAACTGACTCCACCATAAAAGTGTGCAATCTAATAGGGTGCTGCGGCATCTTTAAATACAGGACATGCTGACGCTTATTGAAATGACCAGCCCTATGATGGGCCAGACATCATGAGGTGACGTGTTTAGTGCTCGCGTCAAAGGATGAAGCCACAGATGCTTTCGCAGACCACTGTAAAGCCCTCGCTAAAGGTGGCAACTTTCATTTTGGACAAGGGCCAATGCGGGTATAGACAGAGGACTGCACATCCATTACAGAACATCACTCCCAACACCCCTACCAGAGGCGGGAGCGATGACTCTTGTGACTCAAGCCAGAAGAAGAAGCCCTTTCAAGAAGCCTAGCACCAGGGTGGGGCGCAAGCGCTGGGCATGGTTAATGATGTTGCTGTAGAAACAAGGTACGTTATTGTTGCTCCATATCCCTTTCCATCCCTGAGGGTTCACAAGCGAACCACACGGTTTACCCTGGAGAGGCTAAACAGAACTGACCCAGTACCCGTCCTCCCCTTATGATGGCAGTGCTAGTGCTTTCTGTTCCTCGTCCCTGCATGGGATCCCCTGCCAGAGCTGGACACCCTAAACCTTAAGGCCATCCAGTTCATGCCAGATCTAGTGGCGGGTCAGTCAGCTCTGGCACTGCTGAACTGAGCTAAGTAGATGGTATGCCCTCTGTGAAACACGTGTTCATGAAAGGCAACTTCCTCATGAAAGTCGACTAAAGACTGCCTAATGGTACATTCCAATCAACGAAATGCACAGGAAATTCTTACGGATCGGCTTCAAACCGGTAGTGAGCTTCGTGTGCAGTGTAGGGGTGCGTCAGGTCATCTAACTTGATGACTTACTGATGACCAGGATCCAATGCACCTTTGTCAGGAAGGACGCACATTGCATCTTCTGTTTAAAGCAGCACTGGGGTTTATTGTAAACTACAAAAATACATCACCTTAGGAACTGGATTTCCTTGTCCTCAGGATGCAAGACGGTCCAATGATCCTCACACTGCCAGACTACAAACGGCTGGAATCAGGGCCCTTTGCGGTGAATGAGATGAGATGATCAGGTTTTGAAAACCGACGATGATTCTGACAGAAATGCTTGAACTTTCATTCTGGAAAGGCCCCATAATGTTTAGACATTAGCTTAAAAAATAGAATTTTGACTCATCTGTGTTTCATCTGATGTACAAAAAATATTTTAAAATTGTATTACTTGCTATTCTACGTCAAAAGTTACGATTTTCCATTGAGCAGCGGTCATAAATGTATCATAAAACAACATCAATAATAAACTGCTAATGTAGAAAACTATTAAAAAGTTGTATTACTTGCTACTGTACGTCACAAAATTTAAAAGTTATGATTTCTTATTGTGTGGCGGCCATCTTGGTGGCCATCTTGTATCTGTGACCTCAGACCATGAAAAAAAACATCAGAAATGAGCTACTGATCTAAAAAAACTATTGAAAAATTGTATTACTTGCTATTCCGTGTCAAATAGTAGAAACGTTATGATTTCAAATTGGGGGGTGACCATCTTGGACACCATCTTCGATTTCGCAAAAGCCTACAGGTTACACGCTTGATATCTGCCAGATATGTAATAACGAGGTCTCAAGGATGTAAAATCAAACTTTATTGACCGAGCCGCGGTTAGGCTAGAATAACTCATTTGGCACCTTGACTATATAGTCACTTCTCAGATGTAAACCATCTGCTTGCAGGCACCTGTTCACATCTGTTTTATGAGCACATCTCGAGCATACGAGCATGGATCTCTTGGTAATGATCGTTGATTGTATGACTTACGTGTGTCTTAAGGCATGTTTATTGAATTAATAAAATTGCATCAA
This sequence comes from Streblospio benedicti, assembly GCA_019095985.1. Lineage (NCBI taxonomy): Eukaryota > Metazoa > Annelida > Polychaeta > Spionida > Spionidae > Streblospio > Streblospio benedicti. The sequence goes on along the minus strand of CM032664.1, from coordinate 8,960,981 downwards.
GTCACTTATGATAATCACAATCATAACGCTAGGTTATAATGTTACTAGTTAAAGTTTAATGATGTGAATCAAAATAAACAACAAAAATTTTATTTCCTAATAATATAATGATTTATAAATATTTGCAAGAAAATGTCAAATATGTGACCCAAAACTTAGATGATAGTTTATGACCCAAAAATGTAATGGTGGGACACAGGAATGGCGAACGCTAACCACTAGCCTACCTCGCGAATCTAAGGACAGGGTGTTTATGGGCGCTCCACGCCCTGGGGTATCCACGTTAATAAGGGCCCAACTCCACATGAATTTGGTTATCTGCTATGCTCGCAAAGCACGGAATCTAAGCTTCAGGTTCACCTTTTATGCTTACTATGCTTCACACTGAAGTTCACCAAAGCATGTCTAATACTATACGGGCTTAAGAAACAATGCATAATCCAGCAAAGTGTGACAAGGTGGAAGGATCAAATCCTAACTAAGTGATACAGTGCAACCCACTTTGGAAGTCCCTTTAAGACGGCTGCCCCCCTCCCACACACACACATTCGCACGGTCACCTATCACTATTTAAAGATGTTGTCACATAACCACTATTTCATACATTCATAGGCATGAAAAATCCATATGCCTGTAAAACTCTTTAACTCATATAGCTAACAAAAAATCCAGGTCATGCTGCCTGAGACCTGCATCCTGTAGATACGAACCAGGCACGCAGATCTCATTATTAGTCAAGAAAATCCTGATGTGCTAAAGAATGATCAAGCCATTGAGCACTGTTGGCTAATGGCCTCTCAGCAACTATCACTTTTACTGGTTTCATTGCTCTGATTAGTTTATGTGGTATGCAATTTTCAGTTGTTCTAAGTAGTGTACCCTAAATATGACCAGTTGGCAACTTAATAGATGACATAGGGATGTGTGGAATTCAAATTTGCACGGTCATTGATACTGACGTACAGGTTGTTGGACAAATGTTACTGTTTACCAATTAATACAATCATATTTATAGCGATATGACATATATATCATTCAATAGCACTAAAAATGCTAATAAGACCTTCCCAAAATTTCGTCCTCATGTGGGATTCGAACCGACGACCTCTGGGTTGAGATGATAATAGACCAAGTATGTAAGCTGGGGGTTACGGAGACAACGGTTCAGCCGTGTAACCTTTTAGCAGCTCGCTGCTTGGGATGATGGTATCATTCTGGTCTCACAACCTTGGAATCGTGAGTTAGAGTCCCGCCAGGGCCACTTGATATAGTCTAATGGAAGCTTAGGGTTGTAAAACCTGTCTTCAGCTATATCTATCGTTGGTAGAAATATGCTTGCTAAAACGATAAAAAGATGTGTGTGTGTGTGTGTGTGTGTGTGTGTGTGTGAGAGAGAGAGAGAGAGAGAGAGAGAGAGAGAGAAGTGTGAAAATATTAGTTTATTGTTAACTGTCTTTCCTCATTCTTGGAACATTTCATGATGATTTCAGCGCATTAAATATTCTGAACTGAAACTACAAAAATATTATAAGTTGAAACGAACTTAATTTAAATACACGTGTCCATTAATCTACACATTGTCAGATAAACGCACCTTTATTACTGTCCGTCCTCTCATTAAATCATTTTAAACGTGATGTTGAGGTGAGCTAATGCGCCGGTCATGTCGACATGACCCCCTATCTTCTCATGGTGGTCAGACTGTGCACAGGCAGGCAAGTAAGTAAGTAAGTAAGTAAGTACGTAAGTAAGTAAGTAAACAAATAAACTAACAAATAAATAAATATAGGTCTCGGACCAATGGAGAGCCTTCCCCGTGCAATCAAATCGAGAACTTGCTTTGGCTAATGCTTCGCATCTCTGTTAGAAACCTACAGGCTATGACGTGACTAGTATGGATGAGTAGGCAAATGGTGTGCTTTCAAAATTAGACCCAAAATTATATTGCATGAACACTTTCCCAGTGAGCTACAGAGCTTTAAATGTCAGATACTGGGAATATGCTGCTCTCCCCATGGACACCCTCCCAGTATACACCATGACACAAAATATGGCAAAGCACAATATGCAAGATTTATTTTCTACAACTTATGCATACCATTTGGACCCACAGAGGTTGACAGTCAGCATGGTATTTTTTTCTGTCACACACATGCCCTAGCCACCGTATGTACAACAATAAAGCATGGCCTGGACATTTAAAAATGGCATTTGTGATTATGCCACGTCACGTGACACCACCTGCGCATTGGTCCGGCATATGAATGGATAAAAAACGTTATTCATATACTCAACTTTCTCAAGATGGAAAACATTCATTGTCCAATGAATAGCTAATAAAGTCCAATAAATTGAGAAACAAAATAATATCGAAATAAAATCTTTGACTAGAATGCACAATGCCTTTGCTGGCACAGAATAGAGACTTTAATAGTGATCAACAAAGTATGCATATGTTACTGTTACTTTTAAGTTCATTATTTTGCATATCACGAATTTTGTAAATATTTCAAGTAAATTTATTAGTTACTTTATTTATGTCGGAATTTTACCATACAGTTTTATTGTTTAAGTGGTAATAATCATACAATTTCATGAGATCGTTTGTTGGCCCTCACCAACACGATAAATTCTTAATAAAATCTAATAAATCTTAACAAATCATCCAAGTAGCATAATTATCACCATGACAATACTTTTTAATATGATTATAGGATGTTTCAAATCTACTAATTATATTCACAGACTGACATGTTCTGCATATGGTTATATAGAGAATATGCACAGATTTCGGATTATTAATAATAATTCTGGACCATTATAACCAATGAAATTATATGAGATAGAATGGCAAATCTTAAGATATGCATTTTGATAACACATATGACTGCACATGTGAACCAGCTTTCGTCATATTTTATACGATGCAACTAGTTCGTTTTACACTAAGTAGCACCCACTGTTTTGATGCTCTCCAATGTTACAGCATGTGTCAATGTCCCCATCAGGCTGACAGTCTAATTTCCTAAAGCCGTCTGTATTTTATGCCCCCATAATCCATAGTGCAGCGCCACATAAATGGCCAAGTGCACTTTGTGAACATGGCACCTGTTCTTGTGAAGAAAAAAAGCAGAGGTGATACGGGACCACGCTCCGTGGAAACTTTGAAATATGTCGATGTGGCATTATTACCGTGGATGCTAGTATTAAGAACACACATGCTACCCTAATATTTGGTATCATAATATTTGTATGTGTATACTGTGTACGATATGCGTACGAAATACAGAGCATAATATAAAATGAACAATTGAGGTTGTTTCTTATTGTATATACGAAAGATTAAAAGTGATAAAAACATTTGCATGTTATTGCCATTTCAAGAGTGCCTTTCAGAGGACAGCTGTAGTTCAATCTTAATTTTATTTATCATTATTTCATGCAATTATTTCAACACAATTTGAAATAATACTATCAAACTTGGTACAATGTTCAATTCATCAGTGAACATCACATGTTTTAACTAGTGTCATTTTCCTGTTCAGTCAGCAAATTTTGTCATTTTACAGGTCCTGTACCGTTTGAGACGGTGATTAGGTGCTTGTGTACGCTTTATTCAACAATAACATATATTCCACCATTCTATCTGGATTTGTGTAGTTGGCGAGGTTTTCAACTATATATTATGTTTATAATCATATTAGATGAGTGAAAATATGCGATATGCAATGTTACACACGATGGATAGTTTAATAGGCAAGTACGGTTACCACTGGTCCTACTGAACGATATTCATTTTGCCCATGACTCTTCTCAGCGCACTCATTTTAAGGGCCCTCGCCTCGATTTTGAATTCCTTTCGAGTGTCTTGTGTTTTAAACACTTGCGACGGTAACTCTTGTCTACATGTCACCTACTGACCTATGAGGTATCGCACACTATGGCATGCGACTTCGAACCTCAGACCATCCTTTATGGACTAAACGTTTATATACATGACCCTGGTGTGTGAGGCCATTGGTTAGTGCGTCTCAATGTGCAGCCAACGGAAGGAAGATCAGTACAACCCATTACATGATCCTTAATCTCTTTAGACAAGCTTAGAGGCCAAACTGGCCATGAACCATAAATAGGCACTAAAAAGAAAACAGTCCACATGCATTTTGAATGATAATTTGATTTGAGTGAGCACGGGGGAAAGCAAACGTCAATATGTCATATCTCTATTTCCCTTTCCCTACCCAAGTTGTAGCTGCTATTCAAAAAATAAATACATACATGCTCAAGAGACATTTAGAGACGCAAACCTGGCCCCGCCGTGACCCTCTCCTCCCTTTCCTCATTGAAAATGACATGTCAAATCCACCGCTGACAACATAAATGGCAGGGGGATAATCGAGAAGCATTTAACACGGCGCGTGGACGTCATACGACGTTACGCCGAGATAAATGGACGCGAAACGCTGCTTCTCTATGACTCTCTTCGCAGAAAGGGAAGTCGTTTGGCTTGATTTATATTTCATTACGACTGTGGGCTACGCGATTGTTTTATGCGAATATGAGCAAAACGTATTGTGAATGTAGGGTTGCCGTGAGCATAAATCTTGATGGGATAAGACTATAGTTTGATATAGCAGAAGCTCATATAGTATTATATGATACGTGATTTAGAAATGGGTGTTTTACGAGTAAATTGGGGGGAAAATAATAGAGATCCTATTTGATTTAGATGTCGGCACTTGACGCATCATGGGTGCGATTAGACATATTTTCTATTACTAGCTTGTATGATGCCATCTTTGGTCCAATTTGTCCATGAAGAACAATGAAAATACAAAGATGGAATAATGCTGCGTGCGTTGGTGCTATTTTGAAAATCGTCCTACATAGAGTTCAATTCAGAACGTTTTATAGGTGATAAAAATCGGCACGAAGCATATACATACATAAACACACGAGATTCGCACAAAAGTTGTGCTGTATGCATATTTGTAAACAATGGAGAGCTGCTGACGATAGCATCATCTCCATAGCAGACGATAAGATATCTTGATTGAACGGCAATCCATGAGCAATGCCAGCCAAGGCATGCTGGGATATGTACAACGCAGACGCCGATAGTGTCATCACCACGTGAGCAGCGGCAGGAGTCCGATTGTGGCGCGAGCGACAACAGGCGACATCGACGACGACGACGACGGCGGCGGATATGCAATTGAACTCTGGGTAATTACGAAAAAAGAAAATGGCGGGCGGAAGTGGACAGTTGGGCAGCGTCTTGACGACCGTCACGTCGTTAATTATCGTTTGCCCACAGCAATTAGGCGTGTTCGCTTACATGAAACGTGTCGGTGAGTTAAAGTTTCTGTTTGTTTTGGAAAATGTAGACTAATTTCAGTAGAACTAACTTTCTATGTCGTGTGTAATGTCGTTGTCAAAAGTACTTGCATGTTTATGCGTTGCAAATGAGATGTGAAGGTGAGAGAGGAAGCAATTTGAATTTGTTTGCTATTGATAAATTGTTTTGCTTGGCACTGGGTGGTAATACATGTATGCTGTTTGCATATCTGACAAGGGTGGCAATGCTAAATCTATATAGAATAGAACATTTTGCTGTTGTGTTTGTAACGAAAACTTCGGACACATTATGCTCGTAAAACTATTGCAATTTAAGATGTATACTGAGATTGATTTCAAGTTGCATCATCGTTATTTTATTCATTTGTGTTTCTAGACCCGCAACGCATACATGTACATGACCGTGCCTAAGAATTGCTATATCATAGTTAGACATGAAAAGGGCTGCACGTGGAGGCGTTTGATGCTCGTCGTGGTAACGCTTGTATTCGTCGTACATAACTCGTCATTCTGACAGAAATGTGATCTTACACATCAATATTGCCGTGATTATTCAGTACTGACAGTATTCTATAAGTTATTAGTGCAGCTCAAGGTTATCTCATAGATGGGTGGCATGGCCTCTCTTTGATGAGAGCGTGTCTAATGTATTATGATCACGTGAGGCTGTGTACACGAGAGACCTCGGGCAGAACAATCATACGTCTTCTGTTTGCCGACTTTGTAGTCTCGGTGTATTATGCTATTGGGGACATTGGATTATGAAGGAGGCAGATTACTGACGAATGAGGAACAGTGATTTGGAAGTGTTTTGTACTCACTGAGTGTACGTATATAGTGCACGTTAAGTATGCATTTGGAAGGGTCTAAATACAAAACCTGTTAATGCCCTTGGTGAATTGTGCAACAGAAGCGACACATTCAGTTTAACTTGCGCCAATTCAATATTGTCATCATAGCTCTCCTGTTGCCCTCTCTATAAAGTGCAGCAATGAAGAGAGACATGAAACAAGCTCATTACAAAGGATACAATGATGAGTAGAATATATTCTTTTGAACATTTGTAAGGGCATGCATAATATGATGTCGAGTTCAGGTGGGAATATTAAAACACCTTCCTGAACTAACATGTAGATCGGGCTGTTCAAATGACCTCAGACTGACCCATCAAACTACAACGGATGCATATAATGATTAATTTTTCCCCTCAAGAGTAAAGTTTGAAGAAGTTAAACCCATAACTATACACCAGCGCTAGGCTACCTGTACAAGGTTCCTACCTGTACTCAGTGTAAAAACTCGTGTCTTTGTGATGTGTCAAATTGTAGCTACATCTGGCCTCGGTATGAGCTAAATTCCCAACATTCAACTGTTCTTACACTAATCTATGGCTTGACGTGCTGTTGATGTGTGAACCGGCACTTTTTTGTTAAAGTCATGTCTAAATATCTGATCTTTTAATCCCATTGGTGTACTTTTCACTAACGTTACTTATGTGTATTACATTCTATCGTACGGACGTCACAGTTCGTGGTTATAGTGTGGGCCTCTACAGGGATTGTTTTAAAATCTTAGTTCATATTGAGACATGCTGGGAGAATGGCATCTTTTCATACTTTCATACCATCCTTTTGATTCAATGGTCACAGATTGCGGAAGAAAATATATGAGTATTTGTTTTCTTCAACTTAAGAAAAATCAATTTTCTGAATATTGTTTGGGGTGGTTCTGTTCCCAGAACATGCGCCCTGCGTCTAAATTAAGGTGTTTTCTACTTTTCAACATTGCTTTAGGCCTGGAGAAATTTTGCTGTTGGTGATCCCTGATTTTGAACAGTGACATGATCACATGATAATTGATTTCAAGCTATACAAGATATGCGCATGTGAATTATCACATCTAAAGAAGGGGGACTACACAATTTCCTACAACTAGGCCTATTATCATTCTGATTATAAACTCTTCCATAAATTGATTTCCACTTCACAAATCTATTAACGGCACCAAATGCAATTTGACTAATTACTCGATTCTCCGCGTCTATTGACATAATATAATCAGATAAAAGTGAAACTCTCTAACCCTTGAGAGAGAAGATAATAGAGTAATTTGATAAAGCCGGGGTGAGGCAGGCATAGCTCTCTACATGGTGGGTCAATCGAATTGTGGAAAGTGCTCTGAGGTAAGAGGCTTTGATTACTCAAGTGTTTTTTCACACGGAGTCTCTTAGACTTAGTTGTATTAAAAGCGTAGTCGTCAGTGAAATGGATGCCTTGATGACAGAATGAACTTTCTCGAGTCTGCATTTTACAAACCACAGACGAATTCTAATTATCTCGTCTGCATCTTATGCTAGGCACGAGAATTAGGGGCTATCGTCTAATTCAATCAGCAAATGAACATGTTTAACAGCTGGTGGTGGTCCTGCTCGTAACGCAGCATCTACATTGTAAAAAATGTCAAGACAACCCATTTCCCCAAAACCTACATATGAGAGAACGTAATGTGTCTGTGGTATACAATGTCGACAAAGCTACAGACATCAGTGAACAGAGTTAATGGTTTACGTGCTGCACACACACGCCGGTAATTGACTGGCATCACGCGCACCTACGATGTTACACCTGCCAGGCCGAGGAGGAAATAAACAACGCCCATTGTATCAACAAGCATTCGAGAAAACTCTTTCATTTACGATTTCACATTAGCAAGTGTTTTTGCAGTTTTAAAGAGAAGATTTTGGTACTAATAATAGCACTAGGACATTTGTACGTGAGCAATGTGTCTGTTAAGTCTAGGGCACAACGGACAGTAGGGACATCTTGGCAGTACGATTTTCCCGTGTATGGTGCCTACAACAAGTAATGAATTACAGCCTAGCGTCCTGGCTCCGTACTGCCTACCTAGTATGTGTATGGTGAGAAAGATTCAGAGTGCGCACAACACTATACGTGTCTACACACCCTATACACGTCGTACAGCTTAAAATTACACGTTTTGTTCAAATGTCATCATTAATGCATTGTTGTAATGTTAAACGGCAAGAAAGGGATTGAGCTTCAATGTTACTCGATAGTTTTAATGTGTCATAATCCATATAGTTTTGAGTAAACATTATGACATAGGTAATACTATTTTGTCAATATTGACATTTCTGATGTATCGTCAGTGGTTGCAGCACATTCATCAACATGATACATGTTAAAGATATATGAAATGACATGCCCAATTTGTGGGCTCGTGAATTACAAATTATCCCAATGAACACACCGAGGCTGCTATTAATATAGAAAGTGTTTAAGTAGATAAGCCAAATACCCACACAGTCGTGGTTTCGATGCTAAGATGGCAAAGAATGTTGTTTTTGGACATTGTGACAAAAATATATTCTTCGTCATTGTAGTTCTATCTAAATACCCGAGTTGAGGATTTATAGCGGATTTATAGTATTAATGAGCATTAAACTGCCATCGTGCTATAAAGACTTCGACCAAGTAGATACATTACTGGTGTAATATTTCACCGTGCATCTCTTATACATATATAAATCGTGTCTGACCATGACAATGAGAAATACTAGGGTGAATCAATGTGGCAAAGAGATGTAGGTGTTAGTGCTACCGTGACCATGGTCACCACAGCCTAGGTGTCCTTTGTGCTGTATCCCTAGCAATTCGCTTTATGTTAGTCACTTTAATCTTGGCAGTGACTCCAAGAACATGTGTTAAAACGTTTGTTTAATTTCACATCCTCCTCATCCACCCACCTTACTCCTTAAAATCACAATCACACATTGCTTTATGGTCATTTATCATTTGTTATTGTATATAAACTTGGTGTTGTGTTTTTCATAATTGTATTCATCTCGGGGGGGGGGTTCTCACACTATTGCGATTAGTACGGACGTGCCTCGAAACTGGGTGTCACTATTTCGCAAAATTAGGTATATTGGTGGGTGCCGCTTTCGACCTGTCCGAGGCACGTCCGTACCCATTTTCTGACCGAGAAGCCCCCCCCCCCCCCCCCACCGAGGTATTCGTTTATTGTGGTATTTAGCATCACTATTCTGTGATTATGTGTGTTACACACATTTACTTTTCAAACCTGCATACATGTATAGTTATTCTCTCCCAAATCTCGAATGCGTGGCCACGTGGCCATATACAAAACTGTACCAATGTTCCCACCAAATGTCATATATGTAGGTACAGTGACCGAATCGTGTTGATGTCACACAGTGTACCCGCATGCTTTATCTGGGTGACGCGAATAGCATTAAAATGATAGTGATTGTGAGGTTTGAACTTTAATGCTTCTTTTAACCGTTGCTTAAAATGATAGTACCTGTGAGACATGAGATGTAATTTACTTTAAGCACAAGACGAGTTTGGGGGGAAAAAGGTCAAACTTTATTTGACATACGCATAAAATCACAAGTTTTTCCTCCTTAGAGGAAACAATACCTTAAGTCAATATATAAACGACATAGAATACATGGTGATGACAATAATCTTTGAAAACATTACATGGTTATAGGTGACACAGTATATTGGTAATGAACATGGTTACATTACGAGACAAAAATTTTTATATATTTGGGTGAGGAGGGTGGGTAACTTTTACTACATGCGGCTTGCTTGGTTGCTGGATTTAAAATGACCAATGAACTACCGCCGCGCAGACGTTACGAACCGTTACTAAAGAAACTCGAGTTTATTGCGTCCTGAACATAATTTTAAACTCCGATAAAAGCTCCTTTTATCGTTCACTTAAAATGATAGTGATTGTGAGGCTTGAACTTTAATGCTTCTTTTAACCATTGCTTAAATGATAGTACCTGTGAGACATGAGATGTAATTTACTTTAAGCACAAGACGAGTTTG
>CM032664.1:8940382-8950640 GCA_019095985.1 Streblospio benedicti | reverse complement strand
CCCGAGTTGAGGATTTATAGCGCATTTATAGTATTAATGAGCATTAAACTGCCATCGTGCTATATAGACTTCGACCAAGTAGATACATTACTGGTGTAATATTTCACCGTGCATCTCTTATACATATATAAATCGTGTCTGACCATCACAATGAGAAATACTAGGGTGAATCAATGTGGCAAAGAGATGTAGGTGTTAGTGCTACCGTGACCATGGTCACCACAGCCTAGGGTGTCCTTTGTGCTGTATCCCTAGCAATTCGCTTTATGTTAGTCACTTTAATCTTGGCAGTGACTCCAAGAACATGTGTTAAAACGTTTGTTTAATTTCACATCCTCCTCATCCACCCACCTTACTCCCTTAAAATCACAATCACACATTGCTTTATGGTCATTTATCATTTGTTATTGTATATAAACTTGGTGTTGTGTTTTTTCATAATTGTATTCATCTCGGGGGGGGTGTCTCACACTATTGCGATTAGTACGGACGTGCCTCGATTTTGGTAACTGGGTGTCACTATTTCGCAAAATTAGGTGCATATTGGTGGGTGCCGTATATTTCGACCTGTCCGAGGCACGATATTTATTATTCCATACCCATTTTCTGACCGAGAAGCCCCCCCCACCCCACCGAGGTATTCGTTTATTGTGGTATTTAGCATCACTATTCTGTGATTATGTGTATTTTACACACATTTACATTTTTTCAAACACGCATACATGTATAGTTATTTCTTTCTCCCAAATTCGAATGCGTGGCCACGTGGCCATATACAAAACTGTACCAATGTTCCCACCAAATGTCATATATGTAGGTACAGTGACCGAATCGTGTTGATGTCACACAGTGTACCCGCATGCTTTATCTGGGTGACGCGAATAGCAATAAAATGACGTTGCTGAACTCGTGAATAAAGGAAAATATAGAATATCATTAAAGTGTCTTTATACTTGGCATTTGCACAATCACCTTCCGATTTTCTTCTTCTCCTTCTCCTCCTTCTTCCTAAACTTCTGCCAAACTTAAGATACAAGACACGAAAGGTACCCAACGACCCATCCACAGTCTAATAGTGTTGATGAAAATTACATAATGACATTGAGTATGCCCGATGAGGTCATATTAGGTCCATAACTTTAGAATGTAGGCAGACGCATGTGAGAAGTAGAATATATAATATATGTAAAATAAAAGCAAAAAATGATTATAATTACAATTCAAATGTATCGTATAACATGAAAAATGGCACATGAAGCAATAAATCAGTTAGCTGTAAATCATCACATAAATATCTGCTTCTGTATTCTCAATCGGCCTTTTTAGAAGGTAGTAAGCATCTGCATGTACATGTAACAACTAACTGAAAGAAATCGAATAACACTCTCTACATTCATGTAGATGGTTCGCATCAAGAACTCCCTCTCCAAACTGTGCGCCATGTAATTTGAAGTTATTGTTGAATGTTACGAATTTCACCTTCCATTTGGTCTGTTGTTATTCTCTTTTCACATGCTATGCACAGTGGTTAGCACTCGCCTCACACTCGTCTCAAACTTGCATGAGCCCTAAACTAATTCCAGTATTCCAGACTAGATAACCACCAGGTAAGACACGAAGGAGAAGCAGAATAGCTCACGAGATGATAGGCAAGACTAGAACCACACTTGATCCAGTCATCTTCCTAAACCTGTGGGACCACACGTTTCAGACACAATCCTGGACTAGGATGTTCTAGCATAGTCCACACACTTATCATATTGATATTACCTAATATTAATGTAGTTGAACAACATTGTATTTGGGAGTGGACCGGGGGGGGGGGAGATTTTAGACTTGTACCCGTTTCTGCATTTAATGGTGCATAGTTCCATGTCCAATGATCAATGGCAATCTTTGATGTATGTCTCCTCTTGTAGTCCTGTACAAATACTCGAGAGGCCCCCTAAATATAAACAAAGAGCTGCCCTTTTGGCACCATAAGTAATCAATATTCATGAGTTTTGGGAGTTGACGTGGGAACGTTGAACCTTGGCCTAGAATGTAGCTCAGATATAGACCGCAGATCGATATCGATTAGTTTAAGCGTGTCCGGGTGCAGAAAAAATGCAATCGATAGTGTTAGAATACTGCATTTTCAGTATTTTTTGCTCTATTTCTAGGACACATTTTGAAAAATGGCTATGTGATTACCTCTATTCTCGTTCAAACAGTATTCGCGTATAAAGCTACGATGTGTTCAACCCTAGATCTACAAGTCCCCGAAACTAGGAAACTAGGACTAGGTAGATAGGAGTCTAATATATATCTAATATATGGTCTCCCCTTACAAAGAAAGAATATTATAGCCGCTGCATTAGCTCTACATGGTCATGGACATGGTCATGCATGTTTGTCACAAGTATAATTATCACTGATAGTGAAGATTACTATAGATTATATTGTTAACTCGTACTGACAAGACAATATGAATTGACGTGGTGGTTACCGAAATATGGTACACTGAAATATTCAATAAGACAATATCCACAGTAGCCGATATCGTCTTCACGAATATGGTTCTGACACATGCCAACATGTTGGACGTGGATACTTTCATTGGTGTATCAATATGTGCTTTCTTCATTACCATCCCTCAGTGTGTGCACGCAAATCTAGCTAATAACATCCAAGGCATCACAGATCTAGAAACACTCCAAAACTGGTCAGCTGAAGTACATTTACTTTCTAGAATATACGAAACCTATGTAAAAGAAGCACGACCAATAAGAGATACAAAGCAAGCAGTTCAAGTCAAACTTGCATTCAGTCTTAGCAAAATAACAGAAGTTAATGCCAGAGATCATTCATTTCAAGGAACAGGATTTTTACATACAGAGTGGAAAGATGAGCATTTGATGTGGAATAAATCAGAGTTCGGAGATTTAGATTCTATTGTCATGTCACCAGAGAAGATTTGGCTCCCTTCTTTCGTACTTATCAATACAGGTTCTAAAAATGTGTATGAAGATGACTGGTATAAATATTTTAAGGTTTATGTACACTCAAATGGAAATGCAATGTGGGAACCAGGCGGTAGTTTTACTAGCAAGTGTGATATTGATGTAGAATATTACCCATTTGATGATCAGGTATGTGCCTTTGTATTTTCTAACTGGGTGTACACCAAAGAAAAGGTGAATTTGTCAATAGGAGACAAAGCAGAAGAAATGTTTCTTGATATGTATGCCCCGGATGACCAATGGGAAATGGTAGATTATTATATTGGCAGAACTGAAAATTTTTATATGTGCTGTCCAGAACCTCGACCAGAAATTCATTTTCGATTCCATATAAGACGACGCCCACTATTCTACATAATCAACCTCATTCTGCCAGTCATGATGCTGACACTTGTAACGCTATTTTTGTTTATATTACCACCAGAATCAGGTGAAAAGATAGCCATGGGACTTAGTCTTCTTATTTCGTACTCCTTCTTTATCCTCATTGTCTCTGAAGACGTACCAAAGACTGCAGATCAGGTACCATTAATTGTGATTTACTTAGTGTTCTTTATGGCCATCACTTGTCTATCATGTGTACTATCAGTGATAATTCTTATGATACATCATGTACCTGGAGAGTTTCCGCCCCCTACCTGGCTCACATGGCTCTCACACAAAATTATTGCACCACTTTTTTCGGTATCGAGTAAGTGAAAGAGTTAAAGAATATGCCACGGCTGATTTTGAGTTCATGAGATACAGGGATAAACATAAATTTGAAGCACCAAGAAGGAAGTATGCTTACAAGCCAGTAGCTAGCAATTTGAACTTAGTACCGGAAGAGCCGCATCGAAGGCCATCCATGGTCAATCCTGGAGTCAACAATTTCACTTTACAACCAGATGATGCACGTCAGAGAAAACCGCAGACCAAGCACTCTTGAACATTTTCAAAATTCACACCATGATGATCCAAGCGAAGATTCCATCAGTAAAATATGTTCCTATATGAATGAATGGAGAGATGATCGATTAAATGAAAAATACAAATACCAAGTACAAGAACAGTGGAATGAAATTGCTTACATATGGGACCGGATGTTTTTCTGGGTTTTTCTGATGGTGGTGGTGGTTGTACATGTTATGTTGTTTTTTGTTGTGCCAATTTTTAAGAAGCCTCCTCCATTGGATGAGTTACCTCAGCATTAATGGCAAGTTCATGCACGATATTTCATGTGACTAAAAGTGGATAATGTGAGAAATTATGCCAATTGAAACAAATTACCGGGATCCGGTTAATACACCAGGGTGCCATGAAATGCATGTCTTGGCATGCTGTAAGGCCCCAGTTTCACTGTAATGTCTGACATTTAACAGCTTTATAGCAGTATATTACGCATAAGACATTCAAGTGCAGTTTTACATTAATTTTGCCTGTTATTAGTTAGCTGAAGTTAAATTTATATATTCTGGTCAAGGGCCAGGATATCACTATAACCATGTTAAGGCGTGTTGCATCAAATATATAATACAATATCCCGCAACTGTGCTGCTGCTTATGTCACAGGAGCAATTTAGACAATCATCTATGCTTGTTCGACTGATGCAGAGCCTAACCGTCAAAGATGATTAACTTTGATGCTTAGGCTCCGCATCAGTTGAACAAGCATGACTGTCTAAATTGCTCCAGTGGCTTATGCATGCAATCTAAAAGTTTGGTTTTTAACTACTATTAAAATAGTGGCAGCATTAATTTTATCTTTTTAAAGAAAGCTCATTGATCTTACAGCTACTTTTTAATTTCTTTTTTTTAAATACTTATAAAAAAACTTTAAGTCCAAAATGTTTTTACTCTCTGACTTCATTGCGTCCATCCGTCTAAAAAACCTTGCGACTGTCTATCCGGTTTGTTACTCTGCTACAGGTCACATTTTTGAGCAAGCGTGCTCAAATTTCGTTATATATAATATAATGTTGTTGACATAAGTTGTTAATATATCTATATATTTGTTAAATCATCAAAAATGACAAATGAGTAATGTGTATTATTTATTTAGTTTTTATTGAATACTTTAGTACTTGATGGGTAAAAATTAAACATAATAATATAAAAAGAAAATCTCACATTGTTACATTACATACATTACTCTTAGTTAACATGTTGAAGTGTAATGAATTATTTGAATTAATAAAGTATAATTTTTGTGAAGCAATGTATTAATGTATCAAAATAGTGTAAAAAATATGCAAATATCATGTGTGTTTTGACTGTTCTTTTTGTTTTTTCTTCTTCATTGGCATGTGGGGGGTGGGGCTGGGGGCGGGGGCGTACATTAATCAGCTGAAAATATTCCGCCATTAGGCTATGTAGATGTACATACGTAATTATTGTACATTTATACAATATTGGCTTGATTGGACGTTTTGTGTACCAGAATCCATTCAAGTATTTATATCAAGTAAAAACCAATGAAGAAAACACAGTATACGTAGGCCCTATCCAAAATGTATTTTTTGAATGTGAAAAGATATTTGTATTACCTCTCATGTAAATTATTTGGCTAGTAATAGTAGAAAAAAACAAAGTAATGAATTCGGCTGATTCTCTTATGTGATTCTCAAATTATGCTTAAAATATTCTAAATCATAATCAATGTTTTTTGCTATAATTGCAAAATTTGTAACGTGTATATTTCTTATCATCAATAAAATGACAGAAACTTTTTTATATAGTATTTTTTTTTCAAATCAAACCAAAAATTTGATTAAAAGTGTGTGATTTCTTCAAATCAAACCAAAAATTTGATTAAAAAGTGTGAAATATTTCAATTATGATGATCTAAAAAATTATATAGCTTTACCAGTTTAGTAAGTTCCTATAATAGTGTCAGATCAGGTTTTAGGAAAAGTTAATGGCGCAAACAAGACTCATGAGTTTTGTACTCCCAAAAGTTCACTGAGATGCTGAAAATCCCATGAGAATTTTTTAAACAGATGAATGCGTCCATATTGACCCTGCCTTGGTATATACAATTTCAAATAATCCTTAAGGCGGGTAAAATCCAGTATAGATTGCCCATGATGGACTAACATAGAGACATAGAGACTATAGTTACACCCTCCAAAACCAGCTATAATAAATAACCTAACCAAAGTAGCAGGCATTAGGATCCCGGTCGAATCCAATGCCCTCACCCCCACCCCCACCCAATACACCACCCCCGCGGTTGCTTTTAGCAGACACTGTAAAGCTAGAGGAACAACTCTTGAACTGGCAGTGCAGACATATTATGATAGCACGGTCTTGTCGGTGTGCGGTGACTACGCGTGCGGGCAAATAATAACGTACAGCCTAGCCTAATTGTAATGGCTTTCCGCACAACCTATACATACAGCCATACAGCCTATACATACGTGTGTACGGCCAGTCTACATCTGATTTGATCGTATTAGAAGCCTGACATGACCACACTTTGCTGCTGTCTCCGTACAGCCTCAAAAAAAAAGTACCTTTGTCGCACGTTCACATTACTAGAACCGCGCTGATTGCCACGGTCTCTGAGTTTTTGGCAGTGGAGAAGTAGTAGGGAGCCAATAGTGTCGATGTGCCATATGCTTAATAGGTACTGCTGCAAAGCTGTTGACATGCACTTGGCATATAATCAATTGATTATGCCTTGCAATATTCTACGTAATTGACCCTTCATCAAAGATGGTCTAGTTCTAGTATCTTTGCCTTCATTGCTCGCAATCTACAACCTATTGGCCCATATTATTTCGTATATATTCATATATATTCGTACCATACTTATATTCTTTTTGGGATATACGCATAGGTGACTATTGTAGAAGACATACACAAACAAATCTACCTTTATCTAATGCATTTGTACATGGGCACTAATGTTTGCCTCTTAAGTCAAGCCAGGATTGCAAAAACATGCTGCTAGCACTCACAAATGACACTAATGCCACCAAAACATTGTGAACGACGTTCTTTACTTGTCGCAGGGCGTGAGTGGCTCTTAATTGATTGCAGCAAGGACTTTGAGATGCACTATGTACGGTACAGTCTGTAGCACTAGTAAGCTTATTCTCATGTTCATCTGATGATAAACAATCATGGGGAAGTTGGGTGTAGCAATATCGGTCTACTTCTGTGATAAACTAATTCAAATTAGAACTCAATTAAGTTCATAAAAGACGAGATGGAGCTACTTGTACGATTTACCTTTGCTTCATGTCTAAATCATTTATGCATTAAATTTTACCTTGTCTTTTTAGAATGTCTCTCAAATTATCCCACGCACGATATCCTTATGAGACAAACCATAAACGTCCACTTATTAGGTGTCTTTCGTATGCAGATGAACTTCATATTAAATTCACAATGTCATAGTGTGGGATAGATGCATGTTTTTGTGCTTAATATCAGAATGTTTTTTGTCAAACATTCATGCTCATTATTAAGCTATATCAACCAGTATGTAATTCTCTCGATTCTAAATTTTAAGATGTTTTTCGAATGTTATTACTAGTTACCGGTATTTAAAAGATTAAATATAATAGTTCTGTCACCATTAACCCAGTGATAATAAAAAGTAGCTTAGAAAATACATCTACAACATAGGATCTATACCCGAAGTTACAGGTTTCTGGTTACATAATGATAGTTGCATATAAAATGTATTTTGTTCTTGAAATAACCCTCCTATAGCAAATGTAAAGTGGCTCGGAAACGTGTTTGTATATTTCATTGGGTGAGTAATAGTGTTAAAATGAAATATGGTAACCCTTCCTGTAACTCGTATTCTATAAACATTTTGTTAAACGAAAAACAGAAACTACTAGAACGCCTATAGCAGCATGAAGGCTCACATCGTTATGCTTCATTTCTAAGTAGCGCATAAAAGCTGCGCACTCGTCCTTTTTATTTGATTTTGAGGCTCATATGTTTATGGGTAGTTCCGGTGTGTGTTATAAGCCCATTTAAATTCGCATTTAGTGCTATAGCATTCAAATGTGTATTTCACATAAAATTGGTGGCTGCCACGCTGATAAAAGTTGAAAAATGAAAGGAAATACATCTATTTGAGGGTGCATTCTTCATAACAGTGAAGTTCGCAAGTTTGTAACAGTCACTGGTCATCTGTCATTTTTATAAAGACCGGTCTTTTGTCCATATCTTCGTTAATGCTCATGCTAACTAAAATCCAATTACAGATTCATAATCCTCACTCAAAGTCCTAATAGGAAAATTCTTTCCATAGATGTCATACGATAAATGATACTTGAAAATGACATTTAAATATTTAAAGTCGTGTTAGTCTAGAATTACCCGGAACTGACAAAGACGATTTTGATGGTGGTGTCGCAGGAATATTTAAACGGGAATTTCCTTCTTGAAAGTTATGAATTGCTGCCACTGCTGTCATATCACACGTGAAGGAACCACAGAAAACCAATTGTAGTGCAAAGTAGCTATAACACTGCCGTAATCATTTGATTGCCATGGCATTAGTGTGGATTAGCTGAATTAAGATAATTAGGCAAGTCGTGTTAAAAGCATGAAATTTGGCACAGATGAGGAGAAACATATATCTTTAAGATTTGGATGTGGAGGCATCGCAGCTTTTGCCTCGTTTAGGTTTGGCGGCCATTTTGTTTCCGCCATTACGATTGAACACATTTCTGCTAATATCTTTGTATCTAAAAGAGATATCAATGTCAATGTAGTATATTTTCCTATGTTTTTAAGGTCAATCATTAACATAAACCGTACAAAAGATTATTTAAATGATGTTTTATTGAAGGAAATTATATATAATGGTACCTATAACCATAAATGGTACCCGTAATTGGTAACAAAAGCTGCATATTCAGTCAGTTAGTAGAGTTGCACTCCCCATCACGAAAGCACAAAGTTGTGCATTTTAAGCTAGCTTTTTTACACTTGCAGGCTACATTGCAATCCTTTTTACATTGACAACATAATAACTCCTGTGCTGACGTTCTGGGGGGGGGGGGTAAAGTTGACTCCTAATGGACTCCAGCCAGTACAGTGTTTCCAGCCCCATTGCGTAGGAGATGGCAGACTTTGTATTCTATTCACACATTGAGCCTAAACAAATGCACCTTGAAATGATGCTCCTGCAATATGTTGTTTAAATGCATCTAGAGTTGGTGGAATATGTTCATGGCTCATTTCATGGCACTGGTATTTCTTTGTTCCAAACATAGATGATGAGTCCCTGCCTGTGACTAAACAACTCTGACTATACAAAAAGAAAGTATGCAACAACTATAATTTAAGATATGAAACTCTATCAGCTGCCAGATTCATCAACAGTAATTCCAACAGTGTTTGTTTTTAAAACAGACAAGTTTTAAGTACAAAAACCTATTGGTACTCAAACTCATACTTTCCAGACCTTGAAATAAACGATGTTATTGCAGCGGAAATCAGGTAACAGGTAATTACAAATTAAATTATGAAAATAGATATTCGATCAATCAATCAATCAGATCCTAAGTTTATTTGAGCGGGCCCTAATTATTCCTCATTCAGAGGATGTTGCCTGGCTGCCCAGTCTACATCTCAATCATCCTCTCCAAGCCTTTTGGTCACCAGGATCTATCAGACCCGTGCTCAATCTTTCTACATGACCGCATCTCCAGTCTGTTTTGGTCTTCCCTTTCCTATCCTTCCTTCTATTTCAAGTTTTCTGAAGCACACTATCAATATCTGTGATACACAATTTCTCCAAAAGGCTCTCTGTACTTGTATCATTGTTAAACTTGAAGGATAACGCGTATTTCTCTAGCTTTTTTATTGGTCACTTGATGATTACAGAACTCTCTCAATCATGCCTGGATCATCCCTAAATACTCTTAGACTATTCCGTTCCGTGTCGTATGGTCAGTGCACGGTCACACTGCACATCCAGCAGATCATAGCTCTGTCCATTCTTCTCACATGATTTACAGTACTGGAATATGCTACCCACGTCTCAGACCCATGAATCATAGCACTGCGTAGACAGATTTAATACACTCTACCTCTTGAAGAAAAAGGAATGTGCCATGGTGGTTTGGCAGTTTGGCAGGAGCTCACAAAATTTGCCCGATGTATATATCCTTGAATGAGTTCATCGTTTGGTTATATGAATAAATCAACATATTTCTTCAATCGCAACACTAAATTTACCTTATTATTTGCAACCATCGACTGTGTCTATCCTCAGAATCTCACACTAAGCATATCAGTTTGAC